>WEIV01013383.1:0-38646 GCA_013390005.1 Calyptomena viridis | reverse complement strand
TATCAGACTGATGAAATACTCCCCCCCCAGCATAACTATATTAAGAGATATTCAGAATATTTTTCATTTGATTACATATTTTTTTCTTTTCTGGAAAGCACTGCTTTGGTATCCTAGGGGACTCACGTGGAGTTAGAAAGAGCAATTCCCTTCCTCAGAACTGGAAAGGCACCCTCTAATCATCTAGAGATTAATAATACATGTCCTAGGCACTGATTTTTAAATTCATGCATGTCATGGTCTCATAGATAGTTTATTCCTAACTTTCTGCTAGGTTTTTTTTTAAGAAGATCTGTATTGATATTTATATCTGACCTGTCAATCTCTTAAGCACTGCCAATTTGAAGCTAGGGCTGTTAGTTTAGGGAAAATGATAAGCTATTCACTGAAGGAAAAATTTTACCAATGTTTGTGACCACAGAGTTCACTCTAATAGCTGAACATGTGTCATTTATGGGGTGGAGAGCACAGGTTCAGAGACTGTTCCTTGGACTTATTTCTAAATATTGGCTTACATGAATTGGAGGAGCTGGGACTAGGGTGTGGATATTTGTGGGTATTGGAAGGGCTAAACAACATATATGGTGTCTTCAGAGGTGGAAGAAGAGTTCTCAGTTTTTAGGTGCAGCAGCATACAGCTTGATCCTGCAGCCATTCACTGCTGCCTGTGGCTTTGCAAAGCTGGTGGGCATAGGATTTGTTAAATACCTGTTTCTAAACTGGTTTATTTTCTCTTTTTAGATAAGGGAGCAAAACCGATACGACCTAAAGACAGCAGGGCCACAGTCTCAGCTGCTTGCAGGGATTGTTGTGGATAAAAAGCCAAGTTCAGTGAGTACAACATAATTCACTAATTTACAACTGTTCAGGTTATTTGGCTGCCTATCTTTCAAATGTCAGTTTGGGCCATTTTCTTTTTAAATGCTTTGTCAGAACTGGTTATTTTAATGCCAGATTCCAGAGGTGTGATACATTTTATTCATGTTTCATTTTAGAGGTTTAAAATGCTAGTTTCAAATTGAGATATGCACGTTAAATTTGCCTCCATTAATATTAATGAAGTAGGACCCCTGTCTTAAGATCATGTAAGTGAACAAGGATTAACTTCACAATGCATGGGGCCAAAAGTAATCTTCATTAGTCTGTGGAACCAATGCTAAAGGTAACAATTGAGGCCCAGAAAATAGCTGGGTTTAAAAGATGGGATGTGATATGTAGAAGACACAGCTTTCATTAGAAGCAAGCTTCTTGTCAGGAGGGAGAGTTTCCAGTTTCTTACCTGTCCATACTTATCTTTTCTTGAACAATAGTACTTCCAAATAGTACAGATATCTCTAATAAGGTTATCCAACAAACTGTGATAAATTGTAATTGGAATTTCATACATCTAAGAGTTTCCAACTATCCATGAGTTAGTGCATCTTATTTTCTCATTTTGGCTCCAAATTTTCTTTTGAGATAATGGTGTGTTTGCTTATTTATTTCAGACGAAAAGAATATTTTTATTTCAGACAAAAAGAATATTTTGCAAATGCATTCTTTCAACATGAGAATAATTTTAATTTTGTCATTGTAAGATTCATCTTGGAGATCTTCATAGGAGAAAATCCTAGAACTTGAGGCATTTGTAGAAAATAGGGAAACCTTATTTTCGAATCCCTGTTAGGATCAACTCTGTGAAAGGACTTTCACGTTTCTGAAGAGTCCCTCTTGAGACAGGTCTCTACTCTGAAGTTGTCCCCTCTTGATTAAAAAACCCCCAACAAAACAACCACCAAACAAAAAAACCACCAGCTAATGACTGTGCTGCTGCAAAAGGCGAGTCATTTACAGCTCAGCAGTCAGTACTCATTACTATGTCAATACCTAAATAGATGGGGTAATTTTTGTCTGGATGCACCTGTGTTTTAATTCTGTATTCCCTGCCAATCTGGTGTCACCAAACTTTGGGCAAACAAAGGAGACATCAGCCCTGTACGTCTTGCTTGTTGCTTCTTTTTTTAACTGTCAAATTCCGTGGTTTTCTCTTTTCCAGCCAATGCAATTTGATGATGAGCATGCGCCACCAGCACCACCCAACCCGTTCAGCCATCTCACTGAAAAGGAACTGGAAGAGTACAAGAAAACTATTGAGCGCAAGCAGCAAGGGCTGGAAGGTCAGCAGTGTGGTTTAAGTTGTTGGGGTTTACATTTTAATAATGAGTGTGAAAATACTTATAAAATTGTATGCATGTTGGCATATACTGTTGGTAGCTACTGCAGAACTGATGGTTTGTTGAGGTGGTGTAATTCTTTTGTTAAATGTTATTTGTTCTTCTACTTTAGATAGTGCTAAAACCAAAGCAATGAAGGGTTTGCGCAGAAATGGAGTTGACAAAAACACACTTTAGCATGGGGATTTTTTTTGTCAGAGTCATAGAGTAATTTCAGGTGGGAGAGTCCATGAAGGTCCTCTTACTCCAACTTCCTCCTCAGAGCTGATATTTAAGTTAGAACAATTGCTCAGTTGGACGCAGACTTGAGCAACAAGGTTACTGAGATGTTTGTTCTGGGCTTCTTTAATTTTTCTTCTGTTCTCCCAGTGTGCAAGAATCATCTACTTTCACTTTTTACGTCTTCTTCCAATACTACTGGTGCTACCATTCAATAGAGAATTACTAATTCAGGGTTGACTTTTTCTTCTTAACAACAACACTATGAATTCTTCTTCACTAATACGGTGTAATAAAACATTTTGCTTTATGTCACATTCAGGACATAATATTACAGCTTACTGTAGCAGCACCCTGTGACTTTTGACTAGATAAAACCATAGGGCATGCTACTTGAAATGCAACTCTGCCACCCTTTTTAGTGCTTTCTATTAAAAAACTAATATATACTGACTTTTAGCAGATAAAACAAATAATAGTTCTGTAAAGTGTCAACTGTATTGTAACTTGGTGATGTTGTCAGCATGAGCAACACAATGCTATACAGAGCTGTAAATCTTGTAGCACTAGCACTGACACTCTTGCTTGATTTTTACTTTTGCTTGGCTACTAACTCAAATCTTGTCCTGCAGATGCTGAACAGGAATTATTCTCAGATGACGGTTCATCTGTGTCACAAATTCAGTCACAAACTCAATCCCCGCAAAATGTCCCAGAAAAATTAGAAGGTATTCCATGCAATTTCTGTACCATGCCAATGGCTCCAATAACCTGAGTCATCCATACTACTGCTGCATTCTTACACTTGCATGAAGTCAACTGAGCCAAAAAGAGCCCTCTTTTACAAAGTCTGGGTGGGACTTTGTCCAGAAAACTGTTTTTCCCAATTTTTTCTAATACCTAATTCTCACAAACAGAAAACAACACAGGGCATGCTGAAACTTAGATTAATCAGGTGGAGGAAATAGACGAACTTTTATTATACTGAAAATGTTCAGATTAGGGGTTTTTCCCAAGACTTTCCAGCAAGGTCTTAAGTAGGCGTTTTGAAAGGGAGGTTCTCCAAAGACTTCTGTATGGAACAGCTGCATTTTCATATATTAGTCTCTTGCAGTAATTCACACTCAGTAATTCTGAGTGTGCTTGAGACTGTACAGGTATGCTGTGTAGAATGTATTTGTACATATTCTGTACAGCTTGAGCTGTGTATGCACCTGGCAGAGATAAGGTTAGATTTTTCAGTCTTCTTTCCTTTAATGACATTTTCACATTGTTGTCTGCTTACAACAACTAATTGAACAACTAAGAGTGTGGATAAAGGGGAAAAAAATACATTTAAGCACTGAGTTTCATTCTTTGATTCACAGTCCAGACTCACAGGCTTTGTTTCAATACTGGGCTTTTTGCATGATAATGTACATAAATAATTGCAGAATTGTTTTTCTTTCAGAAAACCACGAGGATTTCTATACCCAGAATGCAAACCTAATATCCGTGGAGATGCCAGTTGTGGTGGTGAACGGGAAGGAAGATGCTCATGATGTGGAAGAAGATCTCACCAAGAGGGTCAGTCAGTTAACCACAAGTACTGTGGAGAGTGTAGAGATTACCATTAAAAGCTCTGAAAAGATAGAAGAGACCCTGTCTCCTGAAGGGTCACCTTCCAAATCCCCATCAAAGAAGAAGAAGAAATTCCGCACCCCATCCTTCCTGAAAAAGAGTAAAAAGAAGGAGAAGGTAGAAGCATAAGTGCAGCTCTGTTGTGAGGAGACATTGCACATTAAAGAGGTTTAAGTTGACCATTAACAGCGTAGTGTTAGGGGTGTGCAGTAACTGGACTTTTAACCTGAACAAAAAGAAACTGGAAGAGGTTTTGCTTTAAAAAAACCAAACTAAGAGACAAACGAAACAAGCTTTTCATGTTAATTGAAAATTAATTCATCTCTCACGTAACTGTGTCCAAAATTGCTATGAGGGCTGGAAACATTGATTAGTTTCATGTAGAACTACACTGGCAGGTGCTCAATTACCATCATAGCAAGGTCAAATACCATCACAGTATGCAGCAGCAAGTTCTGCTTGGAGTATTTTGCAGACCTTAAAATTTTCAGTACAGTTAAAGTGTTTAATAAAGTTACTGTTGAGTGATCATATGACTTTTTAAAACTGCTGTCTCATTTGGAAACCAGATCATACTATTTTGTATTGTGATTTTTGACCATATATTTTATGTTTCTGTACCCCTGTTTGAGTGGGTACATATTAACAGCACACCTTTAAATCTTTTTTAAGATTAGCTCATATAGAAATATTATACACTGGCACATAATATTAGGGGAAAAACTGTGTAAGAGAAAGTTTATTTGGAATTATACAAAATGTCTAAAGAATTCCATTATTCAATAACTTTTTTGCCAAATACTTCATTTTAGTGAAATATAATTTTTGAAGACTTCTTTTTTATTCTATCAGTTGGGGAGGGGGAAACCCTTATTTTTCAAGAAGGGGGATTTTATACACTTAACATTGATAATTTAGTTTAACTGGCAAAACAAAAAGAAGATTTTATATGTTCAAATGTTTGTATACCATTCAGTATAAAGGTATTATAAGCATGTGAACCAAGCATTTAATAGTTAGAGTGTATTTAAAAATGCTTGGTTAGAGTATACTTAAATATAATTCAGGAATCCAGGGACTTAGAAATCAAAGGATAAAAGCATATAAAATTGAACTGGATTCATGTTTAAAAATTAGTTTGGGTTGTTCTTTTTTTCTCTCATGGTATTGCTAATGAATGAAGAAAAATAATCTCTTAACATAACCAAATGAAGGAAACAAAACTGTTAAAAGGGAAAGTGAAATAGTAAGAAAATAGGAGGAGACAAAGAAAGTAAAAGTTCGGTGATTATTTTTTTTAAATATATGATATGGATTGCGGGATATTTTTATTAAATCAGCAGAGCGTCATTTCCATTTTAGATGTTTTAAATAATTTGTGTGGATTCATACAGAGTGCAACACTTTGGGTTTTCTCTTCAGTTTCATTCGAATTGTAAAAGGGTCTTGTGAATCTGTGTTGTCCTTTGGATGAACCCAGAGCAAATCAGAGCCTAGTGCCATGGGTAAGGGTGGTACTGCCACTTACTCATTTTTACTTGTATTGTCATTTTAGTACTTTTACTGTATTGTAAATACAAACTAAACATAGAAATTAACATAGGGGTTTCTTTGCTGTGTCCAATGTCTGTAAATCAGTCATCGCAATAGGAAGTACCTTTTTAAGATCCATGTGATTCCCAAATTGCCGGTTGAAATATTATACAATATATAATCGTTAAATATGGCTGGAGAGTGGTTTGGCATGCAAAAATGTTGATTATAGCATGTTCGGGGCTGGTTAGCTTTGACCGTGTAAGTGTGATAATGCAATGTTGGAATGGATCCTGGAAACAATTTTCTAGCTATCACTAAATACTGGAATCAGTGTTTTTAATCATAGTGGAAACTTTCAGTTGCTTACTTTGTTTTTTATGTTCTACATTATTTGTGTTGTATTACAACATATGTAGAAACAGTAACCTGTGAACTACGCTTTTCATAACTTTTTTAAAAATATATCTAAATGAATGCAATGTGCATAAATATTTTTTAAAATGCAACCGTGAACTATTTGCACCTTTTGCTAATGCCTCTATTTACTTGCTTTGGCATAAAGAATGAGCCAGCCAACTCTTGTGTCCTGTGGAAAAATATATAAATGTTATCTGAAATTGCTCATAGATGTAATGCTAATTAATGTTAAATCACAAATAAACAGTATTTTAAATAGATGGATTTCACAAAGCAGCCTTTTGTTTATACAGTCCTCTTACATCTCTCACTTGCATGTTGCCTCTCAAGAATTTATTCTGAAGATGAGCTTCTTGCTTGTGCTTTTCCTGAAAGCTGTGCAAGAAAATAACCTGCTCTTGTTGTTGAACAGTTGTTCCCTCTGTCACAGACCCCAGAGGTGTAAGAGGACAGGCCCATGGCAAAAAACACAGCACTGCCAGGCCGTGGGTGACCTGGGCTGCCTCTTCTGCTCTGCAGGATCATGGGCTTACGTGTGACAGCCCAAGACATGGGAGTGGGGGTGTTTAAGTGCTTTGTAAGTACAGAGTCAATAGCTTGCAGAAATTGCCTCTTTTTGTTTTTTTATTTTTCATTTCATTACTGAAAACAAAGTTTTCCTGTGGGGAAGGCTTTTAATATGAAGTTATTTGAAGATATCTGTGTCATGCCCTGCCAGCATATGATATATGTTGGAGCCTCTGAGGCTGCAGAAGTTGCAATGTTATGTTTTTGTAGCTGTATCAACTCTGTGAAATGTCTTTAAGGACTTCACAAATGTTTATTTTCCTTGTTCTTCCACAAATCAGCCTTTTGTTTCTATTTACAAGAAAGTCAAAATTCAGCCCTCTGAGTCTGGTGACAGTTTCATGAACTCAGTTCCCATGGGACGGGATAAATTTGGTTTAGCATTTTAAATAAACCTTAACCTAGATTTAAGCCATTTTCTGACTATTGTTTGTCTCCAGGAGCATCTACAATCTTCTTAAAGCTGCACTAACATCAAAGTAAACACTGTGTCAACATGGAGGAGCACACACTGTAAGGCCAAGTGCATCTATAGTTTTCTTCTATGAACTCCCTTTATTCCCAAGAGTCTACAGACCACATCAGACCCTTCATTTTCATTTAAATCTTACTCTTTCACAGTGTTACAAGGATCTGAGATTCTGCAAGTCAAAGCACAGAAATGAAGTAGATGTTCATAACAGGCATAACACATTAAGGCTTAAATCTTGGGAAGCAGGAGCCCTTGGAAAGACGAGCTTCCAAATGGATCATTGACCTGATAGGAAATAATTATTGTCATCAGGCTGTTTAACTCAAGAGAGAGCAATACAGAGAAGCAATGTTTGCTATAAGGAATTACATGCAAGCTACCAGCCAAGAACATCAAAAAGGAAAAGGATATACAAAGCTGTGCATCTTTCTACCCTACTTTGTCTATGTATGGCCATACTGAAATCTGTATTGTGAACCAGGTCTGCAGTCATTTTCTACAGATTCTCACCTGTTCTGGAGATGTGGTGCATAGCAAACCAGATTTTCCAAAATTTTCAGAATGAGGTATCAGACTTTAGCTGCCACAAGAAGACAGAATGAGTCACTGTAAACTCTTGAGCATGTAGTA
This sequence comes from Calyptomena viridis, assembly GCA_013390005.1. Classification (NCBI taxonomy): domain Eukaryota; kingdom Metazoa; phylum Chordata; class Aves; order Passeriformes; family Eurylaimidae; genus Calyptomena; species Calyptomena viridis. The sequence continues at coordinate 30,972 of WEIV01013383.1, read as the reverse complement.
TAAATTCTGTTCTCTCTACTGGACACCACCCAGTAGTTGAGGATTTTTTATTTTCTAGATGTCCCGTTTTCAAAACTGTTGATTTTTCCCTATTTCAGCCCAAGGAAACTTCTCAAATAGGATGTACTGCTAAGTAGCCAAGGACAGGGAAAAAGGGCCACTCTGTCCTACAACTGGGCTCTGATGGAACCCTCTTACATGAGCACTGATGTTCCTCCTCCCCATTCCTGCAAGTTTGCAGGGGGATGTGTCCCCTGGCCCATGGGGTTGCTGCGTGGGTTGGTGTTTGTTCTTTCAGAGATCCAGCATGTTAAATGAGGTGGAGGATGCTTTTTGAAGAGCACCAATTAGAAGCTGGAGCATGGCCAGTCTGGCCGTGGACATTGCTGTGGGCACAGCTCCGATGGCACGATCTGGCCAAACTTGCACAGACTCTTAGAGGAATAGTAGAAAGTTTATCCCCAATATAAAGATTGCTCAGCCTTTGGCCACAGTTTCTAATCTTAATTTTAAAGCCAGCAGTCATTGAGGTTTCTCAGAGGAAGGACTGACAGAATATAGTCTGAAGAAACTTGTATTTTTCTACAGCCTTGTCCTTTGGAAATGTTTGGGTACATTAGCTGTGCTTTTTACACATGCCAGCAGTACATGCAAACACCCAAGCAGTTTTCACTTGGAGCAGCACACAGCGTGGACAGCTTCAGTCAAGTTTCATCAACTTACAAGCAAACAGAACAAAGCCTGAGGATGAGGAGTGGAGGGGAAACAAGAGTTCATACTCTCTGAAGTTGTGGCTGAGAGTTCCAAACAGCTTCTGAGAGGTGAAAATTCGGGCGGCCTTTAGGTGGCATCAGACTTTCACGTTTGCTGCCTTGGTTCCCCGCAGTCACAAAGCCGCTAACAAAGCGCTTTCAAAGAAGCTTTTGGTGGAGATTTTGTGGGCTTTATTCCAGTTCCAGCACAGCGAGATGAAAGCAGACATCTGGTGGTTGGATTCATTTTCTATATTGATTCATTTCAAAATCCAGCAACGGAGCAGGCTTTGTCTGGGCAGCAAGACTCCTCCTCTCCTCTCCATCCTCTTGCACTTTTGCAACTAGCTAAGAATGTTGGTGAAGTTTTTTGCACTTATAAACTCACTCGACTGAGCAGAGGAATATCCTTCTGTTGAATATTTTCTCTCTAGCAACCTCACCCACAGGCCAGAGAGCTCTCAGCGTTTCTGGATGGTGGGGGCAGAAGTGACCAGAGACCCCAGTGGAAGGTGTGCAGGGGGGACAGGGCTGACTGAGAAGCAGCAGAGCCTCAGGTGTCTTGGGGCTGAGGCAGAGCCTTGCTGATCTTCTCCCTTGACTGAAGTGTATGTGGACAGAGAACCAGAAGTCATGGCAGCCGTGTCTCTAGCAAGATCTACAATGAAGGAAATATTAGAAAAACCACCTGCTTCACAAGTTTAATCACACCAATTTGGGTGATTTGTAGTAAATTTTCATGTCTCTTTAAAAGGGAATGGTGTGCTTTGCCAGTGCTGGCTTCTTTGTGTCTCCTTGCTCTACAGCAGATAAATTCTGCCGGACACACCTGACATCTTAGTCTTGGTCTCAGTCCCTGAACTGCACATAGCTGGAGGGGGAGGGCAAAGTCTTGGGAAGCATCACTGTGTTTTACACCTTTCTCCAAGTGTCTTACCTTCATCTTTGTGGGAAATGGGCAATTGGGCAAGTTGGACTTTCACTGTGAGTTGTTACAATTGCTTTTCTGGTTTAGTCAAAGAAAAGGGAAGGACTGAGCTGTTGGTGCCATTAACTGTTGTGCATGGAAAATCAGAGAAAGGGGGGGAATGGAGAGAGATATATGTCATATTTCATATATATATATAGTATATATTACAGATATACGGAGATAGTGTTATATAAAATTATATCTCTCCTATGTGTTCATCAAAGGGACAGATGCTCTGAATTTTCTTCAATTGTTTGACTTTGAAAAGAGTGAAAGGTGGTGTCACTTGGCATCTGCCTGTTAATGAAGCCCATAAAGGAAAAATAGCATCTGGAAGCACCTGGAGCATGTGCTTAGCAGAACTTGGGTTTTGGCCTGTCTTGCCTGACTTTTCTAGTTTCTCCTTCATAACCCTGTTTGCACTGGATCAAACTCAGGGAGAGAAAACCAAAGGCTTGAGCTCACATGAAACAGATGCAGATGTTTTTTCCCCTCTAGGATCTTATACTTAGGTGTGACATTAGTGCAGTTCCTCAGCTGTATCTTTAAATCAAGCTGTGCCATTGCCCTGGCAGAGTCCCAGGTTACATTTGATACTGGGTCTGGCCACGCAGCAGGGTAAGCACACGGGATCATTGTCACATCCTGTGAAGAAGCACAACCCAGAGGTGGTGACACTCACCAGTGCCAGCAGGCACAGGCACTGTGGAAGTAACAGCTCTGTTTGTCCCTGTGTGCAGCTCCTCCTCCCTCTCCTGATGAAGCTCTGGCCAGTGCAGGGCCCATTGCTCTGGGGGTGCAGCCTGGGTGAGCACAGGCTGTGCCCCTCTTGGCTTTGCATCTGTTTGGCCTCCCTGAAGGGCACCCGAGTCCTGTATGTGCCCAAAGGAGCCTCAGCAGCTGCTGCTCAGCACTGGCTGCAGCCAACTCCACACCTCACATATGTCCCTTTGCTGCCAGCAGCTCCTGACTGGTTTTTTTGAGGTTAGATAAATGAAGAGGGAGAGAACAGTCTGTCAGCCAGCAAACATGGGGCTGAGGTTCACTGCCCACCCCCTGCTTGCTGCCCACCCTGCTCTGCCAGCTGTGCCAGGCTGCCCAGACTGCAGGAGACGTGTTAGCTCTGATGGCATCCCTGTGGTCCAGAGCAATGAAAACGTGGGACAATTCTGCTGCACCCATCTGTCTGCAAGGCCCTCCCAACACTTACGCTGCTGGGCTGCTTTCTGCTCTTCTGTTTCTCCTTTTTAGCCACTCCTGCCTTCTCCAGCCAAGGAAGTGAAAAGCACCTCATCCTTTACAGCTGTATGAGAGTGGCTGTGTATGAACGGTGAAAAAGGGGGGGAAAAAATCAGTTAGAGGCAGAACTGCCTGCTGGCTTGTGCACAAAAGCTTCCCACCACAGTTGTGCAGGGCTGCTGTGTCCCCAGCAAGTGTCTTTTCAGACTGACTCCGTGTCATTTTTTCACCATGAAGATGCTGCTGTACTTTCTGTGGGGGAGTGGGGATTTGGGGAGACGTGTGTGGTGTCACATTTTTTCAGGAACTCCAACCTACTCTTGCATTTAAATTTCACCCCAGAAATGCATGTGTTCTGTGCTGAGCAACATGTTGCTGATCTCCCATGGGAGCTTTTGTTGTGGAGGGCTTTGGGACTGGAGAAAGTGGATGTGTTGGCTTCAGCTGCCGGTGCCAGGCATGGAAATATTTGCTGTAACTGGCACGTGGCTCCATCACTGTGCAGGGAAGGGGATGTCTCCTACTGGCTTTGTGTCCTTGTCTTCCAACATTTGGTTGGAGTGCTTCAGGCAGAATGCTGGAGGGATGTGGGAATCAACTGATTTGAGAGGTTTCATTCTCCCAGAGCTGCCCAGCCCTTCACTTCCACCAGACAGAAGAGTAAGGGTCACTGAAGGCCCTTGCCAGGGATCCCTATCTCTCCAGGGGGAGATCCTAAATATCCACTGATGCCAAAGGATCCTGCACCTCTTTGTCTCACCTATGCCAGTGTCATAAATTCCAGGCACGTTTCCTTTTGCGTTTGCCGTGGTAGCTCAGTGTGACCACATGCCTCTGAATGCTGCTGTAGCTTTTGCAAAATTTTAATTTGCAAATGTCGTAAAGAGAAAACTCGTGCCCTGGGTTATCAGGATGGCGAGTAGTTGAACTCTGTAAGGAATAACAAATTCTCTGGGTTGGTGACGTGGTCCCGGGCATGGCTCTGAGAACTCCCAGCCCTGCCAGACGTTTCCAGCTGGTGCTGGATTTGACCTTTGGTATGTCAGCTGCTGGCTGCTCTCTGACCTACTTGCCAGGCATGGCACTCATCCCTCTCCTCCCCAAGGTACAGAAAGTTCAAACATCACCTAAAGTGAGGTGCTTGACTTAATGGCCTGGCCTTTCTCAAAGGGCCGAGCATGTTTTCAATGCCAGGGAGAGCTGCAGAAGTGTGAGTTGCTTGTTCAGCCCTCAGCTTGGTGCATGGAGAGTAAAATAATCCCTGAGCTGCAGGGGAAAAAGCAGCCCCCAGTGTCAGTGTGTTGACTGAGTGTTGTGCTTGAGTACCTTGCAGGGGCTGAGTTTCTCAGTAAACATCCCACAGCCCAGCCTTTTCCCTCTCTTCCATGCCTTCACGGGAATGGGAAAGGGAAGGTTGCTGCAGATGGCTGATTTTCTGTATCCAAGGTGTTGAGAGCAGCTAATTGACCCTAATAAACAAGCCATGTTAAGGGTCTCTGAGTGTTAATGGCAGTGTAGGGACCTGCCTCAGCATGTCTAACAAGCTGCTACTTGGCCCAATGGCACTGAGGCTTGGGGACATTTCAGATCCCTGCACTGATGGCCACACTTTGCAGTAAAGCAGCTGGCTCATTCCTTTTCCCTCTGTTGTAACAGCAAAAACAAAAGGTCTGCAAACTTTCAAAACTTCATTAAACTTGTGTACACTCAGTCCCAAGCTGCGCCTGCCTGAGAAGGTACCTTGCTTGTGAAATACTTGTTATAAAGAGACCTAGCTCTAACCTGAGGTGGTGGGTGGCCTTGCCTGTCTGCTGCACCATTGCCTGTGTGTTGGAGGCTGTCACTGTGCCCCTCTGTCTGCCTGCAGACTCCTCTGGCATGGAACCCTGCTCCCTGGGACACCAACACCCAAACATCAAAATTGAGCGAAGAGAAATTGCAGCCAGTGCCTTGAGAAAAATGGAAAATTAAAGCATTTGATATGTGTAGCTGCACAGGCATCAGCTGCACAAGCAAATGTAGGGTACCTCCCTGCCAGCAAGACCAGGGGCAAGGACTAGTTCTTGCCATGCCCACGCTCTGGTCTGAAGCCCAGACAGGTCATGAAGTGGAGGATATCTACCTTGCTCCTTCCTGTCCACCACCTGCCAGATGTTTGGGATGGAGAAGGGAAAGCAGTAGCAGCAGGGGAGATTGGCACAGCTTATCTGAAGGTGTCTCTGGGGTCTGCAGTACCAGTGACCTGTGCAGAAGGATGTGTTGGACAAGTCCAGCAAAGCAGGAAGGACAAACACAGGACTCTATTTATCACCTGGGTGCAAACATGTACCCAGGCAGGTGCTGCACTGGGGCCTCAGAGATGGTCCAGAGGAGCAAACCCACCTCACCTGAGTTGCACCTTTGCTGGGCATCAAAAAGGACCTACAGAAAACTCTGAACACACTGCAGCAGCTGTGGTTTATACACAGTGCTTTGCCCTTGGATGTCAGACACTTCCAGCACCAATTCTTTAGATGGATGGACAAGATGGAGAAGTTGGCTGTCAAATCTAGGAGATGGGGAACCTGGGACAACATCTCCCTTCCCCGAATACCGACTACCAGTTTCCTATTCCAGTGAGTTTAAGGATTCTCCCCTCTCTAACAGGCAGTAGCACAGTGTTTTCAGTACTTACTCTTTCCATCTGGCTAGACAGCTCTCTCAAACAGCAATACCTATAATTACATATATTATGTATATTTGTATATACATATTATACATGCTAATTATATCTACAGAGGCATTAAAACATTTACCCTGCTTGACTTCAGTTTTATTTTAAAGTTGGCAACATTCAACCAACATTAGGAATATGCTGTATAAATAATTAGAGTTTATTTAGATTTATTCAACGGTGTTTACATCTAATAAGTAACCACATCCATTTAAGCACTGATCTCTTGGCTGGCATGTCACCTACATGTGATCATTCACCTTCAGCTGGAGCAGCTGGTTCTTCCTGGATTTATTTAATGGGGCCAGCTTCACAAATGACCTGGAAGGGGCATGTTGGACAGAATTTGCTATGCCACTGTCTGTCTAATGGGAGAATATTTGGGTATTGGAGTGATTTTCTTATAACCAGGTGTTTGGGGCTGAGTTACTGCATTTGGCTTGATTTCTGCCTTTCCAGTTGCTTTATGGTGCTAGAAATGCCCCAAATGCCTTCTTGAGGTGAGGGTGAAAGCACTGTGTCAGTGTTACCTGTTCCATCCTGCCAGCACCAAGATGCTTGTGGTACCAGCTGCTCCCTGGGGCTACTGAGCCTCTTACAGATATTTCAGGAAATAACAGTGCCCTGTCCCATTTGCTTTGTGCAAACAAGGGGTGCCAAGAGAGCTGGACTCAATGATCCTTGTGCATCCCTTCCAACTCGCTGTATTCTACAGTTCTTGATGACTTTCTTACATTAGGCATTTTATGTTTGAAAGCAATGTACACTTTGCTTTTGCTTTCAGCCTCTTCCTTCAGTTTAACCCACGTGAGTGGTGGTGTGAACACAGTGACAATGCTGCAAGGGCAGCAATTTGGCTGGAGAGATCGGTATGTTTTACACAGGGGATCAGCACCTCTGTCTATGTGAAAATAATCTCATTTGAGAGATTATTTTCAACCCATGGAGGGTTCGTGTGAGCTGGTCAAGGGCTCTCCTGAAGGAACAGGGCTTCCAGACAGCACTTCCTGGAACCCTGCATCAGCATGGCATGGCTCATTGAGGCTCAGAGTGTGCTGCCAGTGCCTTTTCAGGGTGGCTTTTGTGAAAGCCAAAAACCTTTCATTTAACCCTTGTGAGATCAGGATCCGGCCTTTAATCCCGGTGCACTCCATGTGCTGCCCCTAAAGCAGAGGAGCACTGCTGCCCCCATTCAGTCCTGCTGTCAATTAGATCTAATCAACGCTGCCAATACCACTGATTTACTGGACAGTGAGAAAAAACACCTTTACTTTGAGAAATCAATACGACGAGAAAGAACCGAAGTGGCGTCTGGGTGGGTGGGAACACGGTGCTGTGCTCCCTTGGCACCCATACAAATGCCATTGCACCACACACAACGCAGCCCCTGCCTCACCAGAGCCCTGGACACCCTGCAGAGGGTGTTAAGGCAATGCAGGATCCGTATGTGATGCCAAGGGTGCTGAGCCTGTGGTGGACACTGGTTCACACAGTGTCCTCTCCGTGGGTCAGTGCAGCTCCTCTCCGTGGCTCTGCAGCAGCAGCAAGGTCATGAAATGCCATGGTGTTTTAACATAAACTTGTGATCTTGAACATCCTTAGTGCTTTGGCTTGTTCTTAATGAAATGAGGTCATGCTGTGAGAGGCGACTCCAAGCCATTCTCCTGCTTGGCTGGGCAGGAAACTGGTGCTCCTCACCAGGAGCCTCTCTGTGCCCAAGTAGAGGCTTGAAGGAAAGGCTGCAAATTACCCCTGCAGGATAATCTGGGCTCTGGCAGTTTTTGAGAGGTGAAAAGTGGCTCTTACCATAAATAGATAACTTTGAACAGAAGTCTGATATCTGCAATCTAGCTGTCAGAGATGGCTGAGGTTTGTATGCCCTGCAATTCCCACCTAGGCACCAACCCCACTGACCTGCCAGTATGTGTGGTGCAGCCCTGGACACCCCTGGATGAAGTGGGATGGCTGGAAAAGCATCAGAGCAGCAGCTGCTGTGCCCAGCTCCCATCCCATCACCTCTTGGCTGATAGGGACTCTGGAGCTGGAGCTCAGCTGCTGTGAGAGGAGCACTGGGCACACTGCCCTCCTTTCTGAGCTGCTCTGGAGCACAGGCAGCTGGAGGCAGCCAGAACCAACCTGGTTTTAGCCAGGCTGTAAAAGGGCAAATTCTTCAGGTCTGTGGGTCAGCAACAAACTTTAATCCTACCAGACAAACCACAAAGGCAGATCTGCCTGCCCTAATGCCCATGTCTCTGTAACCCACAAATGTCTTAATAGCTGGAAAATTCAGATTGAAAAGGACATATTCCCATAAAAAGAGAAGGTCGGGCATGTCAGCCTGTGTCCAGCATATGGATTAAATAACTTTTCCTGCACAAAGCCAGACAGACTTTTTGAGAAACATGAGTGCATGTGTGTATGTGCCATTTTTGGCAGCTGCCTCTAAACTGATAGATGCAGTTATGAATTGATTTTAGGATTAGACAATATAATTGCCCCAGTCCTAAAGGAATGACAGCACCTCTTGGCTCCTGTGTTAACTGAAGTGCTGTGGTCAGGGGCTGGGATGGCCATTCCCATGCTTCAGCTTCTGCTGGTGGCTGTTGGAGAGCCAGGTATAGTGATGCCCAGTGCTGCACTCATAGGGCATCAGGGATAATGTCAAGTCACTGATGGCTCCCTTCATCCCATTACTTTCCTGTTGGCACAGTGTCTGGTTCCTGTCCCTGTGAGTTACCTTGTCAGTCTCATTAATGCTGTGTGCCACTCCAAGTCATCCAGCTGCAGTTGTCAGAGACAGCACTTAACATGGCAAGGGAAAATGGGAGCATGTGGTTATGGGGGCAGAGAGGGGAGTGGAGTGTACACACGTATGTGCAGGTCACTGTGTGCATGCTCTGAAGCTTCTAAATTTCTCAAACAAAAGTTGTTTGTCATTTCCATTTTCATTTCATCTTTTCCAGGATTGCTGCCTCCTTCAGCTGTTTCTGCTGAGGGAAAAAAGTTTGTGCAATTGTCACCTAACAAAAATACAAACAAAAAAAAACATTTTAAATGCAATAAGAGTCCATAGGAGAATTTCTCTTTAAGATTTAACTTTATGTGTAGGAAAGTGCCCTGGACAACAGGAAGCTATAGTGACAAACTTCCTTTTCTTGGGCCTCGTTCTGCAGGGCTCTTATCTGTGTACTCGGCTTTACCCACATGCCCTTCAACACCTGGGTAACAGATTTGCTGGGTTCCTGCTGGGTTCCTCCAGTCCCTAAAGTGAAGGCAGTGGAGCTCTTGAACCCTTGACCAGGTCCAGACCTGGCAATGCCAGCCTGTATCCCCAGAGGGCCCAGAGCAGAGGGATCAGGTTTGACACCTGCTTTGGCTCTGGTCCAAGGGCTGAGCTGCAGTGAGGGGAATGAGGAGGAACAATCCCAGCTTAAACAGTTCAGGAGGGTGCCTTTCCAAAAACGTTTTGATTGAAAAAGGTACTGATGTTCCTTCTGACCAGGGAAGAAAGGGTAAGACAGGTCTGAGACGAACATCCATTTGATTTGCTGGGGCTTGATGGGGTGCTCTCCAATTTACCACCCACCACAGCTAAAACTCCCCACAAGAGAGCATTTTACAGCCAGGGCTGGCTGCAGCTGCTGGGCTTGTTTTAAAATATGATATAGGATGTCTGGAGAGGCAAAGGGCCCCTTGGCTGGGAGTGCAGTGCAAGAGCTGCTCCAGTGGCACTGCCCACTCCTGCCTCCAGCCCAGGTGGGAAACACCACCAGGGTGTGACTTGCCACCTGCCATGGCTCACCTGTATTCTTCCTGTAGACAGGAGAAAAATCATTAGAAATGAGGATGTGCATTAAGTTACAAACTGCTCCTGGACCACTGATGAGCAGGAGCAAGATGTGCTGTTGTATCACCTGCTCCAAAACATGCTCAGAGCTGCTGCTGAACAGGAACAGGACCTACCCCCAAACCTGCCTGCTGATGGTGCTCCCAACCACCCCAGGGCAAACATGCACCGAGGCTGCTGTGCCACCCTTTACTATTGCCAACCCAGAGATTTTGGTGCAGTGGAGCTTTAAAAGAAGCCAGGAAGCACCTCCTGCCTGCCAAGGATACGGGTCTGCACATACTCTGGAGAACCCCTGATCCCACAGGCTGAGTGCTCAGCCAGGGCTCTCCAGCAAGCCCATCCAGCTGTGCTGGTGGCTGAGAGACCCAGACTCCTCTTCCATCTCTGGGTGGGATAAGAACCACCCATGCCATTGTTCACAACCGTCCTCTCGACGTTTAAAAATAAACCCCATTTCCCTGCTGTCTTTGTGCTTTTCCATTTTGACGCGCCCTTGATTTCCTCCTGTTCCCGAGAGCTTCAAACAAACAGCCCCTCTTTTTGTTGTTTGTTTGCTTCCTCCCAGCTTGTGTCTGAACAAGGAGCAGTGGTGGCGCCTGTGCCCGAGCACACGTCAGGTACCAGGTGCCAGGACGTCGGGCACTGGGACAGGGTTATCTGACAGTTTCTCATAAATCATCTCATGTTGTAGGTGTGGGCGTTAATGTGCAACTTGGTGACAAGGCACCTGGTTTTATTGCGTGTGTGGCATGTGGATGCTGAGCAGTCCAGGGATGGGATGAGGGAACCTGGTTTCATCCCAAACAAAACTTCCCTCTGCAGGGTGAGGCAGAGCCATCGGGCTCTGGCAAATCCAAGCACAAAGTGGGTGATCCACAGGAGTCACTGCTGCCCAGGCAGGATCACACCCCCAGTGCCCTAAAAACACTAGGGTGTCCAAAACAAGGTGATTCCCCGATTAATTTTAATGCTGATACTTCATTTCTGAGCATTTTAAAGCTCATTGCTTCCTGGCAATTTGCAGTCCTTTAACAGCAACTCAGACTAACAGCATATTTTTGGTAAATATTTAAGGAACACTAATATCCACCCATGATCTATATAACTGCCCTTCTCTCTGTATAAATATTGGGGATTGCTCATTTGTCTTTATTTATAATACATGGCTGTATTAGACGTGCTCATAAACACAGGTCTGTGCCCTGGGCCAGCCCAAGGAAGGGCGTGTTTTGCTTTTTCAGCACTTGCATTGCAAGAGCAGGCTAATTTTTAACTCTCTCCTTCTCATTTTTTCATAGCATCTGGGTGAAATCTTTCTCTGCTGGCCAGAGCCTGGGGTGCAAGGGAAGCTGGGGAGGACAGGGATGCTCTGAGCATCAAGGTGCTGCAGAGCCAGGGTGAGATGTAGTGAGTTGGTGAAGCTTTCCCTTTTTTGTTCCTTTTTTACCTAGTTCTGCTAAAACCAAGGTCCTGAGAAACACTGAGGGCCAACATCAATGTTATGCCAGCCCTTTTGCCTCTGAAGTTAAAAACCTGTTGGGTTTTTAGTATCCAGCTGGGTGATTCCCGGCGGAGGTGAAGTTTCCATCTCCCATATATGTGCTTACATCAGGAAGCTTAAAAAAATAACAGAGACAGAAGCCTTAAAGTACCTCGACACCTGAAATTCAGGAAAAAGAAATGGAAACCCAGGTAAAGGGCTGTGCTGAGCCGTAACAACACGTGGGCAGCCCCCGCACCGGTGCACGTCACAGCTTCACCCCAGCCCTCCACGGCGCAAGCGGGTGTCTCCTGTTATTTGACGTTTTCCTTCCTCCTCCCGAAGGCCAAGACGTCTGTTGCTTCGCATCCCGCCCATGTCTGGAGCCACCAGCTCCAAAGGGGAGCAGAATCAGACGGCGGAGTTTCCCCGCTCCGCTGCCTTTGTGTGCAGACCGGGTTTATCTGTATTGTTTGACCAGCGCCGGCAAATTACACCCTGCCCGATGCGTCGTTAGGGAGAGGCAATTAAATACCAACCCGACGAGTACTGCGGCCAGGGTGACTGGGGAGAAACAGCTGCAATCTGCATGGCAGCTGGGAGAGACGGGTGGAAAACATTAACCTTTTTATTTATGTCTTTGCTTTACCCTCCGCCGTGTCTGGCTGCCCGGCTGGGTGAAACCTGCGCAGGGCAGGGTTTGGCAGGGAACGGGCAAGGATGACGCCTGGACCCAGTGAGTTTTTACTGGTTTGACTTCAGACCTAGTGGCTGGCGATGCCCGTCCCGTATGGTGCTGGGTCAGCTCACCAGCGGCCACAAGACTCTTTGGTTTTGCCCTGCAGAGCCTTTCTCCAGCTGCTTTCCAGCCGCTGCTTTCCAGCCCTGTGGGCTTTTCTCTTTGGCAGGGGTGCCAGGTGGTCACATCCTATATGTCCCTTGCAGGACTTAGTGCTTTAGCTCAGATACCCACCAAATCAGCTCCGGTTTTCTATGGCATCTTCTTCAGTGCCTTTGTGCCCAAGCTTCTGGCACCAAGCTTCTTCAGCCTCTGGTGCTGTCCCCAGGTAAGATTTGCTGTTCCCACTCTGCTCNGCCCAAGCTTCTGGCACCAAGCTTTTCCAGTGCCATCCCACCAGCAGCCTCTGGCGCTGTCCCCAGGTAAGATTTGTTGTCCCCACCCTGCTTCACCTGCCATGATCCACAGCACATACACATCCTCAGCCTCCAACGCTGAATCACTCCAAATGTTCTGAAGACCACTAATCCTGTTGCTAATCCTGGGCACCCCAGTAAATCACTTTTTTCCCCTAGAAGCTGTGAGGGCTCTAAGGGATGGAGCCATCTCACTGCGGGCTGGAGTGTTTTCTCACTGTTATACAAATAAACAGGGGTAGGTTTGAATCAGGGTCTCTGGAATCAGCTTCCTGCAGGTGCTGAGAGCATTTCTGGGTAGATTTAGAGGGGTACCTTTGCAAACAACATCTTTAAGCATCATTGAAATGATGCTCATGGCAAAGTGGTCTGGCAGCTGGAGCAGGCGATGCAAAAATCAGTGTTGGAGTCTCATCACAGCCAAGGATTTAAACTGATTGTGTGGACTGTCATCTCCCACTGAGTTCAGCTATCTGAAATGTAGAGCAGATAATTTGTGCTCCTCTCTGGCACCAGCTCTCTGAGAGTCAACACTTGCATGTTCATAGAGGGTTTTGTGAGCCCTGAACAAATGGTGCCCAAGGGGTTCCCAGGAAGGGGAATACCCATGGCAGGGCATCAGTAACATAGAGCAGATATGTTCCTGCCAAAACCGTTGCCCATAATCACCTGCTGATTTAAGCAAGGGTGTTCTGCCAGGTTGGCCCTATCAGAAACCCACAATCACTCTCTCCTGCTCTGCACTTCGGTTTGGTCACATTTTATTTGGTTTTATTCTACAAGCTGTTTGCTTTTTGGGGTATCCTACAGCATCTGGGGTCCTGGAGGAAATAACAGTCACAGCCGTGGAGAAGAAGGGCACAGGGTTAAAAGTACAAATTTCTCTTTACAACCAGATATTTTTCTAGGCCAGACAATGCAACAGATCAAATCTCTTCTTCACACAGGTATCTGACAGCACTGTGAGAGTCATCATCCGTGGAAGCAGAGTAGGTGAGGGTTAGTTAAAGAGCTGCAAAGTGGGTAATATGCTGGCCAAGGGGAGCAGAAGGGCTGAAGGTGTCATCCCCAGTCAGCAAAGCCATGACCTGCACAAAAGGAGAGTCAGGACCAGCAGCAGTGAGTTTTGCTGCAACATGGTTGGCATAAGATGTGAGGATCCCAGTCAACTGGAGACGAATCAGAAGCCACCCATGTGGAGTGGCTGTGGGCAGCAAACCAGGGGCTGGGAGGCTGAGACTTGCCCATGGTGCTGATGCAACAATCAGCCATGGCTGGAACGAAGGCGGAGGATGCTGGGCAGGATCAACCTATGAGGATGCACAATCCTTCTCGTTAGTTACAATGAGAGTGGGCAGAGGAAGATGAGAAGGAAACTGTAGGGAAATACCAGGGAGAGAAAATAGCTCTTAAATCACAGAAAATGTTGGCACATGAACAAATGGGTATTAACTGGTGGGGGCTGCCGGGAGACTGGGAAATTTGTGAAGGGGATTATATGACGTGGCTGCTCAGAATAGTTGGACTAAATGACCCAGCAGATCCCCTCTGGTTTCACCCTCCCCTTATGACACCACGTAGCAGTGGGGCTGGTCTTTATACTTGAATATTAGGATGTCAAGCAAGTAAAGATGAGCAAAACTGCATCCAAACACTGCTGTGCTTTTTCTGCTCTTGGGATGTACCAGGGAACCGTCCTGCATCAGCTTCTGTGATCAAAGCCTGCCTGCCAGTGGCCCACAGAGGCACAGCGGGCCGTGCTGCAGGACGCGGAGGTGTTGGAGGGAGATGCTTGTGAGAAATGAAGGAAATCATTAGGCAACTGTAATTACACTACAAGACTCATGAGTTGTCTCTCAATGCATTGTGATCACACTGAACCAGCAGAGCCAGTGGCTCGTGGCACTGGCTGCTTCCAGGTTTCCTCCTGAAGCAGAGTTCCTCCTCAGAAGCACTGTCCCCTCCAAGCCATGTGCTCCCTTGCCCAGCTGCTGTCTATCATTGCTGGCACTGCAGCTGGGTGCTGCTTTCTGCCTTCCCCTGCCCACTGGGGCATTATGGCCAAGAGCAGAGTCCTGGCCTCCAAATCCACCCCAGCAGTCTGTGTCCATCGAGCTCCTGCAGTCTTTCCCTGGGCACTGATCCCTTCTTCTGCCTGAAGGTGAGCAGTAACTCCAGGTCTGGACATGATATCTTTAGCACATGATTATTTTTTCAAAATTTAACAAGTTTTCAAAATTAAACCTTTATCCAGTCTTTTATTCAGAATAACCATCAAACCCCTTTGAAGAGAAGAATGTAATTTTTCACTATTATTTTGTTGCTGCCATTGCTGGAGTCAAGTATCAGCTGTGCCCTGATGGATTTCCCCACCTTAACACCAGCCCCAACTACTGCAAAGCCCAAGTTAGCCATGAAATCCAAAGAAACTAATTTGACTCTGCAAACATCTGGATCTCCTCTTTGTGGAGACTCTGTGATAAGTCCAAGCTCCAAAAGATTTGGCAAAGCAGAAATAAGATATTGCTGAAGGGACAGTCTGAGGAGGCTAAAACTGAGCCCCTGTCCCACCAAACCCCTGGGCATCATTTCTGTGTGCTCCGTCATATTGTAGGAGAATGGCTGGAAACCTCCCAGGACACTTCTCCTCATACACCCACTGCCTTTCTTTTCCTCTAGGCTTTATTTTCTGCAGCCAGGTTGCCAAGACATGAGGACTGGGGCACATGGAAGGGAAAAATGAAGCACCTGAGCAGGTTCAATTTGTGCCTGGCCCCAGAGATGCCTGGTTTCATAGCTCAGGAAGGCCACCTTGAACTAATGCATCAAAACACAGGGATATTGAGAGGTTGTTTGCTGTGAAATCGGTTAAAAGGCCAACTGAGTGGAAGGACACAAGTAGGAAGAGGCTCAAACTACCATCCATTGGGAGGTGTGGGATTCTCTTTCTCTGCTCTTTCTCCCAGTGCCTCCTACTGGGCTTGTCCTGATGGCCCCTTGGCCCTGGCTCAGAAAGCATAAATCCCAGTGATACGCTGGATGTCAATGCTAAATATCACAGATACTGAGTTTAACACAAAAACCTAAAGCCAAAGCATGCAGAATTGCACACTGAGAACATTACAAGATCCTTCTGCCTGGAGCAATGTCAAATGACCTTCTCTTGATCTGCCAGCCCAGCCCAGACTTAAGGATCAATCAGTGTATTCCTAGGAGTGGTGTAAAGTTTTCAGTTGAACAGATGGAGAACTAGATCCTTCACTTGGCCCTTTCCACCAGGGACACAATCTTGGGCCTTTCTCCACTTACATCCTCCCTCGGCAGGTCCCATCCACCCTTTACAGAGCCACCCAGACCCACTAGGAATATTCAGCAGTGAATCCACCCACCCAGAGATGTGCTTTTTTCTGCTGGCACAAAGCAATTTCAGACCATATGTGTGCTTTCCCTTAAGGGTGGGCAAGAAAAATTCTTTATTATTTTTATATCAGCACTTCATGGCAACTACTGTGAAAGGCCAAGCATGAATGGTGAAGAACTAGTAGGAGCTGAGAGGAGCTCGTGCCAGCTCCCAGCCTCCAGGATTGCAAAGATGCAGTGTGGGGAAGGCAATTAGGAGGCTGGAGGGGGAAATAAAAAATTGGTTATTGTAAATGCAGAGGTCATAGCTCAGCTTTGCCTAATGAGTGCTGGAGGAGATCAGGAGGCACAACATGGGTAGCTTGTAAGGAAGGATTTCAAAGGAAATGAAATAGAGGCTTTAGAGGTACTAGAAGGATGAAATTGTAAATAACAGCAGCATAAATGGATCTGAGATAAGCGGTATGGCTGGGCAAGGCAGGAGCAGGCAAGAGGGAACATCAACACTATTTCTAGCTTAGTTATTTCTAGCATACAGCAAAAAAGAGCATCAAACGACAGATTCCAGAGGTGATGTGCCTGTGGGCAGTTGGAGACATCCAGCAAAACCACTGTGTTTCCCCAAACCCCAGAAAAGAGCCATTGGGTCTGCTCAAGGGCCTGAGGACCCACCTCATGTGTGACAGCTGCTGGAGCAGCCACAAAAACACTGACGAGGTCTGTTCTCCTGGAGCACCTCCAAGTTATTCTGATCTCTTGTTTAATTTGGGGGACAACTAGGGGAGTGAAAGGTCATTGTAATGACGGCTTCATAATAGGGCTGGATGCATCTCCTCACTCTGGGTCTGGCCAAGGGAGAGTCAGGCTCTGACAGCATCCTTAAGGAGACACAACCCTTGGCTGCAAACAGCAACCTGCCCCTCAGAAGGATGTGCAGCTCTGCTGCAAATTACAGTCCCGTGGTCCCACAGACCTTGAGACCAGGGACAACAGGCAGCAATAGTAGGTGGCAGCCAAGGGCCTGGCAGGAGAGCCTGCAGCCAGTGCTGGGCAGAGCACATGTATTAATTATTGACTAGTGAAAGATGAAATACAAGATTTCACTGACCTCTATGCATCTCTCTGTGCAGGCAGATTTCTATATCCCAATTAAATCGTGCCTAGGTGAGGAGCTGGGCAATACCTGCAATATTTGCCATTGGGCTGGAGCCACTTGGTTGACCACGAAGAGTGATACCAGTAACACATCTCCTGGGATGGAACTCACCTGCAAAACAAACCCCTGTGGCCTGAGACACTGCTGAGTTCCAAGTCCAAGGCCTGATTTTTTTGCAAACCATGTTGCAAATGAAAAAAGAAGTACCTGGATACTTGGAAGTGAAAAGGCTGATATCGAAGCAGGAAAAGAATTGCTGAAAAAGAGAAGGCTGTTCCTTACAGCCAAACTTCGTAGTAGGGCTGGAGGCTTTCTGCTTCTCTGCTGCAATCCACAGCGTATCCTAGTGAAGGTGGTGGTGCAGGAAGATCCCAGTCTGCACCCAGCAGTTTTTGGGGCACTGCTGGGCATCCCACATAGGCACCCAAAGGGGCTGTAAGGGCTAACAGTGCCCACTCACACTGCTGGAACAGCCATCCTGGTTGCAGCAGCTTGGCTGGGGCCCAAGCTCATAAACCTCCTGGGCCCAACAGCATAATTGGGCCTTTAGGAGTCACCCAGGATCCATCAGAGACCTGCTCCCACTCCAGGGTACAGCTGCTCCAGACCAGCTTTAGCCCATCGCCACCACAACAACTGTGTTCATTAAAAAAAAAAAAAAAAAAAAAAGATATATGATAGCCCTCCAAACAATTTTTTAATATCTGGATATCACCCTTGTGCAGTGAGAAACACCTGCCCTTGGCAGACAGGGAGTGCAGCTATCACTCGGAAAATGGGTTCGTCCTTCTAAAAGGGCAGCAGCAGACTTTTAAAGGCAGGTGAAATTTTATA
Organism: Calyptomena viridis; assembly: GCA_013390005.1. Lineage (NCBI taxonomy): Eukaryota > Metazoa > Chordata > Aves > Passeriformes > Eurylaimidae > Calyptomena > Calyptomena viridis. The sequence goes on along the minus strand of WEIV01013383.1, from coordinate 13,463 downwards.
AAAGGATTACAATGGGAGAGAGAGCAGGAGCTTCCAGGAGCTTTGCAGATCGAAAACCAGAGTTGTCCTGGCTCCCACTCTTTGAAATCCTCTCCAAACCCTGCTGTCCAGGGGGTGATCTACACTGGTGCTGCCACTGGAACAAAATGAAAGGATAACAACTGCGATATGGGGGAACAGCTGCTGCATACGATACCACCAGAACAAGGTCAAAATACACCCACCAAAGGGGACTTACCATTTGTGCTCAGAGCAGTAGCTCTGTGTTCTAATCTTCATCCCAACAAGGGCACAACACACATGGATGATTCCCACCACAGAGGGAAGGGATGCTCACTCTCTAACCCATGGGTTTTCATGGCAACTCACACCACTGGGCAGCTTTGCATCTAAACCTGTAGCTTGCTGTGTTATGGAGCACTGCAAAATAAAAGCAATCTTATCTCTTACCTGGCCCAATCCCCAAATGATAGGGTGGATATTTTTCTTACTCCCACAAGTGTGAATTTGGCAACAGCACTGTGGGCACCCCTGGGCCACACTTCCCTCACTGTGCCACACTGTACCAAGGGCAGCATGTGGCCACAGGCTGCTGATAAAAGGTCCAGGGATCTCCCATGTGGTGAACAAAGCTTTAGCCATGTGCCTGGCTGTGGTGATGGTGGGTGGTGGGGCTGTGCCAGCCCCTTCCCACCTCATCTCCAGGGGCTCATGGAGTTGCACTTCGTCCCTTCACTTCTGACTGAGAAGCAAGCTCCAACATCACCTTCCAGAGAATAAATTGACAGTGATAGTTCAAGATGAGCTCAAAGGTTGAACAAAGTAAAAGAGAAGGCAAATAAAGAGAGCACGCCCTTAACTGGCTGTATTTAGAAGTCTGTGGTTGATGAGGGTGCTGGACAATGGCTGCTGGATGCGTGGAACAGCAAAACCTCCTCCCTTATCACTCCTTCTGCATTCTCTCTCCAATCTGTCTGTGTGCTTTCCTCTGCCCATCTCCTTTATTTTGTACCCCACAGGCCCTCTAAAAACCCCATTTCACTTGAGGCAGTCCCCTTGGAATTCCTGCCCCTGGACCATTCCCTTGGAACTGCTTGTATCTCCCTCCCCCATTCCATAACAAACATCATAACCCTCTGCTATCCCAGGAGCAGACAAGTGTGGTTGCACCTCCTGGCATCACCAAGGGATGAGAGCTGAGCTGTGCCTTGCCCTGACCTGTGTCATTGAACAAGGACTGTCTCCATAGTAGGTGTCCAGGTGCAGCCTGGGGCTGCAAGGACAGGCCAATTCAGTGCTCTGGTGGTGGTGGCCAGGGATGGACACCCAGAGTGAAAACATTAACACAAACAGCACATCAAAAGGTCCAGGGCATGGGTCCCCCCAGACAAGGCTCTGGGGCTGCTAACTGGTGCTTAAAGCTGAACCAGACCCACCAAGGTTCTTGGGGCATCTGGGACATTCTGCAGCCTGGCCAGCCATGGCAGAGCTACTGAAACTCTTCCAGGGCAAGCTATTGCTTATAAGTCTCACACCCCACACACCCTTGATTTATAATTCAAAGTGCTCTTCTGTGGAAATACCTTTAAAGAGAAAATATCCTGGAACTAAGCTAGAAGGGAAGGGAATAAAAACTATGATTATTCTGGCTTCAAACCTTGGATGTCACACTGGGAAAAGCAGTACCTGCTATTGATGGCCAAGCCACCATTGATTCATACAAAAATCCCTAGAGGAGTGTTGATGCACAAGGAAAACCAAGGAATGCAGTAGGTAACAGAGGATGCTGCCATTAGGCATGGGATCTATATTATGGACTCTGGATTGACATACATATCCTCATCCTCTGAGAGAGGGGCTGAGATTTTCAAAACATCTGATTTTTAGGCAATCTGATGCTGTCTGCTTCTGCTGCCTTTAGTGTGCCTTCAGTAATGACCTCTTGTACATTAAGCAAAGGTCATGGAAAGCCTTCTGCCTGATGTTGAGCTGGCAGAGAGGTGCCCTTAGTGCTATGCTGAGCTGGACAGCTGCTTATGCCCAGGTCTTCAGTGGATGCAACAAGGACTGGTTAGAACAGAGCCTCAGCCCTGGCTCAGTCCCTGCACAATTAGAAAACCAGAGACTTGCTTGATGTTTTCATGGGAGTGTTTGCCTGTGCACACTTGTAAAGCAGGAATCGTGTCTTATCTCAGCTAGTTAGTGGAGTTAATAAAAGGCAAGTACTTTTTTAGTCCTTCACGTGTCTGGATGTACCTTATGGGTCAGCCTGGCTCCCACCTCCACCCCTGCTCTGGTCAGCTCTTGCTTTTCCAGCTCAGAACCTTGTGGATGGCCAGTCACCTGTGGGTGCTGAGCACACCCCAGTCTGGCAGCAGCGTGGTGTCCCACTCCAGTCCCGGCACACCAGGCTTTGCCTTCTTCCCCATTCTTCTCCAGGCCACAACTGAATCCAGCTGATGCTTCCTGCCCTTCCCCTACCTCATCAGCCCATTTCAGGGTGCCAAATGCAGTGATGGGACAAGTCGTGGCACTGTTGATAATGGCAGCAGCCATGTGGTGCTGCCAGCACTGAGGTGCCATATGGCCACAGGAGAGGCCGGGTTGAGTTCATGGAGAGGTGGCCCAGCCCTGGCACGTGCTGTGGGAAGGGCATGTGGCTGACGAAATCCTGCAGCCATGCTTCCCAAAAATAGCCTGCTGACCCCCAGCAATTGGGAGCTGGAGGGACTTCATTGTATGAGCTGCAGTCTGGGACGTTGTCCCCTCTCAGATGATTCAGATGCCCGTGACACTGTGGGTTTCAGGTGCCAATTAACACTTACTAATATGGCATTTTTAACAGCACCGCACCCTCTCTCCTCTCCTTCCCTCCAGCCAGTGCTGGTTCCTGGGAGGCCGGTGAGCCCGGCAAGGCCCACAGAGCCCCACGACAGCCAGGCATGAGCAGGTCCCCACGCCTCAGCACGTCTCTGGGGCAATGCTTCACCTCAGCTGCTCCCACAGGGCTCCTCAATGGATGCAGACCAAACCAACCGGCTGGGCAGGAGCAGGATTTTGCACCACATAGCACTGTGGCTTGAGTGTTGCCGCCATGGGTGGAAGTGGACTCAGGAGGGTGTTGGAGGTCACTTGCTGCCAGCCTGGAGCCAGTGGGGTCCATTCCTCCTACCCCCTCAAAATTCATGGGTCTGAGATGGTAAATGACTCATGGAAGTGCAAATCCTTGCCCTCCTCCTCAGTCTGGGTCGGGTCCTGTGCTCTCTCCCCAGGGCACATGTGCTCTTTCTCACCTGACTGCAAAACGAGGGGAAAACAAGGATATACGCCAGCCACAAACATGCCTGGCCCGGACCCCAGGATGCAAGGATGGGCATGGGGGTGTGGGGGAGGCTCTGGCATCCTTTGTCTGCTCGGCACCTTTGATTTGCTTTGGAAAACAAATATTTTATTAATTGTTTTTGGAATCTGAACCCAGTGAGGGCTTTCTGGGAGGCACTACTCAAGAGAGCAGTAATTTGACAGTAAACCGCTGGTGCTTCATGCCGAGGGGCCCCTTTGGAGTTCGGGGCTGTGCCTGCAGTGCTGGCCTCATTGCCCCCGGGGCTGGGCGCAGCACGGGCTCCCCAGCTCGCCTGTCACCCTGCATTCCCGAGCACGGACAGACCCTCGGACGGTGGCGGGAGGTGACATGGGGCGACAAGGGGCAGGACAGTCCTGGCTGTGCATCTGTGTCCTGGGTGCGAGCGCAGCTGGACCCTCCCCGCTACGCTGACACCGCCAGTATCACCATCCCCGGGGTCGCGGTGCCACCACAGCCGGTGCCGCTATCCAAAGGCTGGTTCCCGGTTGCGGGGCTGCCGAGGGGCGACCTATCCTTTCCTCCCGCCCCGGGACAATCCCTCCCGGTCCCGCTGGCCGCCCCCCCGCGCCGGGCGCCGCGCAGCCGNACCGCGGAGGGAGCCACGGGGCGAGGGGGCGGCCGGCGGGCCCCGGTGCCCCCTCGGGGATATCTGCAATACGAGCCCCGCGGCGGGCATGGACACCTTTCTCTATAACGTGCAGGTGCTGCTGGAGGCCGCCAGCTACCTGGAGCGGATCGAGAAGGAGAATAAAAGTAAGTGCGAGCTGGCGGCCGTGACCGCGGGAGCGGGGGAGGTAGTCAGGGGAGAGGGAAAATAATAACACAAACTTTCGGGCTGGCTGCGGAGGCCGGAGACGCAGTGACAAAGGGCGCCGGGGCCGGCCTGCACCCCCCGTGGCAGAGGCATGCGTGCGACCCCCCCGCCACTGGGGAGACCGGGCCCGGGGGGAAAGTTTGGGATGGAGAGCGGAGCGGGACGGCGCAGGGAGGGGGAGACGCATCGTCAGCTCTCGGGGAGAGCAGGGTCAGCGGGGCACCGAGAGAGGCTGGGGGTGCGGCGGCCCCCGCATGGACACGGAGCCGGTGGCGGAGCCGGAGCGGCGGGGGAGGAGGCGATGACACGTCCCCGCTCCCCCCGCCGGGGCATGGGCAGAGTCACGTAGGCAAGTGGCAGCGCTCGCCAGGTAGCCGGCGGGGAGGGGAGGGCAGGACACATCAGTGCAGGGCAGGGCGAGGGCCCGATGCCGGGCGGTGGTCACCCGCGCCGCTAGCCTCTTGCTCCGCGGGCGCGGAGGGTGCGCGTAGCCTGCGGCTTTCCCTTGTGGAGCGGTNGGTGTCACACGCAAACCTCGCCGGGAGCCTGGGGCTCCGCTCCACCACCGGCGCTTTGCGCTTGTTTTCCTCTCGTTTCTCTGTTATTCTTTGTTTTAGTCCTTTTTTTATTTTTAATTTCCTACTTTTTTTTTTTCAGTTTTTTACTCTTTGATTTTTCCTCTGCACTCCCCGGTTTTGTTTGCTTGGGTTTTGTTTGGGGTTTTTTTCCCCATTTTTCCTCCGTGGAGCGTGTGCTGCGTTTTCTTTTCCGTTTAACTTTACAAAGGGATGAGCGAGTCCCTTACCGCGCGTCTCCATCACTCCATCACCCTCTCCTCGCCCTTCATCCCCTATGGCAGCTATAGGTCCCGTGCAGGTGACGGTATAGGGTGCCCTTGTTCTGCAGGAACAGCTGCGTGCACGCAGGCTTCCAGGGAAAGGGATCCCACTGCGGAGAAGCTGCTTTGCCGCTAAAGCCGCAGCCAAAAGCCCTTGTTTTTTGCTCGCCCAGAACGAATCCAGGCTGCTTTCCTGGTTTTGAAAGTTTAATTAATATTGGGCTTAGATTTTTTTTTTCATATGCTGATTCTTGTTTCATAATGAATCTGCAAAGCCGAGCGTCTGAGGAGCTGCACCGCGGCCAGCGGCTGCGAGCAGGGAAATGACAGGAGACACCAGCACGAATTGGGTTTGCATGTGAAAACAGCAGCACCTCTGTTTGGAAATCGAGTGTGACACCGCTGCTTTGGGTTTGTTTTTTTTTTTGTCTCAACGAGTGCTCTTGTTGTGAAAGGGAACTGTCAAAATCATGGGGTTCTTTATCAGGGGAGGAGGGGATAGAATTTTTCTTGCCGTTGAGGTGGACAGTATCTGATCTTTTATACGCTCCATTTAAAAATACATCATTTTATGCAGTTCCTTATTTGGAACTGGAAAATGGGCAGGACAGCAGGTTATGGAATTTTTTATTGCTAGATTTTGAAAAGAGCTGTTTGCATCCAAACAACTCCATTCCTGAGCACTTGTTTTCACTGAAGATTTCACTAGTAATCATCGTGGTCATAATACTGAAAATCATCACTTTTATTGGGCTATTCTGCAAAACCTTTCAATATTTTAATTTGCAGTCAGGACATTTTAGGTTGGAAAGTCCCATTTGACCAAAGGTTCAGCTATTGAACGTGCTGTTGAGAACGTGACTATCATAAACCAGGCAGCTTTTATGTGTTGCTCCCAAACAAAGAAAAATGCTGCTGGGATTGGAAAACAATCTGTGAGCATTACTGGCCCTATCTAAATTAAGGAACAGCTGCAGAAGCGGGAGGGTTATATCCTAACATATATACATCACCTTACCGAGAAGAGCTCAGGTTATTGCATCAAGAGAATGCTGTGCCCTTTTATCTGCCAGCTCAGGAGAGATTGCCCAGTGCACCCCGTGCTGGCAGCCTGGCAGAGACATTGGTAATGGTTGGTCACTCCTTGTTACAACCTCTGACCTAGCAATTACCAGTAACAGGGGAGACCAGCTCAAAAAAGTTTGGTGATGGAGACTGCCAAACTCGGTTGCAGTCAGACTCAGTGCTCACCTGCTTCCTGCAGGATGCCAGGTCATTTGACCATGGTGTTATGCAGGGCTGTAATGAGCTATTTTGGTGTTACTCCCATCAGGAAGTAACTGGCTGAGTCACAGCCCGGTTGTGCCAGGTGCTGTACACACAGGGGAGTGACAGTGCCCTGCCCCAAGGAAACGCAGTCTTAAAAAAACAGAGGTGACATGTAGATGTTTGTCTCCTCATGGCCAGGATGGATGATGGGGAAGGAGCTGGGTAAAGCACCAGGATGCTGGTTGGGATCAGCATCACAGCTGTATGGAAGCTGAAGGGCTTTGGTAGCCAAAGGAAGCAACTTAAGGAAGGGTTGTTATGACTGAGTGCACTGAAGTGGTTTCCCTTGTAGTTTTACAATTTCTGATAAACCATACTCTGTGTCCTCATTCATTCTTCCAAGCCTTTGGTGGCTGTGCCAGGTGATTCACCTTTTTTAAAACACCATCTCCAGCAGGAGTGGATGCTCTTTGATAGAGAGGCTCCCTGGGAGGCAGGCAAGACCTCGTCTCTTGTGGATCAAAACTCTCGGATATCCCAGAGTGTGCATGTCACACCTTCTAGTGGTAGAGGAGCAGCTGCAAGGCCCTTTTCAGCCCTCAAAACCCACCAGTTTCCCACCTCTTCTTGCAGGTCAGTAGTGCAAGGCAGGCAGCAGAGACTTCCATGTCTAGGGCAAGACTTTCAGATAAGGCAGAGATTTCCTGCCAGCTTGATGCCCAGGGAGAAATAAGGAGACGATTATGATTTTTTTTACATTTATAGGTCCCACATCCCATCATCATGGCTGTGAATAGTAGCAGAGAGGCCATGGGTTGGCTGGATGGTGTGGAAACAGAACTGCAGGGCTGAGAGCCGTAGAGAGGGGTAGGATGTACCGTCAAGGCTATGGCAGGGGGAGCTTCAGGAGTGGCCTTTCAGCACCAGCAGTGAAACCATCCCTGTAGTATTCACCCCTCCCTTGGAATAAAAATTACCTGTGCTACAGTATGGTGACAGGGAAGGTTAGAGTTACCAGACTCCTTGAGTAAACTGGAGTATTTTAGCTACAGAAATATAACTGAATTATTTTTCCAGTTGCACCTCCGGAAAGGAATAACAGTACTGCCTGCCTGCTTGCTGCAGTTCTCATGGTGAGACCACAAAACCCAATCCCAACACACCTTACTAGCTTACATGTACGGGTTTCCAAATGACCTGTTTCTAGAAATTTAAGCTTAGTACCTAAGGAATAGAAACGTCACATGAAAAAAATTCCAGTGGCTGTTACCAGAAATGAAAGTTGTGCTGAGGGCAGCTCTGTTGGTGTATTTGGAACCTCTGCAAATGCCACTTCATGAATAAGCATGGCTGGAAATCTGTAGCAGCTGAAATGCCAGTTTGGAAGATGTTTTTAGAGGGACCTGGAGTAAACTCAGCTGAAGTTTAGTATGTGCCAAGCATCCCCTTTGTGTGTGTGGACTCAAGTTTTTTGTCAGTAGGAGTTGCGTAAACATGTGATGAATCCTTCCTATATGATGACTTATCTGTAATAGACATGGTGTGTAATACATACTGATCTCTCTACAGATACAGACCTGTGTTGACATATCCTCTTCCAAAAGCATGAAGGCAATCAAGTCACTGTAACAGGGTTGACAAGTTCACAAGTCTAATAGAGATGTGCACGCATGGGACAGTGGACTTTGGCCCCTCACAGGAGACAGCTAGATCTTCAAGTCCTGACTATGTTTATTGATCTTCTGACCAGGAATAGCAAATACTTGACCTTAGATTTGTCCTTTGCTCCTGATTAAATATCTCTGAAGGAGAGAAAAACTGAACCTCGAGGGTGAGTCAACAGTATCTTCAAAATGTGGCTTCTTCCATTGTTTATGTGCTGTTTAGGGTCTTTTTCCGACAAGCCAAAGAAATATCATAAACCTTTAATTAGTGGAGGGCAGAAGGAGCTGAGACTCTCTTCAGTCTGTGTGCAGAGCTCCCATTGAATCAATGAAAGCTGAACACGTGGCACAAGGTCAGTGTAGATGGTCTTGGATCTTACAGTGATGTGATATATGGAGCAGTATGGGGCACCTTTATTTATATATTTTTCATCTAGCTCTCAATAAACCCCTTTCATTCCTCCTGGTTCACGACCTGGCCACAATGATTCATGAGTTAGCCACTTCCAGGTTGGGTTATTTTGACTCAGGCTGTTTGGACCTCAGCATAAAATTCAGAAGGAAGCCACAGCAGGAGAAATGATAGGGCAGAGGTAAAACCATGGGACTGAGCCAGGAGCACTGCTGAGAATTGATCATATCCCTTGTCAGCAGAGCATCCTGAGAGCTAGAAGAGAAGCACCTTCTGCCATTGGCTGAAGAGCCATACCTTCTTATTTAGCTGAAAGACCTCTTCCTATGAATGATACATTTTTTTCTTATGGGAAGTCCACTTAATTTTGCAGCTGGATCAGTTAAGTAACTGAATCAAAGCAACACAGTTACTGACTCCATATAAATTTAGGCACAGCATGGGTCTGAAAACAGAGCAACACGTCTGCTGTGGTGAAAGAGCAAGTAGTCCAAAGAGCTGGTAGACCTGTAGCTTTTACCCTATTGATTGGCAGAGCTTGGTCTTTGAATCAGAGGGATAAATACAGCGTGCGCTTTATTCCTCTCCAAACTCTTGGGTGTCCAGGTGGTTTGGTTCTGAGCAATGTCTGTCCTCACTGGTGGATGGGTTCCAGATACCAGTGGGAGTGCTGAAAGGGATTATCTGGTGCCATGTGAAAGAGTGAAGCTCCCAGACGAGAAATGAGGCCATGTCTTATAGGCAGTGTGGGGCCCTTAGTGAAGGTATTGCAAGCCTTGGAAGGGTGTTGAGTAGATGGGACTTGGGATGTTCTCCAGTCTACTACTGCAAGTCTTCTGATGCTGAGCTATTACAGTCATAGAATAGAGCCCTGATTGTTAACACTGTGTGCTGTTCAGTGGGATATTCAGGTGCTGTTCCCCTCAGTCGAGAAACAGGAGTTTTATGGATCTTCTGTCCCCAGAAATTTGGGGAATCAGTGAATCTTTGCACTGCTTTGAGAGCATCAGAAAATGGCTCCTACTGGGGATCTCTGTTCATGCCTTGATTGCAGAAGTGTTAGGTTTCAAGGCTTCGAAAACAATATTGGGGTTTACAGAGGTTGTGTGAAGGTGTGCAGAGGAAGCTGTTATGACTGTTGCCATGTTTATGTTCCTCACAGAGGTTGCAAAGCATTGGGGATAGGAGGATTTTAGCAAAAGACAAAGAAGGAATGGAAGGCAAGGCAGTTTAGTCAAAGGGATTGCCCTTATTGAAAATAACTTCCACGTTGCAAAGCATTGTGTTATTTCTAAGCTCGGTGTTCAAAGCAGAGGGTTGGGCATCTTGATTCCTGAGACGTGTTCCTGTTCCACCTCTGGCTTAGGGTGTGTCTTTGTATGAGCAATTATGCTGCTTATACCTCAGTTTCCCTTCCTGCAGAGTGGAAAGAAAATAGCTAAAGTCATTGCAGGTTTGAGAAGCTTAAAACATTACTTTCTGGAAAGCTCTTAGAAAATTCCTCTGATGGAAGATGCTAGTTTAATGCAAGTGATGATGCTGTTGGTAAAAAACAGATCACATCTGTTGTACTTGATGAAAATAGTACAGCAGCATTTCAGATGTAAATATTAATTGATTTCTGCACTGCAGATTTCTTCTTGGATATTTAAATTATTGCTAAGGAGGAGGGAAAGGCTATCAGGGAGATTAACAAATCCATTATTAAGGCTGGAAATGGAGGGTTGCCGAAGTGCCATTTAATAAAATGTAAAAAGCCCCTTTCTAAAGGGCGAAGCAGCAGAACACACAATGAAAGTGAATCACAGCTGCCAGAAGGGATGCCAAGCAGCAAGCACTTATAATCAGAAAACTGTACTTACAGATCATTCGGAGCCACTAAATTAAATGATCTCATTCTCCCCTAAAATACTCTTCCCTTAGCCCCTCCCCATTGTTGCCTGTGGATTGCTCAACCACATTTAAAATCTGACTTTGGGGGCTTTTTGGTCAGCAGTTGAATAGCATTGGGCCTCTTCGTGCTATTCACTTTCCACCCACTTTTGTTTCTGTCACATACAGCTCAGGCATTTTGCAGGCTGACCTGCCCACACGAGCACTTGGGATGGCAACTGAAAGATTTTGCAGATCTGCTGTGGCTCCACTGTTGCCTTGCCTCCTCTTTAGGGCTCCTACTTTGGCAAGATGTCCCACAGTTTCTTCTCAAATTTGTCTTTGTTCCACACAGAATTTTTTTTTCTAATTGTGTGTTGTTTATTCAGAAACAAAGACTTGGAAGCTGAGCTGAAGTGTAAATGCAAGAGCTGATCCTACATCATTTCACACAGAACTGATCCTGCTGTTGCTTCATTCCAGGGCTGATTTAATTCACCATGTGTATCAGGGTCTCCCTGCTTCATACTCTCCTGATTTGTATATAGAACTTTACCTTCACAAGGCTGACACTTTGATATGCTTCTAACCTACCCCGACATTTTCCAGCCATGACTTTCCCTATTTAATCCCTAGAGTGGCACCACATATCTCTGAATGCCATCAGAAAAGCTAGTGGCTGTGGATGCTGACAACAACCTGTTTTGCAGTGATTTTGGGGCTTCATCATGAGTTGGGGGGCTTGGAGTTGTGGGGTTTGGGGTTTTTTAATGTTCAGTATTGCTGATCCTGAGAGGCAAATGGCTCCCTGGTTTTGGGAGCAGGTTACAGGGAGCACAATTAGAACCCAGAAATGTTCATGTTAACCTCACTGTTGCAGAGAGGTCTGTGCACCCGGATCGTTTTCTCTAATCCGAGATCGTATTAGTAGTCCCTGAGTAGTCCCTCAAATTTGGAATTTTCCATGTGCATTTAACGATTTCCTCTATAAGCAGTTTGTAGTGTAGAAACAAGAGATGGGGAGAGAGAATACTTCCTTCCCCAAGTTCTCCCCCAGACCTGCTGTGATCTGGCTGGGTGTAGGTATGTGAGTGGAGGTTGTCCTATCTGAGTGAGGGCTGGGAATGGCTTTCCCACAGTGCAGAAGTAGGGAGAGATGTCCCTGGAGGTGTCCCAGCTTCCTTTATTCTTCAACTATCCCATCTTAAGAGAAACAAAACAAATCAACCCCTAGAGATTCAGGGATGAAAAGATCCGTGCAAGAACTGAATACTGGTATTATTTTTACCTTCACCAGCTGCAAGCCTGCAGTTTTCTGAGGAAACCTCAGAAATGGTGAATCAGCGAAATGTGTTTAAAGAAAAGTTAGCTCCCCTGAATCCACTTTTTTCAGGCCTTTTCAAGTTGTGTGCTGCCAACTCTTTCAATTTCATCATGAGTCTCCCTAGAGTTTGTGCTCTGCCTAAATCCCTTGCTACCAGAAACACACAATTAATTGAAAATCTCTGCTTTTCTGGTGTTTTTTCAAGGTACTTCTCCATCTCCCATTCTGATGGAGGAAGGCTTGCAAATATAACCGGTCACAGCCTAAGAGTTCAGTGTCATGAAAATAACCTCAGTTAGACCTACAAAACAGTCTTTGGGGGGGGTTTCTAAGTCAGAATCAGTTTGAGATTCGGATTTTCACTATGAGTGTTCTGATTCTGATTTTGAATGTTCTCTAAGCATGTCCTCAGAGAAGTGTAAGTCAACTATCTTAGAGACTGGTATCATACAATTAAATGTTAACAGGTTTTTAAGCTCTATTCCAACTAATGTTAAAGTTGGTAAAATTCAGTCACAGAAATGATCCGAGGGTTTGTAGGTGTATGGGTATCAGGATGTAAATACATTATTAAAATGATGAAAAGAGTGATCATATTGCAAGGTGTAAGCCTGGCAGAATTTGTTAAAATCTTGAAATGGTCACTGTTATTATTTGTTAATGTGCTGCTTCAACTAGAGTGAGTTGCTCTCTGTGCTGTCTCTTGTCTCTGCTCTCAAAGGGCTGTGTTGTCATTGGAAAATGAGTCTTGCTCCTCAGCCTCCCATCAGAAACAGTCACTCCAGGTGGGAATTCCCAGAGCCTGGCACCTTGTCTTTCGTTACATTCTCCACAGGTGGGATGTGGAGCTGTGGCTGCAGCTTTGTCTTTGAGAGCTTCTCTGCTTTATCTTTGCCACAGGCCTGGCAGTTCATGTGTGGAAAGCCCAGGTGTTTGTAAGCAGAGGGATGAAGTGGCTGCTGAAGTCCCACCTCCCAGGCAATGCCTTGGTGGATTGATGGAGCATGGAGCTCTGGCCTGTGAGGTGGTACCAGTGTTTGCCAGTGGCTTCCCCAGCTGGTGTTGGCCCGTGAGGAAGCTGAGCCCTCTCATCACCCAGCATTTACAGCTGGGCATATGGACTGTGAGCTGTGTGTGCTGCTGGTGTGCTGGGGACTGTGAGCTGGCAGTGACGGAGGGAGGACAGGGCAAAACACCACCTCTTCGGGGCCTGGGTGGGCATGGAGCCATCACCGGCAGTGTTGTGTCCAGTTCTGGGCTCTGCAGTAAAAGAGAGACAGGGAGCTTCTGAAGCAGGTCAAGTGAAGGGCTACAAAGTTGAATAAGGGACTGGAGCCATCTCTCTCATGAGGAAAGGCTGAGGGAGCTGGGCCTGTTCAGCTTTGAAAAGAGATGATTGAAAGGGGACCTCACCAATGTATATGAGGGAGGATGTGAGGAGAATGGAGCTGGGCTCTCCTCGGTGGTGCTGAGCAATAGGACAAGAGGCAATGGACAGAAACTGAAGCACAGGAAGTTCCACCTGAATATGAGGAAGAACTTCTTCCCTGTGTGGGTGACTGTGCACTGGAACAGGTAGCCCTGAGAGGTTGTGCAGTCTGCCTCACTGGATGTATTCCAGAACCGGATGGACACGATCCTATGCCATGTGCTCTAGGATGATCCTGCTTGAGCAGGGAGGTTGGACCAGATGCCCCACTGTGGTCCCTTCCGACCTGACCCATTCTGTGACCTCAGACCACCACCATCACCTCGGGGTCTGGGTGGGCACGGAGCCCTCACCTGAGGGGTGAGGGCACACAGCCATTCCCCCGGGAGGGTCACGGATATGTCGATGCCCCCACACGCTCCGCCGGTCCTTCGGTGCTCCCGGGAACTGCATTTCCCAGCCCGCCCCGCTCCGCTC
>WEIV01013382.1:1076-13096 GCA_013390005.1 Calyptomena viridis | reverse complement strand
GGGCTGGGTCTGGCCCACAGGTTTCTCTCTGGGGCCTTTCTGAGAGATGTGCCTGCAGCCAAAATTTCTAAATCAGTGAAGAACTTTTCAAATCAAATATCTTTTTGATTAGAGGTCCCCAAGCCTGTGTTTCTGCCATTCCTCCCCTGCAGCTGGGGTTGGCAGGGCTTAGATGGAGCATGGGAGAGGTCCTACCACATTCTCCACCCTTGGACATGGGGTATCTTCTATGGGGGCTGGTCTGTGTCTGACTCTGGGTGCATGGGAGCAGCTGGAGCCTCTTGGGAAAGTGTTTCTCCCTCCTCATGGAAATGAGCAGCATTGGGACAGTGTGAGCCAAGGTCTCTGTTTCCATGAGAGCAGCCAGCCTGAAGCTCAGTGAGGAGGGTGGCCGTGCCTGCCCTGCCAGTTTTCCATGGCGATCACAAGCACTTTTAGAAAAGAAAAAACCCTCCAAATTGTCCAGGAGGGTTGAGGGCTTAGGGCAGCTGCTGCCTGTAGGAGCACATCTGGAGCCCTGAGTCCAATCAAGGTGTTAGAGAAGAGGAGGGCTGGCAGAGGGGTGTGACGTGGCCACCCCGGCTCATCACTCCTCAGCCTCAGGAGACACCTCTTCAATGTGCAAAGGGAAAGACAGCAGGGCTGCAGCCTGGCTCTCTTCCTCCAGCCCAGTCCTCTCTGGGGCCTGAGCCCTTACCATCCTTGGTGGGGAAAATGAAGAGCATATTGTGGAATGAGTATGATTGTGATAACAAAAGCTTTCTGCACTTTCATTAATTTTGCACTCTTTTTTAATTTCTTTTTTTCTGTGTTTTTGATATCAGCGCCTCCTCTGTTGTGTTTTCATAATGAAAATCCTTCTGTTGTAGCCAGTGCAACTAAGCTGGAACTGTGTGTCCTGAGCGTACAGAGGTTTAAAGGCCCTATATATATAAATTTATAGCAGTGCAAAAGTAAATTTATATATATAGATGATGGTGTGATGTGTTTCGTCAGTGTTTTAAAATAATAAATGAATGTGAGCAACAGAAGCCTGTGTGGCAGGAGTGGTCAGTGTGCCACAAGAGCAGCTACTGTGCCATGACAGCTGTCACTGTGCCATGGGAGTGGTCACTGTGTAGGAGTAGTCACAGCATGGCCAGAGTGGTCATTGTGTGGCAGGAGAGGTCAGTGGAGTGATCACTGTGCAGGGGGAGAGGTCAGTTCAGCAGGAGGGCTCAGTGCAGTGGGTGGGCTTAGTGCGCTGAATGGGGTCAGTGCAGTGGTCACTGTGGCACTGGTCACTAGTCACTGTCACCGTGTGACAGGACAGGTTAGCAGAGTGATCACTGTGCAGCAGGAGGGGTCTGTGTACTAGCCACTGTGTGGCTGGAGTGGTCAGTGCAGTGGGCGGGATCAGTGCAGTGGGGGGGGGTCAGTGCAGTGGNCAGCACAAGCCCCGGCCCTCTGGGGGCTGGGCCTTGGCCACTCAGGAAGCTTCACTCTTCTTGTTCCCCTGTGGCAGGACGTATGGCTCTTTCGGGACTGGTAAGTGCAGGGATAGTGTTCCCTGACACCCTCAACTGTCAGCCTTGCAACTCTGTGCTGTAGGGTCTGTAGGTTATCTGTAGGGTCTCTGAGAGGTTGGCCAGGCTCAAACAGCTGAAGAAAGCTGAAATCCTCTGCTTGGATCCCTCTTACAGCTGCTTTCTTTCCTTAAATCCTCTTTTCTAGTTCCCCCAGGATGTGACCCATTGCAGGGAGGAAGAGAAGAGTAGGGTGTGGCTGGGAGATGTCTCACCTCTCACCACCAAATCTAGGGCCTCGCTGACAGCAGACCATTCTATCGAAGCATTCTTGGTGTAACACTGGCAGCTGTAGCGGCCCCCATCACCTTTCTGCACATAGGAATAGTTGTAGTCATCTTGTTCCTTTGAGAGTACTTGGGCTCGGATCTGGCCTTCCAGGTACAGGAAACACCCAGTACTGGGGTGTGTGGTAGTACAATGGAACATCACTTGAGCTCCTGGAATCACCTTATGCCCAGGCAGGACAGAAAGATCAGGTCCAGGAAGGTGGATCCCCGTGGGGACAGGAGAGGGCATACAGGGCTTTGACATGGTGCCAGAAACCATGAGGATCTCCATGAACCCACCAACTGGCTTAGACAAAGGTGAAGATGGTCCCCACCTCTCCAAGTCAGGGAAGAAGAGAAAAACTGCCCATTATATGGATGGAGAAGTCAAGTGGTTGCATGCACCAACAGGCTGCTGAGCAGGATGTGCCCCTTACTGTACTCCTTGAGGCACATTTGATTTAAATATAAAAAGCTTTAATAAACAATGTTTTGTCAGAGTCCTACCACCAAAAACAGTTCTACAAGGGATATGAAAAGATGTGGCTTATATCCACTTGACCATCCCCATTTACCCTGTGAGCTGGGCTTCGGGCCCAGTGACAGTTCTGCTGCCCAAAGGTGGCTTCTCAGCAACTGCATTGGCTACAAAACCTTCTTACCTCATCAGCAAGGGAAGTGTCACTCCCAGACAGGAGTCAATGTCCCTGGCATTCCTGGTTCCAGTCAGTTTAACCCCTTCTGCCACTGGACAACCTCTCCTTCTCTCATGGTTTAATCCTAGACGGTGACTCAGCCCCATACACACTCCCTGGTGGGATGGCAGAGAAAATTGAAGGGTAGAAGTGAAAAAGAACTCATGGGTTGAGATAAAGATGTTTAATGGGGGAAGTAAAAGGTGCACATGCAAGCAAAGCAAAGCAAAACAAGGAATTCATTCACTACTTCCCATAGGCAGGTAGGTGCTCAGTCATCCCCAGGACAGCTGGGCTCCCTTACAGTAACAAATGCCATCACTGCAAACATGCTCCCTTTCCTCTTCCCCTGGCTTTACCTGTGAGCACGATGCCATCCTCTGGTGCAGCAGCAGGCACATGGCCTAC
Organism: Calyptomena viridis; assembly: GCA_013390005.1. Classification (NCBI taxonomy): domain Eukaryota; kingdom Metazoa; phylum Chordata; class Aves; order Passeriformes; family Eurylaimidae; genus Calyptomena; species Calyptomena viridis. The sequence continues at coordinate 10,159 of WEIV01013382.1, read as the reverse complement.
TATCTTCTGGCATGGTCGTGGGATCCATCTCTATCCCTGCAGAGGAGGAACGTCACACTTCAGAACCGGCACATGTAGCAGAGCTGTCTGCAGTCCCACCACAGCTCTGAGGGTCATGGGGATGAGGATCTTAGGAGAGTGTGACTGGAGAGGGAGTGAAGCCATGAAGCACTGAACTGCACAGCAGTGCAGTCAGCAGCAAGGTGACAGAAGAGCTGAGGAGGCTTCCCTGGGGAGGTATCCTACTGCATCCCCTGAAGTTTGTCCTATACTCTCCCTAAAGGAGGGGAGTACATGGGGATACAGGTTCAGGGATGTGGCATGGGATGGGCACCCTGCCGTACCCTTCATGCCACACAGCCATTATCTCAGTGTCCTAGAGATTCCTTCTTCACACATTCCAAGTGGTTTCCATGTCTTTGTGGTCTTCCTACTGCCTGTGGTCTGCAGTCTGAGTAGCCTTAATGTGGTGTCCTTGGGGTTCTTGTGTGGCCTGTGCAGTCAGTGTGATGCCCTGTGGTCCTCACAAGGTCTGTAACACTCCATGGGGCCTGAATTGGTCTTGCATGATCTATACAGTGCAAGTGATGTCTCTCGCGGTACTCGTTGATTGCTAGAGTACCTCTTCTTATTATCAAAGTCTGGTACCAGATAAAGGAATAAAACTCGCAGCTTCTCAGTTTTTCTTGCTGTTTATTGAGCTTTATCACAGCTTCAGCATGTCACCCAAACCTGGGTTTAACATACCAGAACGTGTGCTGCTAAAAGCATTTGCTGCAAAGCGAGGAAGCACAAAGCGAGAAGGGAGTAGGGTGTGGAATGCCTCAAATGGCGGCTGTGTCTGGGTTTTTAAGGACACTAATAACCAATTAACAGATAGCACGTACTCTGTTTACAATTCGGTACCAATAATCCTAATTTACTACTAACACGTCTTCTCTACCTCGAATCTATTCTACCAATCATCAAGTGCGAGCTCTGCTGCAATGCAAGGAGCAAGAAGAAGAAGAAGAACTCAGGGCAACACCCAAAATCCTCCATGTTGTTTTCTTTTATATCTATACTACAAAACCTAAAACTATAAGCTTCACTTCTATAACTAACTAAACCATAATCCAAATTATTTTTCTGCTGCTCTTGCTTCCATCAGTTTTGGAAGCCCTTCCCAGGGACACAGATCAAAAACTGTATCCTCCTGGGGTCTCTGTAAGGGTCCCAGACCCTCCAGGGCAATCTGAGGTGTAGACTCCTCATCCTGGACTTCAACAATCTCCATATGGTCCCATAATCCATTGGATACAGCCCCTTCACCCAGGACAGTTCAGATGATTCCAAAGGCCAGTTGTAGGCAGGAGACCAGAAAATACCACCCCTGGGCTCCCTGTCCCTCCCAGCCTTGTCCTGAGCACTGATGTCCCCCAAGGAACCTGTGGACACTCACTGGTATGCTGCCTTGCCAGAGGAGCCAGAACCCTGTAGTGAGATGGTAAGTGACAGAGAGATGGATGGATGGGTGGATGGATGGATGGATGGATGGATGGATGGATGGAGAGGGTCTCTGAGGCCCTGGTCTGAGATAGTTGCCCTGCATAATCAGCCTATTCCTACATCTTCCTGGATGCATGTCTGGCTCCCATATATGGCCCTCAGGTATGTCTTGGTCCCTTCCCACCCTTAACACATGTATTGTCCCTCATTCCTCACCTGGACACATGTCTTGGTCCTATTTAACCCCAGAAACCTCTATGGATGGCCACAGATCCAGTTCTGTGCCCAGCTGAGTCTACAACATAGAACCTTGCTGGCCACATACCTCACCAGGCCCTCTGTCCTTGACCGCACCAGGCTCTGCCCTGCTATTCTGGGGTTAAAGAAACACATTTCCTTGGCTGTGTGTGCAGCAGAAAATCAAAACTCTTGAGTTGGAAGGCAGGTCCAGGGCCACAGAGCAGGGGAGTGGACTGGGGCACTGGGTATCTGGCAGTGGCACAGGGCACTGGGCAGCGGTACCAGGCAGTGGACAGGGATCCCCCTAACAGCACCCCTCAGGCAACCAAAGGCATGAGTGGGTCTGGGGAGTGTTACTGGGATGTCACAGGGGTTTGTGGGGGGATGTGGGGAATGGCTGGAGCATTCCCTGGGGTCATGGGTGGCTCTTGGTAGGACTGGGCACTCAGGGAGTGGTGGGGACAGCTGAAGGGTGACTTAGAGGGGTGGGGACTGTGGGGGTCAGGGCTTGCAGGGGAGGAGTTTTGGAGTTGCTGGATATTTTGGTTTTGGCTGGGATAGAGTTGATTTTCTTCCCAGAAACTGGTCCATTGCTGTATTTGGAATGTGGCAGGAGAACAGCACTGATAACAAACTGATGTTTGAACCGGTGCTCAGTCATGCTTACTCCAAGTTGAGGACTTTGCATTGTCCCATGCTCTGCCAGCGAGGGGGGAGCATGGCCAGGAGAGCAGAACTGCAGGATATTCGATACCACAAAACCTCCTGCCCAGTGTAGAAATGAGCAGGGGGATGTGGGGGGGGCTAGGAGCTGCTGGTCACTGCTGGGGGATGGGGTGGACATCGGTCAGAGAGTGGTGAGTGACTACTGGGCATCACTGGTTTTGTTCCTCTCTCTCTCTCCTTTTCATTACTGTTAGTAGTAGCAGTAATATCAATATATTTAGTTTTGTTCTAATTGTTAAACTGTTCTTAACTCCACTTATGGGTTTTAGCTTTTCCCAGTTCTCGTCCCCATCCCACTGGCAGCAGTGAGCAGCTGCGTGGGACTGAGTTCCTGGCTGGGGTTAAACCACAACAGTCCTTCTTGGTGCCCAGTGTGGGACACAAAGGATTGAGATAAAAACTAACTGATCAGAGCGTGTTAAAACAAAGTTGTTACAAGCATTTAATGTATTAGTTTAATAGTTGCTGCTCACAGTGGTTTTTTTATTTGCTCTTGGAGTTCCTGTGCATGTTTTCACAAGTGTCTTTTATAACACCCTTGTTGGTGTATGTGTTCCTGTAGGAATGTTTATCCCCTTTAGGCCTGGGCTAAGGTCATGATTTTGTTGTGTTCTATAACACTGGGTTGTGGTATGAGAGAACGGCTGGCCCTGAATCTAATCTGCCGGGTGTGCTCAGCATTGCTGTCCCGTGTGTACTTCGGGAGCCATCCAGTGGGAACTATCAATAATTACACCTTTAGTCTTTTCTCCGAGAGCTCGCTGCTCGTGGTGGGATGAAGGAGAGAATTACAAAAAAAAGGGTAAAGCCAGTGGGTTCATGCAAGAAGAGTTTAATAACTGAAACAAAACTAAATATATTGATATTACTGCTATGACTAATAGTAATGAAAAGGGGAGAGAGAGGAACAAAACCTAAGAGAAACCAGTGCTGCCCAATAATTGCTCACCACCCTCTGACCAATGACCAGACCATCCCCCAGCAGTGACCAGCAGCTCTCGATCTGCCCCTTAACCCCCAAGCCCCCAACCTCGTTTCTACACTGGGCAGGAGGTTCTGTGGTACAGAATATCCCTCTGGCCACTTTGGGGCGGCTCTCATGGCCATGCTTCCCCCACTGGCAGAGCATGGGACACTGCAAAGTCCGTGGCTTAGAGTAAGCATGACCAGGAACCACCTCAAACATCAGTTTGTTACCAATGTTGTTGTCCTGCCAAATACCAGATACAGCAATGGACCAGCTTCTGGGAAGAAAATTAACTATTCCACCTAGTGTTTGTGTCGGATGAGCAGGTAATCAAGGAAGAGCTCACAAAAGTGCCAGGGGAGAAAGCTGTTGCCCACCACAACACTGTCTAAACCAGACATGTGAACCCCAAAGTGATTTCCTTGCCAAAGAGAGGAACTATGACCCCACCTCAAAAGAAATGTGATCCGTGCCTCCAAAACAGAATACAGTCAGGGACTGATCCCATACAGAAGTGCCAGAACACAGTAACTGGGCATTACCTACCCCAAGAAGTATATCATACACAGACTCAGACTGAGTGTCCTGGCTTGAAGACAATTGTGCAATTTAAATTTGAAAACAAGAGACCACAAACTAGAAAAAGGAACAACAGCTCTTTTATTAAATATATATATATTTATAATACATATATCTGTATGTACATGATAAAACACAGAACATAAAACAATAACTCAAGGACAACTGAAAACCTGTAGTGAAACAAAAAGAAAACCCTCTCCCACTTGGGTCAATTGCTCAGCAGAAGAGAACACCGGCACACCTCTGAGACACAAAGAGGGGGCTGGGAGGCCAGTGAGGGAGTCCCGTGGTCATGAGGCAATGGCGGCCAGGGGGAGTCTGGCAATGACATAGAGAGATGCGTTCTCACCAACTCCCCAGGTGGGAAAGAGGGAAAAAACCTTTGTGGATGGTGTCTCCCTCTGAGGGGTCTGAGCTGGGCAGAGCCGTTGTAGAGATGCCATGGGTGAAGCCATACTGCTACAAGTTCTGTGCCGAGAGAGAGAGAGCCACACACTGGAAACCCCCGCCGTGCTTGCACAGGGCAGGGCAAGCTGTGTCCTTTGCATGGGCTTTCCATGCTTCACTCTCCCATGTCTCCTTCCCCACTCCCAAAATGGCACAGCACCCCCAGGGCCAACTGCAGCCCTGCCATCGCCATCACCCACTGGCCATGCTGCCCTTGCTCCCATGGTGCTGGTTGCTGCAGTGCTAGAGGTGCCGTGCCAGGCAGCCCTGGGCCCAGCCTGCAACACACAGAGACAGCCCTACCGAGCACCCCACCCTGGGCTGAAGTTCACCGCAGCTGGCATGGAGGGAAAGTCAATTCAAAACAGGACTAAAATGATAACAGTATCCACCCTGATTTTTCCCTTCCCATACCAACATGCTATATTAAACATACTTTTCAACTATATACATAGAGATATGACACAGATGCAGTGTTATGGACATTTTACCCAAGGATTAGGTCTCTCTGAGGTATGCATAGTGTTTCTCCATCTTTCTGCATTATCCACCATGTACAGCCAGGCGTCTGAGCAAAAACAATCCCACAAATGGGTTTGCCTTTGCTGGAGGCAGGATTGATCCAGACTGTTTTCCCTAACATGCCTTTCAAGTGTACTACAGGGACTTTTTCTCCGTTGGTGGTACAAATGGACTCTGACTGGGCAGGGGCAGCTTGGTTGACAGAACCTCTGGTGTTTACTAACCAAGTAGCCTTGGCTAGATGCTGATCCCAATTCTTGAAAGTCCCTGCACCCAATGCCTTTAAGGTAGTTTTTAACAACCCATTACGTCTTTCAACCTTCCCAGTGGCTGGTGCATGATAGGGAATACGCTATATTACATATATACCAATATATATATATACCAATATTATATATATACGAATTCCATGGGCCTTAGCCCAGGTGGTGACTAGGCTCTTCTTGAAATGATTCCCATTTTCTGACTTAATTAGTTCTGGGGTACCATGTCGCCACAAAACTTGTTTTTCAAGGCCCAGGATGGTGTTCTGGGCGGTGGCATGAGGCACAGGGTATGTCTCCAGCCATCCGGTGGTTGCTTCCACCATGGTGAGCACATAGTGCTTAACTTGGTGAGTCTGTGACAGTTTGATGTAATCAATCCACCAGGTTTCTCCATACACGTGTTTGGTCAACCTCCCACCATACCACAGGGGCTTCACTTTCTTAGCCTGCTTAATTTATGCAGTGCATGTCTCACACTCGTGGATAACCTGGGAAATAATGTCCATGGTTAAATCTACCCCTCTTTCTCTAGTGTGGCCTGGATCAGTCCGTGGCAAATGGTGGGACTGCTTTTCCACCCCTGTGGCAGATAGTTCCAGGTACACTGCCCGCCTATCTAGGTGAAAGCAAACTGTGGCCTGCACAGTGCTGCTAAGGGAATGGAGAAGAATACATTTGCAATGTCAGTAGTGGCATACCACTTCACTGCCTTGGACTCCAGCTTATACTGAAGCTCCAGCATGGCTGGCACAGTGGCATTCAGTGATGGGGAACTTCATTCAAGTCACGATAATCCACTGTCAGTGTCCATTCTCCATTCGACCTATACATGGGCCAAATGGGGCTCTTGGAGGATGAGTGAGTCTTACTGACCACCCCTTGGCTCTCCAGCTCATCTCAGGGTCATCTTGTGGATGGGGATCACAGCATCTCTGTTTGTGCAGTATTGCCAGCAATGCACTGTTGTCGTGGTGATTGGCACCTGCTGTTCCTTACCCTTTAAAAGTCCCACAGAAGCAGGATTCTCCAAGAGGCCAGGAAACATATTCAACTTTCAGGTCTTTGAAATACTCATTCTTTAGATAATCAATACCCAAAATACATGGGGCATCTGGACCAGTAACAATGGGGTGTTTTTGCCACTCCTCCCCAGTCAAGCTCACTTCAGCTTCTACCATTGTCAGCTCTTGAGAGCCCCCATCACCCCAGCAATAGACTGTGCCCCCACACACTTTGATGGTATTAGAGTGCATTGTGCACCAGTGTCAACCAGAGATTTGTGTTGTTGTGGGTCTGATGTGCCAGGCCATTGAATTCACACAGTCTGATAGACATGGTTGTCCCATGACTCCACCTGCTAGAGGCAACGCCCCTCTAGTACTGGTCTTGGCAGTCACAGCCTTCCTCATGTGAATACATATGGGAGGTCCCTTCCAGGGGAGCAGACATGTTATTGCTCCTCTGGTTCTGTCTAGGGGCTTACTCACTGTTATGGTTTTATTTTATGGAAAAGCTTTTCTCCCTTGTTTGCAAGCAGGGCTGGGCGTGGAGGGGCAGGGGGTGCACCTGTCTGCACAGTGCCAGGCCCACTGCTCCTGACAGGGTGTCACGGGCCCAGCCCCCCCTTCCCCGCTGTTGTTGGCTCTGCCCCCCCTGGCCCGCCACAGCCTCCGGCATGGGGGTCTCTGTGGCCGCCTCGGGCCAAGCGGTGTCCGACAGCCCAGTCCCTGGTGCTGCGAGAGAGCAGAGCCACTGCCCACCGAGGCCCTGGCCGTGGTTGGGAGTGGCTCAGGGATGGTGCGGGGCGGAAAAGAACCACCCCCCTGTCCTTTGGAGCTCAGTGCTGCTCACTGTGCTTGGGGCTCTGTGCCGCCACCGGCTGCTTCCACCTGCACTCGCCATCCCCCTCATGGTGCAGGGTGAGCTGTTCCATTCCACTCGCCATGGTGTGCGGCGCAGTGCTGGCAGGTGGCCCCCGGGCTACTGCCGCTGTGTTGGTGGGGCGGTGCGGGGTGTCCAGGTTGGGGGAGGGCAGTTGCCATGTTTGGACTGAAGCACGTGGCGAAAAACCAAAGAAATTTCCTGCAGTTCAAGACCGGAAGTAGGCGGGGGTGAAGATGGACCAATATAACACTGGTTTACACCATCCTGGGGCAGGAAAAGTGTTGGAAAAAAAAGACTTGCACGCATGCATGAAGTGCAAATTATGCTGGGCCAGAACAGAAGATATAAAAACAGCAAAGCCCAGATGCCATTGCTCTTTTTGGCTGTGCTCAGCTGCCGGGAGGATTGCTGCTGCTCGAGAATCTGATGGTGCCATTTTGGACCCCACGGTAGCTGAGGCCAGGATACCAGGGACTGCTTCCTAACAGCAGGGAGCCTCTGGATCCAATTTGGACCCCTTTTCCTACATTATAGGCTTCTGGTTTGGCCAGAGAAATCTACCCCGTTCCTTTTCCCCTGACTACCTTACTACCTTGCTTCACCTTTTCTCTTTTTTTTCCTTTGCAGCACTGGTCCAAGGGGGTCCCTTTCCCTTTCCCGTTGGGTTCCCTGGATTCTTCCAGGCAGGACCCCATCCTTATCCTTTTTTTCCCCAGGCCCACAAATCCTAGGGGTGGTGGGGTGTGCTCCAACCTCTCTCCCTCTGTCTCCATTTTGTTGGATACTCAATTTAATTTTTGGTCTTTATATTGTTTTGATAAGGGTGATTTTTAATACACAATATATATTTTATTTTTCTGCTTTAATAAAGGTTCTTTCTATCTTTATACCCAAACAAGTCTTGAAAATTAAATATCTAATTTATTTTAATTCATTTCCACTGTCCCCTTTAAACGGTGACACTCATGAGAGACTGGAGCTACATCTACTCTCATGGAATTGCATGTGGTCATTTTTCCTTTTAACTCTTGTACCCATGCTGATAAAGCATAGTCGGGTTTTCCATCCCACCTCTTTATGTCTTCCCCATGTTCATGTAGGAAAAACCACAGGTTGGCCTGTGTGGTGTACCCCCACTGCCTAGCTGGGGGATGCCTGTTCCAGACATCAGGGGCTTTAGCTTGGACTGGCAACACATGGACAATGCTCGCTTTAATCTCCTCTCTGAGGTTTTTCTGTTCATCTTTTACTTCTGTAGTTAGTGTTTTGAGACTCTCAATCAATGTCTTTATGGTAGAGTTACAGGTCTGTAAAGGGGCATGGACAATGCTATCACATGTCCTGAGTTTACCTGCAGGAGCATCATAATAAATCGGCCCAGGAGACAATGGAGGAAGGGATCCAATGCCTGAGGGAAATGGACCACTGTTAGAGGTACTTCCTGGAAGGCAGGGTGAATCTGCTAGCAACCCTGACAAGGTCAAGTGTACATCACAGATGTGGTGGAGCCTTGGACGCCAGGGGCCATCTCTATATTCCAGTTTCCTGGCATCAATGCATGGAAAGAAAACCAAGAGACAGTGGGCTCCCTGCTGTTAGGAAGCAGTCCCTGGTATCCTGGCCTCAGCTACCGCGGGGTCCAAAATGGCACCATCAGATTCTTGAACTCCACATTGGGAAAAGCCAAAAATATTGTCACAGGTTAGAACAATACCTTCCACGGAAGATGGGAACCTTCCTGGAGTGGAAAAGAGAACTCCTTCTCCACTTTACTATTGAAGCAATATGCGGAATAAACAGACTCCACAACTTGTTTAAGTTCTGAAGTGGGTAGGTATTGTAAGCACCCGGCACAAGGGAGAGAGCTCTTGTGAAACTTGTGCACCTGGCCCTGGTCTGAACCACATCTTTATTCACAAAGGTGTTCCATATGCATTGTGTTACACAACTTTCTCATGCAT
>WEIV01013381.1:199065-329745 GCA_013390005.1 Calyptomena viridis | reverse complement strand
GAAGCGCCCGGTAAGCGATGCCCGGAGCGGAGCGGGGCCGTGCCGTCCCGGGAGGTGTTGGGGAGGGGGCGGACAAAGGGCGGCGGTGCGCCCTGCCCGGCCCGGGGCGGCACGGAGGGGATGGGGGAGGATGGTGGTACCCCCCGCCGCCGCCGCATCCCCGCGGAGAGGGCTGGGGGATGTCCGCCTTTGTGCCGTCGGGTCTCGCCTCACCCGCGGTGAGCGGGAGGCACCGAGGAGAAGCCTCCCGGTGGCCCCGAGGGAGTGCGGGGCAGTGGGATGTGTGCCCGGAGCGGCGGGGGGGTGCGGGATGCTGAGCCCGACGTGCGGCTCTCCGGAGTTTGGCGTGCGGGGAGGGAGCGGTCCTCTCCCCCTCGGATTCCTCTGCCTTTGCCATTGGAATTTCTTCCTGCAAACGAATCAACACGTGCTTTCCTTTCTCCTGGCCGAGAGTGATGTTTAACGAGGCTGAAAGTAGGATGCCGAGTCTCGGTATCCTCGGGTTCTCACGGGGGGATGCAGCTCAGGGGAGCTATAGTTGAGCATCCCTGCCGAGATGCTCTCCATCCCGTCCAGGGCCATGGCACACGCTTCCCACCGTGCCGTGCCTCGGATTTCACTCCTCCATTTGCGAGGTGGCTCCCGGCAGCAAGAGAGGGGGGCAGGCCTGTCCCCCAGGGGGTTCTCCAGCACCCAACACCACTGCGATGGGAAACGACAGCTCCTTACTGTGTTAAGTGCCCTGGCAGTGGGGTTGCCCTCAAAAGTCCGTAAGTCTTGTTTCTCCATTCATTGATGTCAGGTAGTTCAGGTTCTGTGGTACGTGAAGGTTTCACATACAGCTGTACACGAAGATTTCACGAATAAGGGTTTTTTCCTCAATAATTTTAATTTCCTTGACACAAAGTGGGTTTGCAAAAGCTCAGTGCATGTCACTGAGCAGTGCCGCTGCCTCTCGGTGCCGTGCGATCTCCACAGACGTTGGTGTACCTTGGCAGCTCATCCCATCCTTAGGAAATCCTCTGGAGTAAAAAGTAAGCGTAATTTGTTATGAAATAGGCTGATAGACGAAACTTCAGTTTGCGATTGAAACCAGATGTGCATATTTTCCTTTTCAATCCTCAAGCAATAATAAAAGTCTATTTTGACAGATTAAAAACTACTTGCAAATTGCAGAGGTAGCAGTGCCTTGTGATAATCCAGTAAAAACACAGAGTGCTGGGAGCATCTCTGCCCAGTGTCGGATATCTCTGAGCACAGGAGATGCTGCTGTGATCACAAAGCCCAGATTCCCTTGGCCTGCCTTTGACGTGGGCAGAAATGTTTACCAGGGCTTAGCCGAGGGCTGGAAAAAGAAATAAAGAAACCCCAAAACAATGTAGATAGTGTTTCTAGAGAAAATATTTGGGGTGGGTCATGAAACAGATTAATTAGTGTGATAGTAAAAAACCTGCATTTCAGAGCAGTTTTCTCTGTCCTTACCTGTTGTGGCTCAGTGCAGGTTTGAAGAGAGTTTCTGATTTATGTCTTCATTTTTAAAAGTCCTCTGGAGCCTGAGGATGCTTGTGGTGGTGGGTGTATTAAACCCAGTTCTGGCGTGCAGGGTGCACAATTAAGGCTGTTCACCCAATGCTGGGAACACTTTACTGGGAAAGGGACTCAGCGTCCTCATTTTCAAAAGTGTGGGGGAAAATCCAGCCAAAACAACCTGCTGTGGAATTTCTTCCTTCTCTCCACTTCAGAGGAGAGGAGAGGAGGATGCCCCACTGAGCACAGCCACGTGGAGCAGGGCCACGCGTGCTGGTGGTTTTGCAGCTGAATCCCTGGCTCCAGACTTTCTCACTTCCAGCTTAAACCCAGAGCAGGGAGGGAAACTCTTGAGACTTCCAGCTCTCCACAGGGCCAAGGTGTCCAGGAACCACACTGGTTATAGAAAGCAGATGGCCTTTTGCTGTAAATGTGAAACTTTGCATAGAAAATCTGGGCAAATCAGTTTGCTAGATAATTGATCTGTGTGAGTGAGATCCAGATATTTGTATATGAAAAGATACAGAAGAGATAGAAGAGACTGTGGGACAGAGCAAGCACCAATGTAGGCTAATTTTCAGGTATGGATAAACATAAATAAACACATGTGCATAAATATGCACACATGCAAATAGGCAAACATATACCAATATAAATCCCCAAATCTGCTTTTGTTAATTATATGCAATTAATATTTTTTTTAGAACCAAAGGCTTGCTTTGCTTTCAGCAAAAGTATAGGTAGAACAAGACATACAACTTTTTGCCAGAACACCTGTATTTCTGTGCAGAACAGGCACCACAGTCTATGTCCTGATGGGGAGGGGGATGAGCTTTGTCCAGTTTGTCTATTTTATTATTGCTGGTTGATTTCTATCTCTCAAATGGCAGCTGAGACTATTCTTCCTTTTTTCTTCTTATGATGTTGCATAGAGTTGTTCTCGATCTTTGTCAGGATGGTGGTAGTTTGTACTTGCCTTGTAAAAATCTCAGATGGAAAAGGGGACACCTGAAACTGAAAAGGTGATTTTGGTTTTGTTCCCTTCCCCCTTCTGTATCACATGGTTTGTCAAATGATGTTCCTGGAAAATAATCCTAAGGAACATTAATCAGTGGCAGAGCAGACTTTGGACCAATGGGCTGGGACAGGGCGAGGTGCCAGAGATGCTCGTTGCTGTTTGGGGAGTTCTGCCTGGAGGGGTCGAGTCTCCTTCCCATGTCCCAGGAGCAGGAGAGGGCAAGCAGAGCCTTCTATATGAGGTCTGCACTCACCAAAACTCTCTTTGAGGGAGAAAATACTTTGAGAAGGACAAGCTTTGTTCCCGTGGCCATGGGGGCCACGCAGAGAAGCTGGGAGGTTGCTGCTCTGTAGCTCCTCAAACAAGCTCTTCTTGGTTTTTCTGCTCCTTTCTCTCCCAAAACGGGGAGGAGGAGGAAGAGGAAGCAAGCCTGCTGACTCGGGGAAACAGAACTAAAAAAAGAAGGTGTGACGAGTGGCAGAGGGCTGTTCCTGTCACAGGTTTCATGTGCCTGGTCCGGTGTGGTGGTGAGATGAGAGCAGTGCTTGGCAGCCTCCCCCGGCACCTTGCAGGGTCCGTGCAAAAATATCACCAAAACAACACGTCTGCTCCCTAGAGAGCTAAATATAAACTAATACAGCGAAGAGGAGGGAATTTTCCACCATGCTATTCATCTGTGCCTGCTGGGTCATGGAGCTTGATGGGCTGTTCCCTCCTGGGAATGCCCCTCTCCCTGAGTGCTCCCTGCCAACCACGGCACGGGGTGAATGCCACCTCTCTGGAGGGATGAGACCTTCCATGAATTCCTTGAAAGCAGTTGGGACACTGGCAGACCTGACCCCTGGAGCTCTGGTTCTGCACTCAAGTCCCACTACAAGCAGTGGCTGTGTTGTAATTATGAGAAAGGACTTTTCCAAGGTCACACTCCAGGCTGCAGTTGCAGCCTGGCTGCCCACGACCCAGCTATTTCTGTAGAGCAGCAATGCACAACGTGGCTCTGGTACAGTGAACCAGAGAGCACATCCGTGGGCTGTTTTGTTTTTCCAAACTTTTCTGAATTGGCTGCCTGTGGAGAGACAAAAATTCCCAAGCAAAAGCATATTTCTGAAACCTTGCTGGACTGGTGTGTCTCTGCTAGTGCAGGCTGTTTGAGTTTTTAGCCATCAACAGGTGAAGTGGGGATTGAAAATTAAGAAGTGTCATTGTGTAGCTAATTAACAGCCAGAATTTCTCCTGGCTTCAGGTGATTGATTCATAAGTTTTGAAGTCTGTGATGTTTGATATGTTGGATATGTGAGATATCACATCTTATGCATCTGACATATGCTATGTAAGATAAGATAAATAAGATTAGATATGTTAAAGTTTCTTTGAACTGCACAAAGAAGTCAACTGCACTAGACTGACCTGGAGGAGCACCAAGCCCTGCCTGAAGTGTGGCTGCTCCCAACACTGCAGGCTGTGGGTCCCTGAATGGGTGGGTGGGAGGTACCAGGAGCATTTGGCTCCGTAATCACTTTGTTTGAGTAATATTTTAAGAACTGGTTGAGTGAGTGCAAAAAAATCTGTTCTGGTGCATTGAGTTTCTGTACCTCCCCCCTAAAAATGTACCCAAGGGAGACTTGGTCATGGTTTTTGCTTTTAGAGGATTAAATGTAGCAGCATCATTGGTGTCACTCCTCTGTAGTCTGTTGGAAGCATCCCTTGGGCTACATCATTCCCTATATTTGTGGCTCCTGGCCACAGCTTTTGCTTTCAGCAGCCAGAGCTCAGGGCTTGTGCTGTGTGGTAGGTATGGGACTGTAGTGAAAGAAGAGTTTTACTTTGTGGCTGTTCTGTGCTTATGTATCGTTGCATCTCCAAGGGTTTGTAAAAAATGGGATCTGGCAAGCTTTGATCCGGCAGCTGGAAAACCTGCTCTCCCTCTCTCTGCTCTAATCCAGCCCTTGAAAGGAAGGACCAGAAATCCTTTGGATGACAGAGGAGAAGCAGGGCTTGGGGAGGTGGTGGTGCAGAATGATGTGGCCGTCAAGATGCCTGAGCTGCTTTCTTTGGTCTCAAAGACTGGTCTGGACTGGGGGGTTAAGAGACACCCTTCATCCTGCTCCTAATGCAAGGGTACGAATTAAAGAATGTTATAGACCTACTTTAAAAAAAAAAAAGGAAAATTTAAGGATTTTCGTCTTTTATCCTTTTCTCATGATGAGTCCTGCAGTGACCCCAGTGCTCCAGGTGCTCCAGTTGTACAAGTGCCATCATCACTATTCTGCACCACTGGGAGATGTTAGGGAAGGAAAATGGCATTGATGCAGACAGTTGGTCTTGCCTAGTTAGGACAGCCTGGCAGCACTGTTAGGTCAGGTGGTGGTGACCATTTCTCGTTTCAAGTGGTGTGAGAAAGTCACAATAACCATGAGTTTTGTGTTTCTGTGCTTGCCTTAACCTTCTGAAAACTGCCTTCTGGTGTGCTGGGAAATAGTTGTTGATGCTATAAAATTACTTCATGTATATATATATTAATAACCCTGTTACCACATGCTTTTTTTTTTTTTGTTCCAGCTGTTACAAATGAATATTGTATAATATTTTTGAAAATACAAGTTTTAGGTTTTAGTACTGTGAACCAGATGCCAAAAACTACAATTGTGTGCTGAAGCTGAAGAGCTGTTATGATTATAATGATACAGAAAGCATTAAAAATATCCACTTTTGGGTTTGTAGCCTCTCTGTTAATTCAGAAAAACAGGTTGTCCAGAGAAGTTGTGGATGCTTCATCCCTAAAAGTGTTCAATGCCAGGCTGGATGGGGCTCTGAGCAACCTGGTTTAGTGGAAGGTGTCCCTGCCCTTGGCATGGGGGTTGGAACTGGATGATCTTTAAGGTCCCTTCTCACTCAGGCCATTCTATGATTTTATTTTTATTGGAGTATCAGTTGTGTTATAAATGAAAAGCAGTGCAATGTATGGTACTTCTTGGAGTGAAAGCATCATGGTTAACAAAGATTTACAGTTACCAAAAGCTTCATTTAGAAACTCTCCCCCACATTCTCGGTTGCACATGGTTTATGTTGTTGATAGAAATTACTTTTCCCACGGAGGTTTCAGACGTAAGTATTTTAAACTTGATTTAAAATAAAAAGTCCCAATTCTCCAGTGTGATGGATTGTGCTATCGATGCCCTCCCTGTGCACCCCATGATACACCATAAAAGTGGCAGGTTCAAAAGGAGCCATGTTAGTGCTGGGACAAGAGCCAGGCCAGCCTGATCCCTGCACATCCCACCCTGGTGACTGTGCTGGGACACGGGGGCTGCTGGGCACAGGGTGCAGCAGCTCCCTTGGAGGTGTAGGGCAGTGAGCCAGGAGAGCCCAACTCCTGGGACTGCTCTGTGTATCACCAATAACAGTAATTTTCCGAATTAATTCTTGCTGGAGAATGTACTCAATGATCTTACAGGTCTTTCCCAACCTAAACAATTCTGCGAATCAGTGTCTCTTAGAAAGGCCACCCAGTGCAGAGATGGACTGAGAGCCTCCTGCAGTCATTTGCTGTGCTGGTGGTTTATTACAATGATTATTGTCTGTGCTGTTCAGGAAAAAAATTGCACTTTGCCCTTGCTCTGGATCTGCACAGTCCCAGCTTCCCGCCTCACTGGGAGGTGTCCCACTGCCAGTCTGCTCCCTCCGAGGGACCTGCCCGGCTTTTCCAGCCCTCTCCGACGGCAGCCAGGTGCTTTGGAGCAGTCACCACTCCACATTCCCTGAGTCTTGCGTTGTACCTGTGTCTTCAAGTCTCTCAGTTACTGTTGGGGTCTCCTCCAGACCTCGGTCAGAGGTGGGAGGAGGCTCCAGGTGCCCGTAGTGGTTGTGGAGTGCAGAGCACAGAGGCAATTCTGTCTCTTCTCCTCCTGAAAAGCTCAAATTCATCCAGCCTGTGGCCATATCCCTGCATGCCTTGGTAATCTACTGTACTGTGCAGGAGCCTGGGGACATACCCCTGCCTTTGAGGTGAGTGGCTTTTAAGCAATTTAGTTTTTTAAGGTATATCTTAATGTCTCTGTTGCAAACTGTGCTGGTTGCTTTTCTGTATTGCCAAGTTTTTCTCTGTATTTAGTGCTTTGCTGGACTCGAGTCACACAGCACCGATTTTCCTGTTTCCTTCCCAATTACTGCCAGAAATACTGCGTGGCATAAGGTGCCAGTGTAGTTTCTGTTGCTGCCAGAGTCGCCAGTTTTTTGCAGGTCTGTTTGAGATGTGCCAGTTAAAGAGTTGTCCATAGCTGTCATGCACTTGTGTGTGCTCTAGTGAGGTCTGTTATACCAGTGCTCCTTTCACAAAGGCAGCAGCTGAAGTGAGAGCCCTTTCCTCAGTGTTGTAATTGTGACTCCAGACTCCACGACCTTGCACTGGAACTGGAGCCTTGCTGGGCTCGAGGTCTCGGGACCATCACTTTTGCCACTCTGGTTTGTGCCCATCCTCAGGGTGGTGATGGCTCAGGAGACTTTTTGGCACAATCTTAAAACAGTTGAAGGTGTAAATTATTTGGAGCTGCTGTTTAAGGAAGATCTATATTTGGTGCCTGCTGTTTAATATCATCCCAGGTTACTCCTGGCAAATGTGACTCTGTCATTTTCCTTTCTCCTTAGGACTTTGTTAACATTTTTATTGACCATTTCTCACCTTTCTGCATAGTGGCTAATGTTTCCACTGTTCTTTCTGTTGTTGTCAGTGACACTTCTTGTTGTCTCTCATATCTATAAAAAGTCCTGTGTCTTTTTTTCTAACAGAACCTGTTGTTTAACTTGCAGTCTCATGCATTTCAAGGTGGTGTCATTATTTTAGGGTCCTCATAATGATTTACAGATTCTAGAATTCATTAATTCCTTCCCTCATTAGGGTTGCAAGTTGATACATATTCTTTTCCATGTGATGAAGGTGGACGTTTTTGCTGCCCTATTTGTCCTGGGCAATCATTCATGTCTGTGCACTGACAAAATACCTGGCACGATTCCCTTCCTGGGAGCCTGCTGGCAGCTTTGGAGCCGGGATGGGATGCAGCATTTAGGTCAGTTCTCCTCAGGATATCGTTCCAGGAGTGGGCTTTGTGGTTCTCACCACGCTGGTGCCGAGGCCAACCCCTCTGTTCTGTGGGCTTCCCCACCCCACAGCACAGAGGAATCTGTTTCTCCTCCTGATTTTCACCTGTGGGGGGAGAGAAAGAGAGATGTACGAAGGCTATCTAGAAATGGAGACTCTTGGGATGGAAAACACAGATTTTGAATTTTTTTTCCCCTTTACTACTGCATGTTCACACTGTCATAAATGAGCTTGAGGAAGGCTGGGCAAGACAGTATTCCTGCCAGCCCAAATACAACCAGGAGCTGTTTACATTTCCATGTACTTTCAAAATTTTATTTTTTTTTCCCTCACCTCCAAGACAGGCTGCAAAATCTGGGGTTTTATGGCTGCCAGGGTATAGTGGGGCTCATCCTGCTCTGCTGCATGTGCCTGAGGCATCTCCAGAGGATGGAACATCCGAGCCCTGGGAAAATTGTCCTCTGAGAGTTAGTTCCCAGCCTGGGCAATCACCTGGTGGGGTACCTCAGGCAGTGGTGTCCCAGACTCACTGGAGCTGTACCCCAGGCTTGCAGCATCACAGGGGGGAACATCTCACTGCTGGCACTCAGGGAGCCCCCGATGGAGCCAAACCTACAGAAGGTTTGGGCTCTACGTGCTGCTGACACCTCACAGGAGCTGAGAGTGCGTTACAGCAACAGATTCTGTATTATTCCAGCCTTGCAAGCTTCTCCCTGCAATATTAAAAACACCAGCTAAAAGCCAAGTCCAGACTCTCAATGAATGGCTCCGTGGAAATGCTGTCGGGCACGTTTCAGTGCTGCTTTGGCTTTGATTTAAACGGGTAAACACAGTGAGTGGGTGTTTGCTTTGACTTCTTCCTCGTAGCAAAAGACTTCCTTTGAGGGAAGGCAAAGCCTCCACTGCTATTCCTCATCACAGCACTGGACCATTCTGCCCATGGCTGAGTGTTGGAGATGCCTTCACTGCCTGCCTGGGCCCAGCAGCACTGGGAACCCCCCCAGATTCCCCAGTATCAGGGGTGCCTCGTGCTCAGGGCTCTGCTCATGGGCAGGAATAACCCTGGCAGAGCCTGGTTTCTCCATCTGGATGCAGCACAGTCATCCCAGTTGGGATGATGCTGCAGGAAGACATCCCTGACTTTTGTAGGCATTTCCCTCTGCTTGTTCTACACTCTACTCTGTTCCCTTTGAAGCTTCCCAAAGTCACCTCCAGCTTTGGCAGCACTGGGGTTACATGTCAGAGACAGCCTTTGCCACGTGGCTGGAAGGGGCAGGGTGGGTGCAGCCCATCTTCTCCTTGTCCTGCTGCTTTAGGAAGAGCCCCCTCTGCTCCTCACACATTCCCCCATCTCCACCAGAGCTATCAAAACTGGTTCCTTGGCAGCCTGTGCACGTGGGAACTGTCTTCTGGTAACAGATTGTTGTGTATTTAATGAACCCGAGGAAAACAAGAAATTTGAAGGCTGTGGGGAGATACAAGTTTGCTGTTCAGTCTGCCAAATTCACACTAATTCAGACAACTCACAGATGTTTGGCTCCTCGTTTGTAAAGACATTTGTGGAAGATGCAGTGCTTGGAAATTTATGGAGAGGTGGAGGTGGCAGCATGGGCAAAGGTTTCCCAGCTCCAGAGGCTCCTTCCCTCCCTTCACTGTCCCTTCCCCTTGCAAGTGTTGATGGCAACGAATGGACAAACAACAGAGAAAAGTGCCTTTGGTCGCTAGGAGGATTAATAAAGGCTCTGGGTTTGTCTTTCAGGAGCCGAGGAGCTCTTTGAAAGCTATTTCTCAGCTGAGGAATGAACCCCCTGAGGCTGCCCAAGAGCCAAAGTACTCTGGTCTAATGCAAACAGTGAAGGGTGTGCAGGTGACAGTGGGCACGTGTGTTACCCTGTGTGGGGACAGAGACCATCCAATGAAAGCATCTGAAACTCTTAAAATAATGCCTGCCTAGTTCAGGGAGAGAATTTCAAGTTTTGGAAGGTTCTAAGTGGTCATTTTTCTGGACTTTATGTGAAGGTTCTGCAGTCTTGGGGGATTTATCTATAAAGAGGAGGTGCTAGAAGATGATGTGAAGTCTGGCAGTTGATCCATACATCCAGTATTTCCCTGCTTTAAATCCAGGTACGTCTGTAAGGGCTGACAGCCTCTACCTGTTCTCTGGCTCAGCCTTGATAAAAGGAGAAATCTGACTTGCAATCAGCATCCAAATCTGTTCTGACAGTGATGACGACATTGTGGTGCTTGGCAAGCATTCCCCAATTACACTGAGTGATGTCCCAGATCTGGCTCGTGCTCCATTTGGGTGTTTTTTGGTGGCTACTGATGAGTAGCAGCCTTACAACCAGTGCTGCAGTGCTGAGCTCACTTTGCAGCTCCAGAACGTGCTTCTCACAGGGAACCCAAGAGCTCTGGAGCCAACAAGGAGGCTTGGACTGGCTGGGAAACCCCCTTAGCTGAGGGTGGGGAGGCCCTGGCACAGGTTGCCCAGAGAAGCTGTGGCTGCCCCATCCCTGGAAGTGTCCAAGGCCAGGTTGGATGAGGCTTGGAGCAACCTGGGATAGTGGAAGGTGTCCCTGCCCATGGCAGAGGGGTTTGAACAGCATAGCCTTTAAGGTCCCTTCCAACCCAAACCAATGAGTGATTCCAACTCTCAGAGTGTTATTACCTGGATGTAAGTAGATGGAAGTTTTTTCATAAAGGTGGGTGTTCAGATGGGTTATGTGCTATTTGAAATTGTTTATGCTTGAGAAGTGAGTCAGTAAAAGTGGTGTGGTGGGGCCATTTACCATCTCTTGCTCAGACATTTCAGGCTGTGTATGGGAAAAGAATATAAGGAAGAAATTAAAATTGTTTTTTTTGTGTCTGTTTACTAGAGCAGTGTGCTCTGAGCAGTAATTAAAAGTAAACCTGGAACCTGCTGGCTTGTTCACCGTCCCTAGTTGTTGAGATGAAGCAGCCAAAGCAATTCTCAATTCAGCAATTTCTCAGCTTTTGGGAGCGTGGCCAACACTCACAGTGTCTCACGGACCACTGCAAATTCTTGTAATAAATCTCACAATTGAGGTGGGGGGAGGAACCCACAGAAAGGTGAGACCAGCAGTCTGGACTGCTGCTGCTGCTTCAGCTGCTCTTCTCCAGAGACAGCCCTTGATCCAATATTTCCACTATTCCTTGGAAATATTAGTCAACGTTAGAAGCAGTTCCCTAATGAGTGGATTAGGCAATTACAGGTTTGCTCAAGGAGAACTGTGTCGTTTCTGTGGTCGTTGGGACCAAGAGCATCCTGTAGGATATGTCTGCATTGCCCACACACTGCCATGCAGAGATACTGGTGGTGTCAGTCCCCAGGGCAGCCTGGCTGCAGGGACTCTGTTCCTCTGGGGCTCCCTGGTGTGTCCTGCTGTGTTCCTGGGGCTGAGCTCTGCTCAGTGGTGTCAGTGGCTCTGGGCCATTGTTCCATGGCAGAATGATGTGCTGGGGACACACCTTCAAGCTGGAACAGCTCGTCAGCTTATGCCCAAGGCCAGTTTAGGAGGGATCCCTTTGGAGGTTTGGTGCTGGTCCTCAACAAACACTTGTGTGGGCTGGATGTGCAACCAGGAAATATTGAAGACCCAGTGTTAGTGCTCCAGACTTTTAACCACCACACATGAGTTTTTGTGCAACGGATTGGGTCTTGTGTAGTCACTTCACAGAATCATAGAATCACAGAATGGCCTGGGTTGGAAGGGACTTTAAAGCCCATGTTGTTCCCCCCCTCTGCCATGGGCAGGGACACCTTCCACTATCCCAGATTGCTCCAAGCCCTGTCCAGCCTGGCCTTGGGACACTTCCAGGGATGGGGCAGCCACAACGTCTCTGGGCAACCTGTGCCAGGGCCTCCCCACCCTCACTGGCCAGAATTGTTTTTGACAATTTGAAGCCTTTCCTCCTTGTCCTTTGACTTCCCACGTCTCACTGATACCTCTCCTTTGGAGACCAGCTGTCTCCTCGCTCACACCTTTCTCTTGCTGGTCGCTGTTTTGTAGTGACTAATTTTGCTTTCTTCTTTTCCTTTCCAGTTGCTAGGGAGGAAAAGGCAAAGTCACTGCCAGCACCATTTCCTTCGAGCTAAAGATGTTGAGACAAAGCACCTCTGCCCCTGCCCTGTCCTTTCAGTCCTTTGGCTGTTGGTGTATATGGGAGTCATTCCCCTGCCACTCCTATTCCCTAAGAGCACGGGGGCAATAAACCTGATGTGTTTTACTCAAGTAGACAGTGTGTAATTTTCCCTAATTGCTCTTATTTCTTTTTGGTGAGAGCTTGCCTGCAGATGAGGTCCAACGCAAACAAGTAGATCTGGGTGTGAGCTTGGACTTCAGGCTCTCCCAAGAGATTGGGGTTGTTTGGATGTGTGGTTTGGGGCTTGGGGTGCTGGGTGCCTTGTGTGATTTTGGTGTCAGGTTGGGGCAGTAGCCAGGCATTTGGATTGAAATAATAGATTTTTATTTGCTCTGTAATTAATTTATGGTTATGGACAGGACTGGGAATGTCTGTTTTTCCTGGTAGTGAGGGTTAATCTCAGACCTCCATAACCTGGGTTGCACGAGGCCATCTGTGCTGGCTGCACATGGTATTTTTGGTTCCTACCATGGCCCCTCGGGATGGGAGCTGTCATGGCAGACCTCAAGCTCCTCTTGGATGTGGGTTTTATTAGCCTGGCTGTAGGTGTTGGCTCTGGGCTGTCCTGCACTGGCAGGACATGTGAGTTCTGGGCTGTGTTGATGAGAACCTGCATTCCTGTGTGAAGCTGTTGGTCATAAGCAGAGAGGTGATGTGTTTCTTGAGGCCATGCAGACCTACAGAGTGATGCTCACCTCAACACCACCCACTGTCAGTCACCACGTTCCCCTTTCCTGTGCTGGCTGTTAAAAATGCTACATGTAGTCAAGTCTTTCACTTATTAATTAGTGCTGAAACTGTGTCTTTATCTTGGAAAAGTCTGGTCTAGATAGAGGCAGGAGGCAAAGGAAGACATTTCCTTATTCCTTGTCTTTGGTTAGTAATCTCTGAGTACCTGGAGCATGTGGCAGCACAAGTCTTTGCCAGGCAGGAATCAGGCAGGAGGGAAGCACCATGCAGGACCTGTGGTGTCCTGCACTGGAACCCTTCTCCTGTGTCTTGGAAAGGATGGTGCTTGCCCTTCCAGCAGCTGGAGAAGCCCCTGTGGAGCAGGAGGCGCTGACAGCAGACTCGGGGCAAGATGGGGCAAAGCTGCAGCCTTTCTGCTCTGAAGGTTGGGCAGCCTGGGGCAGATCTTTCCTCTTGAGGGTGTCCCAGGGGATGATCCTGATGTGGCTGCATCTGTGGAAATTTTGTCCTTTGAAAGTCATGTGCACTGACTCATGATCCTGTTTAGTCCAAGGGGCATTTTCAGAGTGTACAGACTTCTTCTTGGGCCCTGAATGGCATCTTTCACATTTATTAGATGGTTTTACCCCATAAATAAACTCAATATTCACTAATGACGTGAGAGATTGCTCAAGCAAGGGGAACAAACTGCCCAGAGCTGAGCCCCCTGAGTCCTGCTGCAGAAGGCACATTATTGCCTGAGTGAGGAAATGAGCCCAGACTTAGCTGCATGCAAATGATAGACTTTGGATTTTTCCAAATTCATAATGCAGCGAATCAACAAATTGAAGATGTACTTCTGGCATTGCCCAAAGCCCTGATGGTGAGACAGGCTGTGCAGTGAGAAGATTCAATGTAGCCCCAAATCACTTCTAAGAAGCAGAAGGATGGGTAGAGAGGCATGTTTTGTAGTTTGGGTACATGTTGTGATGTGATGCTCTGCAGGAAAAAAATTTTCAATTGCAGTCACCAGTTCTGGCTATTTCCCCAAATGCTTGGTAGCCCCCTATAAGGTTTGCAAGGCAATGTCTGGCTGCAGAGTGCCTGGTCCCCACAGTATTCTGTCTGCACAGGGAAATCAAGAAATGCATGGTGGGGGAAATTTCTCTTTCTTTGATGGGAGTGGGAGAGTGGTTAAGCCTTAGAATCGTGTCAGAGTTTGGCCCAGAGGGAATAGATTTGGTTCTTCAGGCTTGTGGATCTAAACTACATTAAATAAATTGTGGTGACTCCTTGCTCAGCCCATCATTGCTGCTGGGGCAAGGAGTAGGAAGCAGGGTCCTCTTGTGGGTCATGTCTTCCTCACTGGAGACTTGGAGCAGCATTAAAAATTCATCAGGGGCAGGTGATTTATATTCTGAGAGCGATGGCACAGTTCTGCCTGCAAGGTGTATCAGTATGCAAAATACAGCTCTGGCTCCTCATTCCTTTGTGCCCTTTCCACTGTAAATAGGTTTTATGTGAGTGTGTGTGTCTGGAGGTGGATTATTGAGCTGGATGGGAGTTGAATGTTTTCTGTGTGCAAGGTGGTGATCCCAGAGCAAGTGGGAAATGTGTGTGGTGCTGATTCTCGGTCATCTTCATGCAGAGCACTGCTGGAGGTCAGATCACAGAATCACAGAACTGCTAAGGTTGGAAAAGACCTCTAAGATCATGGAGTCCAACTGTTAACCCAGCACGTCAAGCCCCCTAACCCATGTCCCCAAGTACCACATCTATGTGGCTTTTCAATCCCTCCAGGCATGGTGACTCCACCACTGCCCTGGGCAGCCTGTGCCAATGCTTGACAATCATTTCTGTGAGGAAATGTTTCCTAAAATGTAGGGGATGCAATTTTGGTCTCTGTTTGGGCTGATGCTTCAGCCATGGCAGAGCACCCAACAGATAGTTTGCTAAATCCCGGGGTCTTTTCCATACAGTTCAGTGGAGCAGATGAACAGTCTGTGACTGGTGCTCGTTGCCCACTGTGGTAACACCAGTTGTGAGGTGGGGAGTGAGTCCTCCCTGCAGGGAAGGGCTGTTTGCCCCCATGAGCAGCTCCAGGGCTGTGCTCCTTGCCTGTGCCTTGTAGGGAGTATGTTTCTTATCAAGTGCTACCTTTCAAGCCTATGGATGAGAGTTGGATCATCTGAATTACTTTTTTTGCAGTGTGATTGTTTTTCCAAGTCAAACACTCCTTGGCTGTGATACTGTCTGGAAAGCAGCTCTGGGAAAAACCTTTTCCCACCTCTGCAACTGCAAAGATCACACAGGCTTCTGTTCCATCTTTTTGAACCACTACCCATGGAAAAAGCAGGGTTTGCTAAAATTGGTGGGCTTCTGTGTTCTGATGCTTCTCATGGGCACTTCATACAGCTCAGGAGATCATGTCAATCCCAGTGGCCATGGCCCAAATCTAAACTTAACCTTGGCATCAAGATGAAGATAGCTCCTTTATCTGATTGCAAATGAGGAAATACATTCTGAAAGTAATTAATGGTCCCTGGAGAGTATCTTTTTATTAGCATGTGTGTGTGTGAAAGTGTCCAGTCTATAAATACTCTGTAGTTTTCTCCTCAGCATCAACAGGACTCATCCCAGTTTCTGTCCCATGGCACTGGTTTGCTTTGAGAGGACGTGATGGGGCAGGACTGTGCTGGGTCACACTGTGCGTCAGGAGCCCGGTGAGGCAGGATGAGGAGCCAAAGATCACGTTTCACTGGAAAGTTTTCCTTTACATTGCAGTTTCTCCATGGGGACGATTCCAAAACCCAACCAAACAGTAGTTAAAACTGCTCATACCTGCATGTGCTCCCCAGCCCTGACGTTGGGTGGTGGTGGTGATGTCGGCTGCCAGCTCGCAGGCAGTTTGCTGTGTTATCTGTCATTAGGGCTGTGCTAATTGCAGGAGATGCAGTGGAGCGGGGAGAGGGGAGGTGTGAGGAGGTGTGTGCTGCATCCATTCCAGCTCGGGCAGGGAGCCTCTGCCTGTACTTGCTGCTGCTCCTGCCTGCTGGCTGCCGCACGCCTGGGTGTGTGTCGAAGTCTGCTGCACTAACCATTACCTTAGGGAAAGGTAATTATTCCTGGAGAAATCATACCTGGTGAGCGAGGAACTGTGCTAAACTGCCTGAACGCTTGTTTGATCTTCACTCCTTTTGTTGTTGCTGTGCCGGCAGTGGCCCCGGTGTTCTCCCAAACACAGGGAATCTGGCGCTGTGGGAAGCATTCCTAAATTTGCCTTGGGATCGGGGACAGCTAAGATCGTGACAGATAAAAATCATAGAATGGTTTGGGTTGCAAGGGACATTAAAGACTATCCAGTCCCACCCCCTGCCATGGGCAGGGACACCTTCCACTATCCCAGGTTGCTCCAAGCCCCATCCAACCCGGCCTTGGACATTTCCAGGGATGGGGCAGCCCCAGCTTCTCTGGGCAACCTGTGCCAGGACCTCACCATCCTCACAAGGAAAATTTCTTCCCAATATCCTATCTAATCCTACCCTCTGTCAGTGGGAAGCCATACTCCCTTGTCCCTCCAGGCCCATGTTCAAAGTCTGTTTCCAGCTCTTTTGGAGGTCCTTTAGGCACTGGAAGGGGCTCTAAGACCTCCTTAGAGCCTTCTCCTCTCCTGGCTGAACAACCCCAACAATTGCGCCCTTCTCACACAAACTCAGACTATTCACAGTATAAATATGTGATCTGAGCTCTCAAATTATGTGTAATTTTGACAGTCTGAAGTGTTCTACTTTTCTGTTTGACAGTTTTCATTTGGTTGTTGGGTTGCCCAGAGGTTTATGCTGAAGTTACCAGTAAATTGTATATTATAAGCCCCCTGATGTCTCATGAAAAGCTGGACAGTACACCAGGTGCTATTGGGAGCTGTAAATCTTTGGAAAATGTATTGATTCCCAGTCTTGGCTTTGCACTCTGGATGAACTTTGTCCTCACAAAGTAATAGAAGGTGATTTTTCTTTACCAGCCAGCTGGCCTTTAAATCAGCTACCCTTAACACCACCACAAGCTCTAATCCAAGTAAACACGGACAGGATGATTTACAAGATGGGAAGAGCAGCCCAATCAGCCCAGAATGAGGATTAATACTTAGCATCATATTCTTGACTATTTTCCTTAAATATCACAATTGGCTTTGACTGGATGGTACGAGATCAGTGTTTTATGCCCTTGGGATCAGTGGTGGGTTTGGTTGTTTGCATGAACAGCAATGCAACAAAATAGCAAAAGAGGATTAGGGGAGTGATTTGGGGAAAACGCTGATTTTGATAATCAGATTTGAACTGCAATCTGTCTGCTTTTACATGGGAGTCAGTCTGTTGGAGGGGATGCCAGGGGGTGAGGCAGGGCTCATGGTCAGGGCTGGGCAGTGCCATGAGAGCCTGACTTGCAACTTGTGTTCCACAGGTAGTCCCTCTTGTGCAGCATTTAGCTTTTCCTATCTAAAACTACCTAAGAAATAGGTAAGGGTCAAGAGGCATGGTGTGGCTCTTAGGAGTTCAGGGCAGGGAGCTCTCTCCTTCCTTGCAGGTGACTCTTTGCCTTCTTATATCCTTAAAAGGCTTTTCATAGTTTGGGAATTAGGGAGTAACTGGGGTGGAATAGGGGCATCCAGGGGTTTTCACGGCCTTAAAGATGCTGGAGAGGCTTTTTCTGCTGGACATCTGCTTCCAGCTGGTCTGGGGGCAAGGGCTTCTGTGAGATCAGCCCTGGAGTTTTAAGAAGCCCTTCTTTAAACGTCTTGATATCTTCAATATAGGGGATGTGAGTTTCCTTTCTAAGTGGAGAATTCAGAGGAAACTTTATTTATTTATTTGAAATACTTCCATCCCTCTGGATTGCCTTGTGTACCTGTGTGCTTCCAACAGCTGGAGTGAGTGCCCATCCCATGAAACACCTCTGTGCTGATGGGGTGCAGAGGGACACCAACAATGTTTAAGAACCTAAAACAAACACTCCCTGGGAGTAACCACTGTCAGAGTGTTTTTTGGGCAGTGGTTGCCCCATGCCCAGTGCATCCACCCTCCAGGAGAGTCTCTTAAAGCTGTTCCTTTGTGTGTTTGTGTGCAGGGAATTCTCCAGGCTCCGAGGCTGTCCCTGTGTGTCCCCCGAGGAGCCGGCAGGGCCCAACCTTTCCTGGGGGAACATGGACTGAAAGAGGAGCTTCACCAGACCCCAGCTGCCAGCACCCTTCCCCTGGACCCTGATGGACTCTGAGGCAGGACTGCATTACCATGGTGATGATCTTAACCAAAACTCGGGATAACAAAGGTGCTGACTCTGTAACATGCAGGACTGAGCTGGTAAGCTTTGTGAATTCTGTGTTCAGACCTGTTTTACCGCTGAGAGCTTTGCTGTAGCTTGAGCATAAAGGCTTTCTGTGCTGCAGGGCCTGATCTTTAGGTGGTTTATAGCACTGATTTCTAACAAGGTGCATTGATATCCAAGGAGCAGGTGGTTAGTAAATGATTGGAGTGTTGTGGCTTTTGCATGTGTGGATTTCAGGAAGCATGCAGTGGGATCGACAAAAGAAAAAAATTAAATCAGTGCTGTGAATAACACAAGTGAGAAGTTGCTTCTCCAGCAGCAAACAGATGCTCATCATTAATAGGAGGATGAGCAAGTGGGGAATGGGATTAAGTGGGAGATGGCGAAGGGCAGGGCTGTGGTACTTAATTTCACTGGGAGACTGTAAAGACACAAATCCAACAATGCTGAATGAGCAGGCAACAACAGAAAAACAAATCAGGGGAAGAAAACAGACTAAAGGATGCTGTGAGAAGTAAGCAAGGCCATGGGGCTGAGCATACCTATTGTAGGGACAAACAGGGGGCAAGGTACTCTCTGGGGGCAGTGTTGGAGCAAGAGAGGGTGGGAAGCAGGAGGAGGAGGAAGAGGTGCAGGGTGATGGAGTACCATCTATGAAAGCCCAGAGCAAGGCTGGTTGTGGACATTTGCTCTGTCCTCCTGTGGAGATGGTCATGGTCTGAGAAGAAATTAGAGCGAAGGGCAGGGTGCACTGAGAGTCTCAGATAAGGGTGTGCAGGGACACAGCAGGAAGCATCTGACAGGATTAGCCATAAATGGGCATTTTGAACCTAAAAGAAATACAAATGCCCAAGTGTACTGGGAATGACAAACTGTCCAGCTGAGCTTCTTGGGCAGATTGCACAGAGTGCTGGGGCAAGGCAGGCTGCCCTGGCAGTGAATGGTGGAGGAGAGGGTGAGCAAGCCAGAGGGTGTGTTAAATCCTGCCTTAAAAGAGTGAATTTTTTGAAGGATATTGATATATTAAAAGAACATCCTTGCTTTAGTGTTAGCTCCTGCTGGGCAGGCAGCATCTCCTGTGGTTGGTGCTCAGGGTGGTGAGGGGGGAGCCTGGGCATCCCACACTGGCTGTGCCCCAGGGATGTGTGGGGCAGGTGGGGGGAACTGGCTGCAGAGAGGCAGATGAGAGTAGTTCCTTCTTCTCCTGTGAGAAGGGATGGGTGCTTGGGCTGTCTTGAGGACAGGTGGCAGAGATGCAGAGCTGTGACACAAAACTTTGCCCTCATGTGTTTGCCAAGTGCTTCCCAGGGCTGGGTCAATAGTGCAGTGATAGTCCTGGGTACACAGCTTGAATTGCCAGGTTACCCAGGCTGTTAAATTAGAGCAGATAATCACAGGAAGGCTGATCCACCAAAGAAAGCAAGAGATTTTCTGTTGACTTCGTGGGGAAGGCCAAAAAGCAAAACTGAAAGGAAATGGATGTCTGAGCAATGGGGCAGTATCACCTGCCAGCAGCCAATGGGCTCGTTTGGCTCAGTTCCCAGCTTGGTATTAAGACAAAATTCTTACAAAATTGTAATTATACTCAATATGGGACATATGTGACCTAAAGATATTCCTCTCTTGTGTTTGAAGACAGTGGCTGGTCTCTGGGGCTGGCACACAGATGTGCTCTGGCACAACCACTGCCTTCTCTGGGGCTTGTCCCACTTCCATCTTTGCTCCACTTTGGCCACTCCTTGCAGACAGCTGCCTGTCCTCTCTGCCTCCTGGTTAATTCTGCCTTCATAAGGTGGGGCCTCACAAATAGAGATATCCTTACTTCACCTAGAAAAGTGGCACATGCTCCCAAGAAGGTGGCTGGCTCTTATTTACCTTCTCCACATCTACACCCAATAGCTGCTTTCTGCCTCCACATCCCTTTATAGTCAATATTT
Organism: Calyptomena viridis; assembly: GCA_013390005.1. Taxonomy (NCBI): domain Eukaryota; kingdom Metazoa; phylum Chordata; class Aves; order Passeriformes; family Eurylaimidae; genus Calyptomena; species Calyptomena viridis. The sequence continues at coordinate 310,013 of WEIV01013381.1, read as the reverse complement.
ACAGTATTCAGTATATGAAGTAGGATCCTTTACTGCACAGGCAGGTGCCATAATTTGGTATGTTATTATTTTTATCATCCTTATTATGCACTGGAGACACTGGCACAGGCTGCCCAGAGAAGCTGTGGCTGCCCCATCCCTGGAAGTGTCCAAGGCCAGGTTGGAGCCACCTGGGATAGTGGGAGGCGTCCCTGCCCATGGAAGGGGTTTGGAACTGGATGGTCCCTTCCAACCCAAACCATTCTGTGATTCCATGGTTATGTGAGCAGGAAATGTGTAAAACATGGATCAGGAGAGAAGGTGTGAATGAAGTGGCCTAATGCCAGATAAAACACAATTATGGCAGCACAGATGAACGTGGAGGCCGTGCTGGTGCTTCCCTCAGATGATGTAAAGCTTCAGTCAGATGGGATGGTGTTGCCAGGATAGACACTTCAGAAGCCAGAATATGGGTATTTTTAGGGATAATAAAAGAACAATTAGTGTGAAAGTGTGTTTTTGCAGGCATAGCTGAAATGGCATGCAGCTGCAGATGACATATTGATTTATTATATGTAAAACCATCCATGCTCATTTTTAGAAGTCTGATGGTGTCTCTTATGCTGTCAAGAGGAAAATTCTTGGAAAAAAAAAGAGTGTAAAAAGCAACTGGGATTATTTTGTACCCTTATAGTGGCATTTTTTCCTATTTTTAGTGCAAATCAGCACAATTCAAGCGCAGACTCCCCAGAAGTGCTGAGGTGAGGGCGCCTTGCCTTAGAAACACATTATATGTTTAAAAAAACTAAATAGCTGCTTTGTACCTAGGTGGGGGAGGCCTTAATGGGCTTGGATGAGGTTCAGATACCGCTGCTACTTTCTTGCCCAATCCAGAATTACTGCTGAATTGCAGCTCCCATTTTAGTTTCTCTGGTGTTTTGGGTCCCAGGAATGGGGACTTTGCTACAGCTATTCCTATGGATAAAGACTAGGGGCAGGACCCATGATCTGCAAGCCTAGGCCTTGACAACAATTCTGCATAGCATTAAATGAAATTTGATTTTTTGGAGGGAAGGTGAGTGGGTCTGTCTCCTGGTCCATGCCAAAATGGGACCACCCAAGGCTCTTCTCCCCACTTTGCTGAGGATGGAGACAGGGTGGTTTCTGGTGCCCAGGTCGAGTCTGCGAGAAGTGAATAGTTTTTCTGGTTGTTTGCAGCACACTCCAAAGATGAGTCAAGGACCTACCCTCTTCTCTTGTGGCGTGATGGGTAAGTAACAGAAACTTCTGTCCGTATTTACTCCACCTCCACTGCTGCTTCCCTGTAGCGATGGGTGGGAAGATGTCCTGACTAGCTGGATGTCTCCAAAAAACACTTCCCCGCAGACTCTGGGGTGGGCATCCTGTCCCAGACAGCAGGGACAGAGAGACACCCACCCCACTAGTGGTGGCCATCACACCTATGCCACTCTCCCTCCTAGAGGTGGTTGTTGTGCTGTTGCCATTGCTGAGGGAACTGCTTATCTCCTTTCCTCTCCCCTTTGATATATCTGCTTATTTTAGAGTAACTCATACGGTGAGATTATAAAGAATGTGGGTCTGAGGTTGTGTTTGAATACCCAGCCCATGACCATGACTCGAATGTTTGCAAGATGTAAGTGATAAATAACACTTTTATCACTGGTGTTCTACCACTTGGCACAGAGTGTTTGGATAGGCCTCAAACAGTAAGCAAAATGTCTTATTTTTGCCGTTGACAGTAACCATGATACAGGAGGACGTTTGATGCCTTTTATGTTGAGCTTGCTATCAATTCTTATGGTGAACAGCCACCAAAATTGATGGAGGATTTATGCCTTGGGTGATGATCCTAAAAAACTGATAGTGCCAGAGGATGTGCTGTTATGTTGTGCTCTTTGGCGTTCGTAGCAGGGAGCCAGTCACTGGGCCGAGTCTCAAACCCCAATTAGAATTGTAGGTCAAGTTTGAGCCAAGCTTCTTGCTGTGAAAGCCAATGCTGTACAAAGACGCTGCCCCTTCTCTTCACGGACACAACTCTCATTAGTGTTAATGAGAGCTGGGCACATGCCTTGACAGGAGATGCCTCCCAAGCTCTCTGATTACTGCAGTCACTGAGGTGTGGGAGAGATAGAGAGCACTTGGTTTTTTTCCGGATGAAAATCAGAAACTTTAAAATCAAGAAGAGGTAGAGACAGCTTGTTCCCTTTCTCCTTCCTATGAGTGAGAAAAAAAGAACCCAAATCAGATGGTTTTGTCTTGCACTGTGGCACTGGCAGATATGTGGAGTCTGCCTAATTGAAAAGCAGCTTGTCTTTAAGAGCTTTTACAAAGCCTTCTGCATCTTCCTGGTGCTGTGCTGGTCTTTCATGGCTGCCAGATTATCCTTTCTGAGGGAACTGAATGTCACCTCCTTGACCTCAGCTTGCCCTGTAATGATCTTTGCCATGCCCAGTCAAGAGGAGCCCATCACTCCATTGTGAGAGGTGTTGTTTGGCTTGGGTTTCATTTTAGGCCTCTTTCCTGAGTGTTCCTCTTGGTGTCTCTAAATGTGGACCATGATCACAGACTAATCCAGTGTCAAAACTTGCTTGACTTTTTAAATAAGTTATTATGGTACTGAATGCAAAACTGGGGAAATATTTCAGGTCAAAGGGCCAAGTCCCTCTTAGTGGAAAGCACTGAGATAAATAAACACTGTGAATTTGGTCTGGTGGCACAACAAAAGACAAAGATTCATAATGCCATGTATGATGTTGGGGATTTGGCTGAATTTTCTGGGGTTTTAGCCAGAAGAAGCTGGGATCTTGGAACAGTGTCTTCCTGGTGGGTTTGAGGTCAGGGCAGCTTTGGGCAGGAAGGCAGCTCGTGTCTGGTCCCAGTGGCCATGGGGCAGCAGAACAGAGGGAAGCCCAGCCTCTGCCAGGGAGAGCATCATCCAAACCCTGGAGTTTGCCTTGTAAGGAACTTAACACTGCCAAGAATCTGAAAATGTGTTATAGATTGTAAAAGAACTCAATATGTTGAGTAAACATTGTTAAGAACTTATATGTTGGATGATGCAACGTTAGATCCACTTCTCAAGGTGATCTAAATAATATTTGATTTTTAGATTTATGAGAAATACTTCTGCCAGTATGATGATGTTATTACTAAAAAGATTGGATTTATCTTTATATAGCCCTTTGCCTGGATGAAGTTAAAGGTGAAATGCCTGAAACTATAAATTCAACAATTTCTGGTATTCCTTCTTGAAACATCTGAGAGTGTAAGAATTGTCCTGGTTTTAGATAGGGCTTTTTTTCTCCTTTTTCCCCTTTCCTTCCCCTAAAGTCTCCAACATGTCTCCAGTGAAAATATTGTGGACTGTGCCAGAGAAAGAAGGTGACATATCAGAAAACTGGGGCATTAGTGTGGTGGGGCCCTGGCAGAGGTTGCCCAGAAAAGCTGTGGCTGCCCCATCCCTGGAAGTGTCCAAGGCCAGGCTGGAGCAACCCGGGATAGTGGAAGGTGTCCCTGCCCATGGCAGAGGGTGGAATGAGATGAGCTTTAAGGTCCCTTCCAACTCAAACCATTCTATGATTTTGTGATACAGGGCTGGACTAGTGCAGCCAACTTAGTGCTGAATACTTATTCTATACCTACTAGGGAAAGATTAGGTGATGCTGCCAATGCCTTGTTAAGATATTGTGAATTTTCTTCTGTTATCCACCCAAAGACAGAAAAATTTCAGTACAAGAAATCAAAAGGTTTAGAATCTCAGAATGTTTTGGGTTGGAACGGACATTAAAGACCATCTAGCTTCAACCCTCTGCAGTGGGCAGGGACACCTTCCACTATCCCAGGTTCCTCCAAGCCCTGTCAAACCTGGCCTTGTAAGGGAAGCTCACTGGGTGTGTGCAGACAGCTGTGGCCTTCTGTCTTCTGTGTAAGCAAGAAATTATCTCTGAGGTGAGCTGCAGGCAGGGTTTTATTGGGGCTGTGACAAGGTGCTTGTACATGCACTCGCTCTGGCTGCAGGAGCAGAGTCCTGACGTGGCATTACATGCACACCCCTGATTGTAAAAGGGAGGAGGAGGATGGGTTTGAACCCACTGGAGACAGATCCTGCATACATCCCCTGTGAAGTGCTCTTCTAAGTAACCATCATTTCCTTTTTTCCTTGGAGACCCCCAGAATTTGTCCTTGTGGAGCACTGCAGCAGAGCAGGGTGATGGTCAAAGCACAGGGGTCACCTTCTCTGTCCTTTGGGACTCTCCTCCACCATGTCAGTTTAGCAGTGCCATCGTTCTGAGTGTGCTGAGGGGGTTACAGCCTTGGGTTCATTGTTACACTTGGTACTTGCAAGGAGCTTTTCACCCTGCATGGGTGGCAAGGAAAGCCAAGTATCCAAAAGAAAAGCCAGCTCGTAGAATCCTTAAGGTTGGAAAAGATCTCCAAGGTCATTGAGCCCAACCTGTGAACCCCTTCATGGACATGATGCCCCTTGACTGCATCCTGAAAGCACCTCTTGTTCCTGAACCAGGATTTCCTAGAATTCTGGGATTTGTTTTTGAAAGACCATCAGTATAGAGCAGCATCTTTGTGCACATTCAAACATAATCAACCTGCAAAGAGAAAAAGCCACACAGGGAATTGTGGTGAGGTGTAGCTGGAGCTACACAGGATCATGTTGAAGAGAAGGGCGTGTTTCACCATGGAGGTGGGGAATTTCCCTCCCCTGTGCAGGCTGTTGGCACAAGGAGCCTGAAGCCCACAGGTGTGTTTATTCTCTAGAGTAGATTTTGGGGACATTGTTTTTATTTCCCATTGAAGCACAGCTCTGTGCATTGTATTTTCATCTTATTTCTGCACTGGGAAGGCTCTATGGCACTGCCATCAGCTAATTACAACCATTAAACATGTTCCACATTTGGAAATTACATCTTATACATAAACAGGGGGCAATGGAAAATGCAAGCTGCCTTTCCCCCCAAGCACAGAGACCAGGAGACCAAAATTCAACTTGAACAACACATGAAGAAAGAGAATTGGATGTGCACCTGAGCAGACAAAAATATTTGGGTTAGGATCCAAACAGAATTTATCTGCCAGAAAGGATAAGAAAAATTGATTGAAACCCCTAATTGCTTTACAAGTTACTGTAATAAATTATGTATTAATGTAAATTATTTCATGAGGAAAGAACGTAGAGGAGACTTGAGCAGAAGGATCATGCATTATGTATAAAAAGGAACTGTAAAAATATTATAGCAGCACATTTGTATCGCTGTAGTTAAAGTTGTGTCAGCGTTTTGGTTTTACACCCTTCCCTGTGGTTATGAGAGTGGTCATTAAAATTTACTCTGTGTCACCAGAGGAGCACAGCAGTTGTTTAAAAAGCCTGGGGTCATCCTGGAGCTGCAAAGTGCCTGACGTGTCCATGTGCTGCTCCTGCAAAACCTGGAGCTCAGCATTTGGAAACCTGGCTGTGATACTCTGAGGGTACATCCTGTTCTCCGTGGGGCTGTGTGGAAGACAACACCCATCTCCTTGATTTTGGGATGTGACTTGAGCCCACGAGTGCCTTGTGCTCTGGACCACTGCCTCCATTTGATAAGGTGAAGGTTGCATGAGAGAACAGGTGGATGTAGTTAAGGTATTAGTGTTTATTTTTGGAGTTTTAAGTCAAAGTCCAGGAGTAAGATGCTGTTTCATCCAAGGACACTAACAGCCAAGGAGATGTTGAAGCAGGGGAAGAGCTCCTTCTGCCTCACTTACACTATGCTCTGGTTGTCCCATCATTTTCTAATAGGCAGAGGAGAGTTTTCCAGAGTAGCAGCTCACTTGCAAATCAAGGGGTTCTCAGGGTGGGTTTTATCCTGGAACAAATTACTGCCTCAGGGTAAAGCAGGCTGTGGTTTGTAATTTAAGAAAATTAATACATGCTTAACTGCAGCAGAATTAATGGCTCCAGTGCAATTATCATTATCAGAGTGCACAGGATGGGAACCTTACTCTTAAAAAATTGAGCTGAAAACCAGCCATTCTTCCTCAATAAGATTTGCTGGAGTTCCTTAATTACGCCCTCAAACCTTAGAATACCCCATTTTCAATTTGTTTCAGGGCAACCTGATTTCTGTTTGCACTAAAACCCCATTTTCTCTGATATCTGGTACTTTGGAACTGGTCAGTGATGCTTGGGGGGCCAGGCTGTGTCAGCTCTCATGGTGCCAGGGGAAAAGCAAATAACCCCAAGCTGGGGCTGGCGATAGTGGTGCTATTACCATTTTCTTTGCAAGGTTTAGAAGATTTATAGCTGTTTGTGCTAAAGTAGGGGTGAAAGAGGAAGGTGTCCCGTATCCTCCTTACCAAGGCCTTTTGTACACTCTCCAGCCAGAGGATTGTGGCAGCTTGCCATGAAAAATCAGTTTCTATTTCTGTTTCTTTTGTCTGCTGACCTGACCCAAGAAACCTCTCTGCTGGCAGCATAATACAGAGGAAAAATAATAAAGATCTAAACATAGATGGAGTTGTTTAGCACAGATTTCTCACTTTTCATTGTGTTTATTAAAATGAGGACAGAAACAGTTGAAATGCCGTGTGGTTATTGAGGGCAGAGCCAGGCTCTGTTTGTGGCTGGAGCTGTTATGGCAGCAGCTGGAGGCAGGGAAAATGGGATAATTGGCCAAGGGTTGTGTAAGAGGCCCCAGATCTGACCTTCTGACTTGAAACCTTGGTCGGAAATGTTCTGCACTGTTGCATCTTCCCTATCAGGCTGGTACCTGTAGCTGCGGGCTGGGCATGGCTTTTAATTCATCCTTCACTTGCCTGAGTGGAAATACCCAAAAACCCCTCAAAAATATTGCCTGATTTAGATACGATCATGTGAAACTTGGCAGCGACGGTTGGCTGGCACAGTTGGCCTCTGTGTGCAGCAGCCGACGACAAAAACAGGCACCAACGAAAGTCTGCTGGGTGATGACTTTTTTCCATTGCAGCAGCCGACAGAGTTGTCCTACCATGGTTTTCCTGTTGAGTGTCAGAGGTGTATCTGCAGAGAGCCCCGTCCGCCTGCACAGCCTGTGCAGGGCAGCCCAACCTTGGGGATGCTTTGCTTTCTTCTATTGTCAGTGGGATGTGTGAGGGAGTGAGATCATCCTGCTTAATGCTCCCTTCCCATGGTCGTGGGAAGCTGGGGAAGGGGCTGGAGAACAAGGAGAGGCTGAGGGAGCTGGGGAGGCTCAGCCTGGAGAAAAGGAGGCTCAGGGGGGACCTGGAATTCTCTGCAACTCCCTGACAGGAGAAGGGAGCCAGGCGAGGGTCGGGCTCTGCTCCCAGAGAATAAATAACAGGGTGAGAGGAAATGGCCTGACCTTCCACCAAGGGAGGTTTAAATTGGATATTAGGGAAAAATTGTTCATGAAAAGGGTTGTCCAGCCCTGGCACAGCTGCCCATGGTGGAGTAACCATCTCTGGAAGGATTTAAAAGCCATGTGGATTTGGCACTTGGGGACATGGGTTAGTGGTGGCCTTGGCAGTGCTGGGGAATGGTTGGACTCAATTACCTTGGGGGGTTTTCCAACCTAAATGGTTCTGTGATTCTGTGATCCTTTCTGTGATTCTACGATTTATGAATACAGCTGTAACAGGTGTGCACTCTTCCTACATGGAGCTGCCTGCAGCCATATACATCTCAGCCTGTGAACTCTGGAGGTGCAGTTTTCTCAGAGCTTTACCCAGGCACTGCAAAACCCATCTGGTAAAAGGAATATCTCTATGCTGACCCTGAAATGGTGCAACAGGTCACCACCATATTTTGCTGTGCTGCATCGAAAGACTTCAGTACAAGCCAGATTTGCAGAAGGAACCAATAACCCTGTAAATAAGATGAATGAAGTGGAGAGGAATAAGTTAAGTGTATTGTTTTACAAAAAGGCAAATTTATTAAGCAATTTGTTTCTTTACATAAATGTTCAGCTTTATGTTTCTTACAGAAATGCAAAGAATTGGCTGTACTAGGTACACCTGAAGTCTTCAAGGCAACCCCGAAGAGATGCTAAGCCCAGGTTGCTGCAGAAGAGTAGGAGATTGTGGGTAGCTGGTGTCCGTAGCCTTCCTGCTCTGTGAGGGTAACTGAGCAAGGGGGCACCTGGGTCAGAGCACCAGGTGGCTGCACATTTCAGAAATGGAAGAGAGATGGATGATGGGCCTCACAACAGGAACCTAAGAACAGCATCTTGCATGGCTTCTGTTAGACAGAATATCTTGGGCTCAGTTTACAAGAGATGCTCAGAGCCTTAGTGGGGATAAGTTGGTTTCATCGGAGCAATGCTGTTTTAGTGGTGGATGAGGGCAGGACAACCTGATGGATGTGGGGAAGGCTTTTGGTTTCCTATAGACTCTTGTTGGAGTTTCTATGCTATTGCAGGCAGCTGGGTGCCCAGTGGGACATTCCCTGTTCTGTTAGGACCATTCCAACCCCTATCTCATCTCCTTTCTGGTGTTTTGGCTCCTGAGGTCCATCTCGCCCCAGATTTGTACTCTTCACTTCCAGTTTTTGTGATCCTTTCAGGCAATTATCAGTTGTGGAGCCCAAGACAAACTGCACTCATCTGAGACATGATTTAGCACAGAGATAACCAATGGCCACGCCGTGTTATAATGCTGAATTCCCCTTAGCCAGTGCAATCTGGAATATCCAAAGCTGTGTTTTTATCTTCTTCTAGCAGTTTTGCTCCTGCTGGGATTGTCACTTTGTCTCTCTCTCCATCTACACCACACAACCCTCTCTGCTGGCAGTTCGGAAAACCATATTCCGACAGTTAATTAATTTGTACTGGAAAACGTCCCATATGCTACTCTTTTTGTTTGTGGATGTAGAAAGCGAATCACAGAATTAATTAACGCTAATGCCTGTGCGTGTGTGTGTGGTTTTTTTTTTCCTCCCCTCCTTTCTGAACCAGAAAATGACAGATGGAGAGATCTCAGCAGGAAGTGTCCACTCCAGCTCGAGCAGCCGGGCACCAGCATCTGGGACTGCTTGTCGGACAAGGGTGAGGAGGGCTCGCGCTGGCCGAGGGAGGCGACCAGCACCTGCTCTGTCACCAACCTGATCAAGGACCTCAGCCTCAGCGACCCCCACGGCAACCCCTCGGCCCCCCCCAGCAAGCGCCAGTGCCGCTCGCTCTCCTTTTCCGATGAAATGTCAGCGTGTGGGACCTCGTGGAGACCCTTGGGCTCCAAGGTTTGGACGCCGGTGGAGAAGCGCCGGTGTTACAGCGGCGGGAGCGTGCAGCGCTACTCCAACGGCTTTGCCACCATGCAGAGGAGCTCCAGCTTCAGCCTGCCCTCGCGCTCCAACCCGCTGTGCGGCGAGCATCCCGCCCTCGCCAGCCGGCTGGGATGCCAGCCCAGGAAACCGGCCGCCGGTGGGCACGGAGGAGACAGGGTGGACATTCAGAGGTCCCTGTCCTGCTCGCACGACCGCTTCTCCTCCTCGGAGTACGGCCCACCCTCGGCCAGCAGCACGCCTGCCTCCACGCCGGAGCTGGGCCGCCGCGCCGGCGGGCTCTCCCGGAGCCGCTCCCAGCCCTGCGTCCTCAACGACAAAAAGGTTGGGGTCAAGCGACGGAGACCGGAGGAGGTTCAGGAGCAACGGCCCTCGCTGGACCTCGCCAAGATGACCCAGGTAAGAGTCGGTGGGGCCGTCCCTGCGGTGAGGGGATGCTGTTCAAAGCTTTGCTAAAGGGCCTTTAGCATCATCCAAGGTGGAGGATGGAACGTGGGTGTTATGGGGAAACACATCCTTCTCTCCAAGTAGAATAACCATTCCCTTCCAAATGGATTTCTTTAACAAATTCCTGCTTCTCTGTTCCACACTGATTTTTTGCACGCCAAATCCACCATGTTGTAGTTTCCTCCTGGCACGTGTTTCAAGCAGGAATATATTAAACCCCACGTTTTTGAGTTCAGGGGAGAGGAGCTCTGGGCCTACAATGGTGAGATGAAGGCAGCACCCCAAGGCACCCAGCCCTGGCTCCATCAGGAGCTGAATTCTTACTGCTACAGGCTTTACTTGCTCTTAGCCTCTGTAATTTTCCACTCTGGAGATGTTATCACATTTCATTTTCAGTTGCAAACACAGAGCACAACCTCCCTCTTCAATCTGCTGCACAGAGCCAGATAACAGATCAGAGGCATGAATCAGGAAGGATTTTGCTCCTGGGTCCTCTTCCTGCAGCATGAAGTGATTGGACTCTAGTGAGAGACAGAATGAGAGGCTGCACTGAAGGACAGCATGAGCGATGTTTCCATTTCACATTCATAAGATTTCTTTTCCTACAATTTTATAATTTGTTATTTCCCACATCAATTTATAGTGATAAAGTCAGTGACGTCACCAGCTCTGTGTGGGATGGAGATAAAGGGGGTGTGAAGACCCCGTGGGAGCAGGGACACCTTGGCCACCTCCCAGGGTGGGCCGTCACCTTCTGCTGGCCATCAAACTTCCCTCATGGTTTCAGTTCCAAGTGTTTTATCCCAGTATCAACCATGTTAGGAATGTCCACTCTGATGTTTTTTTGTAGACCCAGGGCCAGCAAAGCCTGTCTGGTGCAAGGCATCCCCTTATTTTTAGCAGGGAAACTGCTGGGAGAAATTAATTGGGTGGGATGGACAAACAGCTGGGAAACACTCAGTGGGTGACATCCCATGCTCTGTGTGCATTTTCTCCTTAAAAGAACATAATATTTTATGGTCTTTCGTGCCTGACAGTGCAGAGGGTGTTTGAAGGAGTGCAGTGGTATTGGAGGAAGAGATGGGCTTTTCCTTGTCCAGAGGAGCTTGGAGGATAAAAAGGGTGAGGGAATCACATATTTGGGTGATAGCAAGGGGTTAACACAAAGATTGCTCTTGTCTTTTGATAAATCACAGCAATAACATTTAATATGCCAGGCTTATTTTATTAGATAAGCTGGATGGGCAGTAAAAACCACTTACAAGTGTTACTATATTTTACTAGCCACAGAGTGGAATAGCACAACTGTCCCCTCCTAATTCTCTCTGTATTAGCAGGCACGTGTAGTTTGACCTTCCTGTAGGTGCTCAAGGCCAGGTTGGATGGCACTCTGAGCAACCTGGTCTATGGAAGGTGTCCCTGTCCATGGCAGGAATGAGATGATCTTTAAGGGCCATTTCAACCCAAACCATTCTGTGATTCTCTCGTCTTATGGACAAGGAAGGAAGAGAGTGTCTGGGCTCTGGGTGAGGACTAACCTTCATTGCCCTCCAAGGATGCTGTGGGGCAAAGCCAGCTTCTCTATCCCATCAGTCCAAGGGGGAAAGTTTATTGTCTAGGAAACAAAGTGCTTGGCTGGGAAGATATTTGGGATCAGCAGGAACTTCTCTTTTCCTCCACTGGATTCTGGGTGCAGGCACACATTTAGAATTTGGACAGCCATGGCTTTGACATGGATGGGGGATCCAAGGATGACAAAAATCTCATCACTCGTGTGCCCAAAAACAGCTCAGTCCATGTTTCTGAAAAACCTTCAGCTTGAGAAATAGTTGCGTTTTCTCTGGCTTCTGTCCTCCACATCAAAAATATCTTCCAAAGTGAGACAGCAATGCCTGAGCACTCGGTGTTGCTCAGTGTTGGGGTGGTTCACCCTCTGCAAGAAGCAATACCACAAGGAAAGGGTCTGGAAACTCCAACTGCAAGGGATGAGCACTTTAGGAACAGGGAAGGGATTTCCTGGAGCAGCATCTCCCCCAGTGTCAGTGGGTATCTGCTCTTCCATCCTCTCCTTTCCCGCTGGTCCAGGCTGGGTGGCCAGTGCTGAAAGCCCAGTGGTTGCTACAACAAACAACCAACAAGAGTGTCACTAAGGAACTCCACCACTGGGATCCAGTCCAAGCAGGTCCCACACAATATTCTCAGTTTGCAGGGAGGAAACCCAGCCAGGATTAGGTCCCCATGGCAGTGGGTGAATCCCCGAGGCAAGGATGTGCTGCTGGGTTTGGGGCAGCAGGGCTGGATCAGAGTGGGAAGAAAGCAAAGCTGGGAGCTGTGCAAGGGCCAGGGTTTTCAGAGCTCTTGGGTTAAGGAAAGCAGTGCTGGCAGGGTGCTCTCTGCGTGGGAGGACTGGCACAGAGGGACGAGCAGGATGAGGCAAGTCATGGTGAGCATTCTTGCCTTTGGTGGGGCACGGTCAGAGCCCTCCCTGGCACAGGAATGCTGGGAAAACCAACTAATTCCTCGTGGGCTGCAGGAGACGGGGGATAAACGTGCTTGAGAAAACCCTACAGGTTGGGGTATCCCCCAGGCTGCTTTTAATGCTTCCAGTCCAGGAGACTGGGAAGTTGGATGATTTCAGAAGAGCTGCAGTAATGGCAAGGTGTCTGCCTTGCTGCATGTGTTCTCGAGTCTGGCTTTATATGGGATGGAAATGGCTTGTGTGTAACGTTCTTCATGGTCCAAAGCAAAGGAAAGCCAGATCATTCTCTTACAGATGGAGAAACTGAGGCATGGGCATGCCATGAGTCCCTGGGTGCTAAAGGCAGAGTTGGAGACTGAGTCTTGAGGTGCTGGGTGCCAGATCAGCATCCGGCTCTGGCAGTGGATCGGTTAATTTTCTGCCTGTGCTGGTAACCACATGTGTTTATAGGTCTGAAACCCCGTACCATAATCAAAATAAAAATAATTTGACCTGAAAGAAATGTTTTCTTCATACCAGGAGGGATATTTAGGCCAGGCAGGAGGGGAGAGAGCCACTCCTGGAAGCAATTACATGGCCACATAACTGGGCTAATTAAGAAAGAGACCTAAATGTTAAAGTTAAGCTGGGAAGGAAAATAGTTGGAAAAACTTTGCCTTTAGTTCCTCAAAATCCTGGTTGTGTCTCTTCTGTCTGCAATTCCCATAGCTCAGAGAGGGGAAGTAAGCCCACAACTCTCTCTTCATTAGTTACTCATATGGCACCAAACCAGGCAGGCTTCGACTTTGGGCAGAAACCAAACACGAACATGGTTGTCATTGAAATAGCAACAATTTTTAAAAGCCACAGTACCACAACAATCCTTCTGTTCTTTTTAAGTGCCTGCCAGCACTCTGCTTTGTGCCTCTTCACCTTCAAATTGGGTATGAACCTGGCGGGTTACACTCAAGTGAGTGGGTGACAATGATGTGTCATTTTATTATACTGTGTCTGAAGGCAAGTGAAGTGGGAAGAAGCTGGTTTCTATTCTTCACCTCAGTCAAGGAGAGTTTAGATACCTGGCCTGGCATCTCTGACCTCCTTAACATGAGGACATCAACCATCCTCTCATTTCTCTGTAGGGTTTGGGCTTGCTTCAGTTTTTATTCCCTCTTTCCACATGAAGCACAAGCCCAAAGAGGACAACATTTCACTTCTGAGATCCCGGCAGTTGTTCTGACAGAGTGTTAATTGACCTTTTCACAGAATGCTCTCCTTTCTAAGCATAGTGCTCTCAGTCTCACAGCTCCAGGGACAGTGTCTCTACCAGCAGGCTGTGATCAGAAATGGTTGGGATGAGGGTTTTCCATTAATTGGGAGGTTTCTCAAAGAGCTGGTTTTCTTTTTCTGATATGGGTGCACCTAAAAAATATGGGAGACAAGATATGTTACAAAGGTGACAGGAGATGCCTTGGACCCCAAGTGTCCTCGTGGCTGAGCTGATTTTGGCAGGAATGGGTGTTTTCACCCTTTGCAAGGCACAAGGAGAAGCTGGTTGGGTGTATTAGGTGTGAAAAATGAATTTTCTAAAGTAAAAGCGGATTCTACCAGGGATGCTGTGTGGTGGAGAGACCCCCTCTTGGTTTTCCTCTCCTGGGGTCTGGTGCAATTCTTCTCCAAAGGAACTTGGCATCTCCCAGCTCCACATCCACTGCTTTCTGACATCTCTGTGTCAATGTTTCCTGGGATCTGGGGTGTTGTGTGCCGAAACGCCTCGTGGCAGTGCAAACAGTGGGTTCAGTGGCTTCTCTGAGTCATCCCCAGGAAGCCAAGCCATGGGCCAGCCCTGATGTTGGCATGTGTGTGCTGGCTGAGCAGACTGTGTTCCTCCACACAGGCTCTGGGGAGCTGCACGGGAGACACAACATGTCTGTCACACCAACGGCCGCCCCAAATGGGAATTTGGAATCATCCCCGGCTGTGGCAACGCGAGCTCTCCTTATCGCTTCCCCATTCTGTTTCCTGCCTTCTGAAATTTTGATATGGTTGTCACTAGGAGATTTTAATTCATGTTCACAGTTCCAAACACAGCTGTCCTTTATACAGATGTGGTTTTTAAATGAATAATTTCTTTATATATGTTTTTAAATTTTTTTTACATACATATATATATATATATAATATATATAAAAACGTGTATATATACAACATACATATATCCAGGTTGGATGTGCTTGGAGCAGTCTTCCAAGTGGAAGGTGCCCCTGCCCATGGCAGGGAGTTGGAACTTGATGGTTTCTAAGTCCCTTCCAACCCAAACCATTCTATTTTTCTAATATATATATATGTTCTACCCCAGCCATGTTCCCTCCAACAGTAACCCCAAACAGAAGTAGTCCTGACTGGAAATGGAGGATGGTCTTGTAATGTTTGAAAATGCAACTTTCCATGAGAAGAAAGCCACAAACATCTTTGTGGTGTGTAAGGCATAGCACTGCTGGCAGTAATTGTCAGGAGTGGTGAGAGACATTGGTTCCTCTCAGTATTAAGTGCCCTGCTTGGGATCTGTGCACTGGTAGTAAATGAAGATTTGGGGTTGGCATTTGGGCCTCGTTTCTGATGGTTCTATAAGATTTTGGCTTCTCTGTGAGCCTTCAAAGCAGTTGCAATTTGAAGAGCTACATCTCTCATAACTGGTCTTTTCCTCAGGAGTTTTCTCTAGCATCCATTTAATTTTCTACAGAAGTTTTACCCATGAACACCAAGGAGTCCCAGGCAGCTGGCAAAGTACCTCTCCTCCTTCGTGAAGCTCTATATTATATAATGTCTTATAGTATATGGGACAGAGGGTAGTTGCTATAGAATAAATAAGGCAATTAAAATACGATATTCCCTTGCGTGTCCATGGGTTATGGAGAGGATCCCGTGGCTATGAGTTCATCATAAATAGCTCCTGCCCTGTGTTGGGCTACAAAGGATGGATGGTGTTGGACACCAGCTGAGGACATGGTGAGGATGAAGCACTGGGTGTGCCTGATAAGGATGAGTTATAGAGAAGACTTTGTGCCTGAAAATTGCCTGTTGTGGGAAGGGTGCCGGGTACAACGGGACTATTCATGTTGCTCACTGGCTGCCGTGGACAGACAGTGCCATTCACGGGGTGACCTCACTGTCCTACAGCACGTGCCTTTGCAGGATGGAGTCATCTGCACCAGGAATCACAGGAGCATCCCCCTGAGATGAGGATGTGTGGTTCTTGTGGTTTTCAGGATTAAAATCAGCTCCAGTCTGTGGACATGGTGGAGTGTGTAATGCTTGCGATGCTTGGGAGCCTGGCTGGCCCCTACCTTGTTCTCCCTTCCAAACTAAGGAATAATAGCAGTTTCCACAAAGATCCATGCACAAAGGAGTTTGTACTCTCCCAAAGCTGAAATAAACAGCCTACCAGTTTGAAATGTTTCAGGCTGCTCTTGACATTGAGTGGGAAGAAGTTTCAAACTGCAGGATGGGAGAAGGGACCTCTCCTCTTTACCCCTCACGCATTTTCCTTGAGGGGTAAAATTCTCTACATTTTCACATAAGAAGATTTTCTGTTTAAATTTTGGCACCTTTCAGGCTTGCTGGTGGGGGCAGGGGAGGTGGCAGTGATCTCGGTCGGCGTCAGCACCCACTCAAGCCGGTGACAAATATTGTCAAATCCAGTGATAGGCGAAAAACTGGAGGCTTTAAATTCCAGACGTATCCCAGGAAATAGTTTGCTATTGATGTAACTTCTGAGACAGATTCCAGCCTCCAAGCCCCAGTGTTTTTTAAATAAACAGGAATGAGAGTCTGCAAAGGTCAGTTTGTGGCCTGGTGGGAAAAAGCCTTTGGTTCAGGATCAAAAGGAACTGATTTGGTCCAGAGGGTGCAGAGGACCTCAGAGGCTGGCTGGTTTTAACTCTGGTCAGACTGTTGCACATGTTGCCATCTTGTCATTGCCCTGGTATTTTTTTATTTAAAAACACAAGTGGTTGAAAAAACTTCAAGTCAGGATTGGAAGTTGGGTTCATAATGATGTTTGCTCATGGGACAAACTTTTGATGGGTCTTTTATCCTTTCTATTCCTTAGATAAACAATTCTCTGTAGCCATCGAAGTATAACAAACCTCATCTTGGCCAGTGTCTGTCAGGGCAGGGCAGGCCAAGTGCTACTTGATGAGGTTGCTGCTGGTGTAACCCATGTTGCTGACACAGAATCATAGAACCACAAACTCATTTGGGTTGAAAGGGACCTTAGAGACCATCTCGTTCCACCCCGTGCCATGGCCAGGGACACCTTCCACTCTCCCAGGTTGCTCCAAGTCCTGTCCAACTGGGCCTTGGACACTTCCAAGGATGGGGCAGCCACAGCTTCTCTGAGCAACCTGTGCCAAGGCCTCACCAACCTCACAATTTCTTCCTGCTCTCTGTCAGTGTGAAGTCATTCTCCTTTGTTCTGTCACACCATGCCCTCATCCAAAGTCCCTTTCCAGCTCTCTTGGAGCCAATTAAGGTACTGTAAGGTCCTCCAAGGTCTCTCCCAGTTCCACCCCATTCCATCCCCTGCTCCTGTATCCATTCTCTGCTCCTGGCTCCAACCCCTGTTCCCATTTCCATCCACTGCTCCCAGTTCCATCTCATGCTCCCAGTTCCATCCCATGCTCCCAGTTCCATCCCATGCTCCCAGTTCCATGCCACCATGAGGTCCAGGGATATGGGGTTGGATATTGTACCGTTGTTCACACTCACATGGGAGGGCAGAGCTGGGAACACAAACAAAGCTTGGCAGTGTCTGTCCCAAACACAGACAAAATCCGATTGTATCCCAAGGATGCACATCTGATTCACCACATGCTGATTAACCCTCTGATCCCTGGGTTTGCACTCTCCAAAATCCTAAAGAACCACTTTTAGAAAGCACAGAGATTCATCCTTGAAGGAGTTGACACGCTCAAAAGCAGCAGCCAAAAGAGATTTTTCATGCTGGTTTTAAAAAAACCACCCAAACCTCAGCACTCCAGGAGACTTCCAGACTTGCTGCTTCCTCCCACAGTTGAGGTGGAGTGGTGGTGGCAGGATTTGCAGTTGGTGGTTGGGTTTTTCACCCCTCAAAAGTACTTCATTGATCACATCTTCTGCCAGGGGATTTTGGAGGCATTCAAAGGCTGGAACAGGGTGCAGATTTTGTATCAATGGCTAAGCCCAGTGCAGCAGTGGGAATAACTCCTCTGGGCACAGGAAAATGTGGCTGTGACCTCCTGAACAGCCTGTGGGTTTGTAGAAAATATATTTTCAATGCAAAATTTTAGTAGTGATGATCATAAGACTTACTTGGGAACCTCTTGCCTTGCAAAACTCTCCCAAAGCATTTCAGGACTCCAAAGCATTTTGGGTGCTACATAAATAATAAATTAATTAATTAATAATGCAATGAGGGCACTCCATTTTTCCCTTCCAAGAGAAAGGTGCTCAGGGTCAGCCCAGGTGGAGGCTGTCTCAGAAAATGAGGATGTATTTCAGGTCTGCATTGGATTTTCAGCAGATCTCAGTGCTGGGTAGGTGGTGGGTGCAGGTGCCCTCAGGGCAGGGACAGGTACCTGACTCCAGATTCCTTACTCCCCTCACATTTTTAATCCAATTTGACATTAATGTAATGCCTGGGAAAAGCAGGCTGCCATTATCACCTGAAATCAGACCCCGTGTGCTAAGCCTGCCCTGGGTGTGTTGTGGGAGGTGATGCTGGCACAGGAGCTATTTGGGATCAGGTGCACCCTTGCACCTCCTGCCTCATGTTTGAAGTCCCAGGTTTACACACTGCAGTGCTGCCTTTCCATAAACTCTGGATTTATGGTCATCCACAATATCATTTCATCCCTTTACTTGCTGATAGTCTCTTTTTGGCACTGCTGAAACAATGACATGAAGTTTGGTTATAATTTTTATAAGGTCCTGCCTTATAATTTAGAGCTTGAAATGAGAACCACAATGGCATAATAGAAATATTACTTTTATGCTGAAAATTATGCAAATAGTGTGAAAATGGAATAGAGCTGAGGTTCTCAACGAATGTGGTTACAAAAATTAACATGCTCATATTAGTGGTGTTTCCACTAATCATCCTAACTTGGGATGATTTGAACTACCAGCATCACTGAGTTTCCCTGAAGATCAGCCACTCCTAATCCTGAAGTTTTGCCAGCTCTGGGGATGAGCCAGGTGTAGGTTCACCCTTGCTCATGCCAGATCCATTCCACTTAAACCCATGGCATTGCAACAGCATCGTTGGGAGAGCAGCCTGTCCCTGCTGCCACTGTCCCCACTGGACTCTTGGCAGCATTGAGTGTGCTGCCATGAGAGCCCTGCAGTGCTCCAGGGATGTTCTGCCACAGCCTATTGGGATTCAGAGGAAAAGGCAGGGAGGCTGTGAAATGCTGGGAAGGGCAACCTGGAAATAAATAAATTCACAGTGATTACTCATGGGGTTGCCTAATGACCTGTCTGAGAAAACAGATTTCTCCAGCTCATAGCAAAGGGTTTGATGTCTGTTAGGGAAAATATTTGTTCTTGGCAGGAAATAAGGATTTCCTCCCATTATCATTATGAATAGGGTGGACTGGGAGGCTGTGCTGGGAGTGAGTCCCCACATGTGGGATGCTGAGGGATGCTGCACATGGGTGGAATGATTGAGCCCCAGAGTGGTCACTGCCCTCTGATTCCATGCTTTGCAGTGCCTGCTGTATTCCTCCATGATTTCTGGTATTCATCTCTCCAGCATCTCCCTGGGTCTTTCTAGCACCAGAGGAATTGTGGGCCATATAACAGCTTTTTCTTTTGCACTTATGGAATCTCTCTGAACATTCTCACTGTCAGATTTCCAAAGACAAGAACAAAACCATGAGTAAAACTAAATTATCTCCACAGGCTCCAAAGGCAATGTCAATACTAGCCTTCTTCTTGCTTTTTGTTTGTTTGCTTGTTTGCTTGTTTGTTTAATACTGTGGTGTGAAGCCACTTGGTAGGATAATAGATATTTCTGAGCCTGCTTGTGAATGCTGGTTTTCACACCAAACAGAATAAAAGCAAAATTATCTGCTAAAGCTGTAGACTTTCAATGCACAAAGTAAGCAGAGGTGCCTGTAGTGCAAAATGAGGATTGGGGCTGAGTAAATACTGTCCTTTAGTGGGTGAGAAGGGAAGAACTGGGAAGGCAGACCCTGAAAACAAAGGCAGGATCGTGGTATCCACCAGGAGCAGGGCAGGGAGCCATCCCCTCCAGACTGTGGATGCTGCTGCAGTCATGCTCTGCAGCACCTCAGCCTGATGGAGTGGGGTGCCTGTGAATTACTCAATGCTTCTATAGATAAAATTAAAAAAAACCCATAAAGTAGCAGATGAGTTTGAGCTCCCTGACATGGCAACACCACGTATAACCCAGCTCTGCTCTGCGCCAGACACACGGGCTCCATTTGCTTTTCACACACCCCATCACTGCCTCCTGTGTTTTCCTTCCTCAGGTATTTCAGTCATTTCTTTCCCAGCACTTCATTGCTCAGAGACTCCTTCTGTTGAAGGACAGGGTCGATGTAAGACCCCTGACCTCACGCTGGTGACAGTGTTGATCTTGGAAGCTGCATGTGGCAGCACCACCAATGCTTCTTGGGGACAGACAGCAATGTGTCCCTCTTTTTGGGGAGTCCAAACTGCAGCAAGTGAGCTGCTGGTGAGACCTGTCTGGGACATCACTGAGCTGGTGATGTGCTTGGCCAGAGAACAGCCCCAGTGCCTGTGCTGCCACTTGGACTTGTTGGCAAAGCTGCTGAGATGCTCCCTGGTTACAAAGAGGAGAGTTGGTTATTGCCTCTGCAGCTGCCTCTCTCTTCCTTCCTTTCCCACTCACCAGGAATCCAGCCTGAGGTTGGAGTTGGAGAAGATTGTGGGTGCCTTAGGAGCAGTGGAGAGTGTTGAACCCGAGTGATGTGTGTGTGTGTGCATGGCCTCAATCACATCAGCTGCTATAATCAAGCTCTACAGAGCTTAAAAACCAAAGGAAACCCATTTTCCAGTCTCATTTTCCAGTCTCCAGCACCTGACCCTCCTCCTCAGCAGCACAGACAAGTGCTTTCCCTGGCACAAATGCCAGGTAGGATTTACCGTGATCCAAACAACCAAAGCATTTATATATAACGATACAAAGATAACAACGCAGGCCAGAGGTGTTTCACAGGAGGTGTTTGCCTTGGAGAGTGATTTAAACCCGAGGCAGGCAGAGAATCCCCCAGTGGAGGTGACTTTGCTGGCTGGGGAGGCCTGGCAGAGGCACATCATTCCCGCATGGAGCAGCACCGCTCTCCGCCCGCTTCCCCCTTCCCTTCTGGCACCGGGTTATTTTCAGCTCTCTGAAGCAACTGTAGCCCAGTGTGCTAACAGGAGGTGATGACAGCTTGGGAGGTAGGGCCGGTGGTGCTGACAGCTTGGAGCGTTACACCTTCCCCGGGAAAATTGCGGCAATCACCTGGCAGGGTGGGAAAAAAAAAGGTGTTTGAGCAAAAGCCGTGATCACCGCAGGGATCACAGTCCTGCTAATATTTACTCTAGAAGATCCACCGTGCTTTCAGGGACACGTTTCAGGGAAAAGCTCACAGATGGGTATTTTACCAAGGGAAGAGTTGGGTGAAGGAACATTGTTAGGGATTTCTCCAGCCTGCTTGCTGTCAGGGCTGCAGCCTCCAGCCCCTGTCCCTGATGGAGACACATGCTCAAGGGGAGGGTAAACCTGTGGAAAAGGGTGGATGTGAAGGGTGATTCAGCTCCTGCAGCCTTCCCACATTGTAACCTTGGTCCCTGCATGATGTGGAGCATCACAAGATCCTGCAGGAAGGAGACGTAGCCTGGGTTTGGTCACCAGCACTCAAGAGGGGCTTTGCTCTGGTGCAACCCTGCAGTTTGTTCCAGTGGTCAAATATTTGTTATTTATGTTTTTAGATGATTTTTCAGCTGCATGCATTAGTGATGTTTCATTTTCTTCCTCTCCCTGAGGGATTGCCCAGCCTGCTGGATTGTGGCAGCTTTGGGGAGAGTTGAGGGAAGAAAAGCCAGCCCCTCAAAAAATCAGAAATGGGTCGTTGTGCTTTGCAAAGGTGGTTTGGGTGTAAGGTAAGTTACAGAAGCTCACTAAATGAAGTGAGGATGGCCAGAAGCACCTCCCAAAACCCACCTGTGTCAGATCTAGGAGGATGTCTGAATTCCCACAGTTTCTCTGAGACCAACAGCATTTGAGGTGCCTGATAACCCTTTTTGTCTGGCAGTGAAGGCCAAGGTTGTGGAGAGGCTCGGAGAGGGCCCAGGGCTGCCTGGCCAAGGGGAACAAAGTCTGCATTGTGCCACCAAACCTGCTCTTTGGCTGATGTCAATAGGGGACTTGACTGCCCAGTTTTGCCAGCTCAGCACTTCAGCACATGCTAAATTCACCCAATAAATAAAAAATGAATAAAGAATTCCCAATGGGTTGAGAACAGATGCTGCATTGACAGTGGTGGTGGGTGATCACCATCCTGGGGTGATCTTCCAACCCAGCCATGGGGAAGGTGAAGTGTGGGATTTTGTGGCAGCCGGTAGCTGTGAAAACTTGCTTTCTGAGCCATCAAACCTGTGTCAGAGGGACTGCATGTGGCCTTCCTCCACCAGCACCTGCCACAGCTCTGGGAGCACCAGGACCATCAAAAGGGGTTTTCCATCCTCTTGCAAATAAGGCAAAAATATTACCCAGAATGGCTCAAGACTTGGGTTGCAGCATTTGAGCAGGGAACATGAGGCTGTTGGCTTGATTGTCTTGCCAAAGTCCCATAAAATGCAAAATTTCCATGGAAGTCAAGTAACTTCATGGCTGTTCTCCAAGACATGTCCAAGCTTGGAAGCACTTTTGGATGGGAAGAACATGCAGTGAACCTGTTTAGTTGCTCTCCAGACTGCATCCTCCTTCATTCATCACTACAGGAATCACTCATCTCCTTTTTTAAGCACTGTAGAGCATCTCCCATCCTCTCAGGATGCTCTGTCCCACCTGGAGCAGCCCGGTGTGTCCACACCTGGGTACCAAGTCCTGGGAAGCACAAAACCACGAGATGAGCTTGATTAAGAAGGAGAAAAACTAACATTCCCAGAAAGTGCCAGAGTTTTGTTTGTAGAAAGGATTTGCACTTCTGAAAGGGCTGTTGACTTTCGGGAGACTTAAGCTCTCCAAGTGCCCAAATCACTGTTGGAAATATGCTTGCAATTTTTTTTTAAGTACTTAGAAAATATTTCTCCTGTGTCCTTAGGCCTTCTCCAGTGGTAATTAGGAGTTGTCCATTAACCACAACGTGCAGACATCTGCTTGAAGCTGTTGCATGTTCAGCACCCAGAGGACAGAGAGGCACAGCTGGGATTTAAAAAACATGAGAAGGATGACGTGAGGACTGGGTGAAGCTGCATATTTAGAGGATAAATGCCTATTTTTTCACAGGGGTCTGGGGGTTTTTGAAGGTTTAGAGACTGAAGGCTATAAGAAATGTAGCTTGCCCCAGCTTGGGCAGTGGCCAACTCCTCCTGGGGCAGCAGGAATTTCTCTGTTTAGGTACAGCAGCTGCATTGTCTCCTGCAACAACTTGTTTTACCATGTGCATTATGTAGTGCAGCACTCAAAGCTTCTGAGCAATGATCTGTGGGTACAAACTCAGCACAAGCACCTCTGATTTATTAAGAATTGATTGGAGTGTGACATAGGGCCCTTGCATTCCTCAGGGGCTGCATAAATGGATGATTTTTCTTCATTTACAGCATAGAAAAGTTATTTTGGTGGAGTTACTTCCAGCTCACCTGGACTTGAAAGGACTGACCTCAAGCAAATGTGCCTAAATTCCCTGGGGATGTCAGTGGGGATGTTTTGGAGCAAGGCTGTACCTCACGCTGTGTATTTGATCTTGAGTTGTGCCAGAGCAGACACAGCAGCCCTGTCACTGTGTCAACAATACTCATTTGGATACTGATGCTCTTCTGGTCCCACCTTTCCTCCAGCACTGCCAAGGTCACCACTTAAATCATGTCCCCAAGTGCCACATCTACATGTCTTCTAAATCCCTCCAGGGATGGAGACTCCACCACTGCCCTTGGGCAGCTGTGCCAGGGTTAAACACTTTTGGTGGGGAAATTTTTCCTAATAGCCACGTTAAACCTCCACAACAATAGCACAACTTGAGCCCATTTCCTCACTTGTTCCCTGGGAAAAGAGACTGATCCTCCACCTGTCTCCAACCTCCAGTCATGGAGTTGTAGAGAGTGAGAAGATCCCCCTTGAGCCTCCTTTTCTCCAGGCCCTCCAACTCCCTCAGCTTCTCCTCATTAGACTTGTGCTCCAGACCCTTCCCCAGCTCCGTTCCCTTCTCTGGACCTGCTCCAGGCCCTCAATGTCTTTCTCATCATGAGAGGCCCAAAACTGAGCAGTATGAGGTGAGCATCTCCAACTAATGAAGGGGCTGCCTCCCCCTGGGTATTTATGGGATTCTTATAAATAGGAATTTATTCAGGTCTATCCCATGGGATGTGTCCAGGCCAGGTATCTGTGCAGTGAGAGCACCATCACTCACTCACTTGTGTGCTGGCCCTTGTGAGAGGCTCACACAAACTTTAGAGATGCTCCAATGTCTCCTCCTGCTCAGAGCACATGCTCTGCCCTGCAGCCAGTGGGATGGCCACGTTATTCCCATTGGCATTCACCAGTGAGGGTTTAGTTTACTCTTTTACAGACCAAACTGGGCAAAGGGCAGGTGAACATGCTTGTGGCCAGCTGGCATCCCTGAGAGGCTCTGTGTGCTCTGCTGTGAAGGGTTTGGAATGCCTGCAAGCTCCTTGTCATTGTCAGAGTTTGAAACTGTTCTGAAGAAGTGACAGTACATAAATTAAATCACATTTCTGGTCAAGACAACAAGGTGTGGGGCCTCTTCAACAGAAAGATAAGGGGCAGAGAACTGCACTCACATGGTCTTCAGTGAGGGAGGACAGCAATGTACCATCACAGGGGAGGGTTTGACAGACACAAATGGGTTTGACAGACATAAACTTGAACTGCTTAAAGAAGGGGCTGAAGTTTCTCTTGGCTAATAAATGGAGCTGTTGGAAACATCCATTTTTGGTGAGCTCTTACATGTGCAACCAGGAGATGTGTGGGGTGGAGACAGTGATGGAACCGACCCAGAGCATACCGGGGTGGTTTTGATGCCATCACCCATTGCAGGGGCAGGAGAGGTGCAGGACCTGCTGTGGGTGGGGAAGAGGAGGTTCGAAGCTTCAGGATTCCCCCCTGTCCCTATCTCAGCTGCCTCTCTCCCCTTGCCTTTGCAGAACCGCCAGACTTTCAACAGCCTTACCTGCCTTAGCGCCGCGGCCGAGGATGGATCCCAGCGGAATCCCGGCCCCCAGCCTTGGACCGCGGCCCCCCGCTCCCCGGAGGTGATGCCGGGCAGGACCCCCGCCTGCACCCCGGTTCCAGAGCCGCCCCGCTCACAGGCCGACGACCGCCGGGCCAGCAGGGATGACCTGTCCTGCGAGGAGGAGGAGGAGGGCGGCGGGAAGGAGGAGGACAGGGCGTTGTGGCGGAGCGGAGGGTCGGGCGCCGAGAGCCTCTTCCAGCTGGACGGCGAGATAGACATCGAGCAGATCGAAAACAACTGAGGAGGGAGCAGGTGCTCTCACCCCGCTGTCGGGGGGCTGCCAGCAGAGCCCCGGAGGGCTCCTTGCTGTGGTTTGTGGGGTCCTGTCACTGCTCCCCTCCTTGTCAGCTGGAGGGGACAGAGCAGCTTTGCCAAAATTTCATCAGGTATTTAGAGCAATTTGTGTGCATGCGTTTGTAAATCTTGAAATTCTTTGTAACTGCTGTAGCCAGAGATCAGCCAGTCGGAGGAAGGTGCCTGTCCGACGGGGAAAACGGGCACAGGGAGCGCCAAAATCTCGCAATTAGCGAGTAAATGGCTTTTGCCAGGGTAGGGTTGGAGCGGATGGAGGCGGCCGTGCTCCCCCGGGTCCCACCTGTGCTAGTTCAGAAAGGGATGCACAAGGAGAAACCACCACCCCTGGGGCTGCAAAAAGTGGGAGAAAACCAGAATATTGAGATTTGCCAAGCGAGCACTGGCTGGTGGCTGCCGGGGTGGCTGCGGCTCCTTTTCTCCCGCCACGTTCCATGTGGCCCCAGCACTCCCCTCTCTCCTCACGTCCCTGGCAGTGCCGTGAGAAGGAAATCACAAGTGAAGTGTTTTGCTTAAAT
This sequence comes from Calyptomena viridis, assembly GCA_013390005.1. NCBI lineage: Eukaryota > Metazoa > Chordata > Aves > Passeriformes > Eurylaimidae > Calyptomena > Calyptomena viridis. The sequence goes on along the minus strand of WEIV01013381.1, from coordinate 284,525 downwards.
TTAATAATGGCAAGAGCTGGATTTTTACTTTTTTTTTTTTTTTTTTTAGTTTTCCTTTTCCTAATGAGGAACTAAAGGGACCCCTGGCCCATGTGGGGCAGCATCCACAGCAGTGCCTGCCAGGTGCTGCCTGGGGATGCTCAAATGCCTTTCTTCCCTAAATATTTTTTTTTTCCCCAGCCCTCTCTCTCAACCCTTTGGGAAAAAGCCCCACTCAGGCTCGGTGCCACCCTCGCTTGGGTTCCCAACACCCTGTTTTGAGCAGGATTGGGCTGTTTACCCATTTACCAGCAGCTGTGCCCTCCCTGCTACCCAGGGCATGGCTGCCACCCTCATTTTTTTGGCTTTACTGTGAAGGGCTGTGTGCCTAAGGCACATCACAGCGGGTTACTTGACAAAGTCAGCTGGCAAAAGGCTGAAAATCCAGGTAGCAGCACTGAAAGCTTTTCCTCTTCCTGTGCCTTTTTTAAGCACAGATAAAATGGTGACCATTCTGTTTGTATGATATGAATTCTCTTTGCTAAAAATAAGCTATCCACTTGCTAACAGTTTTAGAAGGACACTTTTTTTTTTCTCCCTCTGGTTTTTGTTTGTTTAAAGCTCTGTGGAAGCTGTATGAGTAGCTTCCAGTGTCTTCTGCAGGTTCCTTCAAGCTCAGGGTTCACTTCCCGAGCTCTGCAAAAGCAAGAAAGTAAAAAATATCATGGATACCAACAGCAACTGAAGACATAACATTTTTAATGGGGCTCAGCACCCTGTTGACAATGCTTTGAGGGTCTTTAACTCAGAAAGGCTGAGGGCTGCTGGTACAGGTTTCATTCATCATTTCTGGTTATGTTAGTGCACTTTTTTCTGCAGTGGTCTGGGATGTGTGTGGCATCTCCCGCCACAGTGGAACCTATCAATTGTTATCCCTGTCCTGGCATTGCAGAGGTTTTCCTACCCCCAGGCAAGCAGGATGAGCCCCAGATATTTGGGGAGGGGATGACAGGGATGTCTTTTCATTTTAGGGAACCCTCCAGCTCTTTTAAAGTGTCGCTTGATGCATCACTTAGAAGAAAATAGATCCTGGGTTAATTTTTAGCCCTCCTGTTGTGGAAGGCGCTGCTGGTCTCAGATGTTTTGTGAAGGTCCAGCCATGCCAGCATTTCCCCAGGCTGCTGCCCCTCTGTCCTTGCCCCTGCAGTGGCCCCCCCACAGCACAGTTCTTGGCTTTGAGTCTTCCTGATGCTCCATCCATCCCTCCCCACCACTGACACGTCCCGATCTCGGGGCACACAGCTCCTACTGGCCACAGGCACCTCCTCAGCTGACGGAAAAAGGGCAAAATCACCCAAATCCACGTCCGGCTGCTGCCGCCGAGCTCCAGGTGGGCTCTCGCGTGTGCATCACCGGGGCTGGAATTCCTAAGGGCTTCTGTTTTCTTTCCAAGGGCTGCTCCTGGTGCCAGGCTAACCTGGAAGGTGGCCCATGGCCCACGACCCAGCTGTACTGGACGTAGCCGTAGCATTCAGTTTACATTCAGCACAACCCGTTTGCCTTACTAAAAGCGCTTCTCCAATGAGTCATGGCCTTATACTGGGCACGTTGGCGTAGGCACAGACTACAGTTAGCAATGGTTTTGAGGCCACGGTGGTGTTCTGTTGGGTATCTCTTGTTGGGTTTGTATGATTTCATATACTTAGTTTAAGAAAGCCTTACTTTTAAAATTTTTTTCTCTCTCTCTCTCTCTGTAGAGGTAAAAACATTTGTGGATTTATATATATATAAATATATATATAAATAAAGTAATTAAAAATATTACATATAATATAGTATGTGCCTCAGATTCAGGGGACATCCTGTTGATTGTAAAGTCAGAAGTGGCGTTGCTCCCTGGCGTCAGGAGATCCGTCCCCTACGCCTGTAGTGGGAGCAGGGCATCCCCCCAGGGCCCTGCTCTTGGTTTGTAAAGGACTTCACCTATTACACAGATGCTTTGGTAACCCCCAACCTCCCCTGGCAGATCCCTGCCAGCTGCCAGAATGTGATATTAAAGTAATATGCAGACAAGGGATGTTATTCCTTGCTAGGTAGCTCAAACAGGCTCATTATGGTGAAGAGACTCGGTGGCTTGTCCCAGTTGTGACCCAATGTGGACAGCAGCCATTTTGGGATGACAGCAAAGCTGTGTCAGCAGCAATAAGGGTTCATCATCCTGAAAAAATAGGATTTTAATACAAAAAGTCTTAGCAGGCACACGGGGGTTTGCTGTGTGCTCGCAGATGTAGCTCTTTGAGCCGGTTCTATGAAAGAGTACATTAAAAAAAAACAACAAAAAAAACAACAAAAAGAAGTGTTTGTAAAATAGATTGTAATTTTTCCACGTTCTAGCATAGCCTGTTTGGCCAATAAAGTTGTGTTTCAAGTGCATTGTTTAAAGCTCCTGGCTGCCCAGGCGAACAGACTGACGTAGGATGTTCTAGGATTGTAGCAGTGCTTTACGGCGTGTATGGGTTTGGTGTTCCAGAAAGCAAAAGAAGAGGATGGCCAAATAAAAAAAAAAAAAAAAAGAGAAGAAGAATAAAAACAAAGCCTTCTGAAGCTATGACCTGTAGTAGCCAAGTCTTGCTGGCAATTGCACAAGCGCCGCGGGACGTGCGTGTCCCTGGGGAGGGGCTGCCCGAGGTGTCCCCTCCGCGGGCCGGCGAGGAGGCTGCACATTCCCACCCCCTCCATGACTTGATTGCACTAGAGCAGCTCAATCTCAGGAAATTGCTTGTTACTTTTACTGTGTAAATAAAGCTTCCTGGTTCAATAACCCCCGGCCGGTGTCTCGTCCCTCTGTGCTGTCCCAGTGGATGTGGGGTCGAGGGGGTTGGAGGTGGGGACACGGCCGCCCCTCGGGGATGTGACATGTGGGTTGTGGCAGTGGTTGGAGTTTGATGGGGCAGAGCTAGGGATGGAAAGGAGACCCCTTTTCTCCTCTCCCAGAGGGGGTCTGGCTGTACCTCCTTGGCATCTCTGTAGGTGCTGGGAAGGAGTGTCCCAAAAATGGGTGTGGACTGGGAAAGCCCCCAGCTGGGACTCTCCATCAGGGTGTCTGTTAGAAAAAAGAAGGGTGTCCCAGCCATGGGTTTGCACTGGAAAATGGGCATTATGTGATACTCACATGCAGGCAGACAAGATGCACCCCTCCATGGTGGGGGAACATCTCCCATGGCCCCCCTGCATGATGCTGGCTGTCATTTAGCTGTAACACAGCCAAAAATAGAACACCAAAATGCAAATTTATACATCAAATAGCATCTTATTTTTTGTGTTTAAAGACAGAGATAATGTTGCATCCCTAAACTCAATGTCCCACCTCTAAACTCAAGCAAGGTCAGAGCCTACAGCAGGGCAAGGGCATGGGCACAGGGAGGTGTTAAATCAATTTTTGGGGAAACAGGGTGATATCTCCACTTTATAACCCAAAAAGGAAAAGGGCTGTGCTTCCTCCAGCAAGCAAACAGTTTAAAAAAGTTTCATGACAGATGGCAGGATGTTTATCTGCCTAAACTTAATCAGATTGAAGTGATAGGCTTAGTATAATAGAACAAAAAAAGGAAGAATTAGGGGATATAAAAGAAATTCTCAGTGATCTGTCACAGCCCAAATGTTCAGCCAGGGTTTACACCTGCATGTCCGTGTGTGTGGATGCTGATGGTTCCATACACTCTGGCTGAACCACTACCCAGAGGATAGAAGATACAAAACCAGACCAAAATATTGCACTAAGTAATTTTCCCAGATGTAGTTTATTTTATTAGAATTTAATTCCCAGCCCAATTTCCCTTGCTGTCCCCATGGGGTGCCGAGCAGCTCAGGGACCAGCTGGTAGCTCTGAAAAAGAAGTGTTCCAACCCTCACAGGCTGCTCCAGAAACTGGGAACGTCACTTCAGTGTCCTTCAGTGAGCAGGGTCTTCTTCAGCTGTTGGGACTGCTGGAAATGGAGCTGGAATTATTTACCTCCCACCTGCAGATGTAGGGAGCAGTGGCTGAATGCAGACAGTGGACAAAGGATGCTGCCTGAGTGTATGAATATATAAATATATGTAACACTAATACAATTACACACCTTTCCATAGTCCCATGAGAAGTCTGAAGCAAGTTAAAACCCAAACAGGATCACTCAAGTGCCAAGAAAGTGCAGAGCTGCTGACATGTTGATTAAAAGGAGATTTTTGCCTCTAAAATGTGACCCTTGCAAATGCTGCCAAGTGTTGGTGAGAGCAGGCAGAGGATGTGATGGAGCAACTCCTCATCTTTAGTTCTTTGACCCATTTTATGATCCCATCCCTGCCAGGAGGGAGCAGCTCCTTTTAGAAATCCTTATTGTGGTTAGAAAAAAAAGGCAACTCTCCTGCCTGACCCTGCTCAGTGGAGCATCACTTGGCAGCCCTGCATGTGCTGAGTGCTCCTGGCAGCAGGATGGGGCTGAGTTGGGGCTGATTCTCAGCAGACATGTATTACTGGGGCAGGATCAGTCCCAGGGGATGTTCAGAGACTATATAACCATAGAATCCTGGAATGCTTTGGGCTGGAAGGGATCTTGAAAACCATCTAGTGCCATTTCCCTGCCAAGAGCAGGGACACCTTCCACTCTCCCAGGTTGCTCCAACCACTGTTCAATGTGGTCCTGGACACTTCCAGGGATGGGGCAGCCACAGCTTCTCTGGGCAACCAGTGCCAGGGCCTCCCCACCCTCAAAGGGAAGAATTTCCTCCCAATATCCAACCTAAACTACTCTCTTTAAAGCCATTCCCCATTGTTCTATCACTACATGCCCTTGTAAAAAGTCCCTTTTCAGCTGGACCTGCGTGGCACTCAACACTGGCAGCTCCCTGGCACAAGGGAGCCCTTTGGCTGCACCTCCAGGATTTTACTGGGAGAGGCAGGAAACCCACATCCCTTCCCACACAGCCATGTCTGCTCCTGAGAACCCCACACGGAGGGAAGGCAAAGTCCATCAGTCCCACGGCCCTTGCCAGCTTATTCCAGGCAGGGAAAAGCATCTGAAATCCTGTAAACACCCCTGCCAGTGCTGATCCAAATGAACACAACAAACAGGCCAGATCCAAAGGGTGGGGTTTATTCCTGACAGGATAGCAGGGTTATTCCTTAATGTGTTACCAGATTCCTGTGCTCTGATCCAGGGCTGTGCCAGATGGGCTAATCCTGGCAGAACCATGATTACTGTCCCCCTCTCCTGGGCTTTTGTGCCAGCCAAGGTACACACATGGGACCCCACAGACCCCCCACCAGGGCTTGGTGGCCTCCATCACCCCTTAAGGACACCCCCCATCCCACCACAGGCCAAAAGGCACAGGACAGGTGGGTTAAACAGGTAAGACTGTTGGTCCCACTTGGTTCCCACTAGGACACCTCCAGGCTGGTCTCCTGCGTGAGCAAAGAGTTAAAGAGGGAACAGCCCCCCAAATCACCCGGAGGAGGCTGAGGCCCTTCACAGGCACTAAGGGGAGGACATTGGAGACTTGCTGGAGGACAGAGGGTTTGGAGGTCAGCAGATCCTTTTAGTACTGTTATATGAAATATTTAGGGAGGTAGGTGCCCACCACCCCGGGCAAGGCTGGGCCTGGGTTCATTATGGTGAGATGGAGGTGGGAGAGGATGAAGCAGTTCCATGGAGAGGCTGCAGGCGAGGCCTCATCCCTGTTCCTGGTGGCTGGTTTTACAGCTGCCGGAGGATGATGTCGACTGCTTCAGCCAGGTTGTTCACGTAGGCGTCAGGCTTCACCTCAGGGTGGTTTTCATCGGAGGGTCTGCGAGGAGGCAGAAGGGCACAGCTGAGCAAGAGCAGGTCCCAAACAGGTCCCATGTCCCCTGTGTCCTGCTGGTCACAGAGCCCAAGGCAGTGCCAAGGTGGCCCCTGAAGGAGCACCCTCAGGTGAGCCTGAGGTTCACATTCTGGTGTTTTTCCCCTTCTCACCCCAAACCCAGGTCTTTCCCACATGCCCAGGTAGTTCCCATGTCCTTGAGCAACTGAGCTGGGCAAAACTTTGCAAGGCCTCAATTGGAAGAGAATCTCCAAGTAGTTAATTAACTAATCCAAATCACTGCACTGCATTTTACTTGACACTTCTTCATTCAGGCAACAGCAGTACTGACAGAAATTGCTGTAAAGACACTTCACTGCAAGCCTAGGACCCTACAGAACCACAAATAACTATTCTCCCATGGTTTTTTTCTATAAAGAGGTAAAGAAAGAAAGAAATCATCTCCATCCTAGAGACATGAAAGGTGAAAAGGAAGGTTCTGTCAGGTTCATTTTGAAGGAACACCACCTCCTTGTGACCCAACAGTGGTGGTTTGAGACACCACCAGGAGAAGGCCAAGACTCACCCTCCACTGTGAGGCACCACCCCAAAGCAGAGAGGCTTGAAACCATTTTTTTGCCAATGGCTTAATTAGCAGTCCTGGCCTAACGAGGCACAGATGCACAATCCCATTTTGCTGATTCAGCAGGATTGCTGGTGGGGAGAGGGGCAGATGTGGGAGGCAGAAATTTTCCAAACCTTGTGGTCCTGTTATGGCTCTTGGGCTGAGAAACCCAACAGCTGCTGAAGAGAAAACATATGTATTTTATACGCTTAATGACTTTCCTTTGGGAAAGAGATGAGAGCTTGAATGTCCACCTCCCACCTCTCCTGCTCCCTGGGAAGGGCAAACCTTTATTTAGCACAGTCTCTCAGTGGGGAAGATGCATTTCCCATCGGATGCATGGGAGACAGAGAGATGATTATTTATGATGTGCAGAGTTTGGTGAGCACTTGTCTGTACAAGTACCAAATAATTCCTTCAGTCCCAGCACTGAAGCTCCCCAGGGCTATTTCCTTTCCACTCCTCATGTCCAAGCACACGAACCCCTCACTAAGGCACAGCCTCTTGCAGGAGCCCACGCTCCTCAAGGGTTTATTTGCTGCAAAGTTACACTATGTAAGTAGGAAAATAAAATATTTTTGTATTTTCAGCTGGTATTTGGCTTTCCTTGTGTCACCTCCAAAGCCATGTCCAGCACCAGGATGATGTCTTCATGAAACAGACTCTGCATTGGTGCTGGTTGCTATAAAAGAATCTTATTTAAAATGTGGATGGGTCTTTTTTTTAAATACCCAAATTCTATTTTGTTACAAATCTAGGGTGCAATGAGAATAGGAGTTACGATATTTTTTAGGTTTTTTTCAACTGAAAAAGAGTTTAAATTGCTGAAGGTAAAGCAAGTTATAATATACAATGGAGAAAAACTTCAAACATAAAAGCAGTAAAAATCCAGTGTGTATCCATCCCTGTGGTTGTGATTATTGCTCACACCTGATTTAACCAAGTAGCTTTTATGAGTACAGAAATAACTTTGGGCATATAGTAAAATATCAATTTCTTGTCACTAATCCTTAATTTGAGTGGCAATCTAAATAAAGTAATGAACAAAACTTCATTTTACCCCCTGAAAAATGTCTCTTTCTTAGCTTACACGTTAGAAGAAAAATTTAAGGACTGCTCAAAATGAATGCTTCTAAAAGAAATTTTCAATTGCACAGCACTCTTTGATCTATTAAAAGGATTTTATGATTAATATCAGTGCTGACTGCAGAGAAATCCATCTGTAACTCAGCTGCTAAATGCCAGTCATCAAGGAAATGCCCTGTACACACTTGTGTCCTGTGAAAAGGAGGTGTGTATGTTTGTACATATATATATGAATGAAATAAGGTATTTTGACCCATTTGCCCAAATACCATGAGATCACAACACACAGACTGGCCAGCCACCACCTCCTGGCTCCACTGAGGTTGATATTAACACCCAGCTTAGCTCTTGGGGAGCTCCAAGTTCACCCTGACACTTTCCCCAAAAACCCCCATGGACCTCTGGGGTGGACACAGGCTTCCTTCTTATCTGCTGCACTCCTGGTATTGATTCAAGCCCCGTTATTTCCCTTCTGTTTCACAGTCCAAAGCCCTACAGGGTTACAGCTGGGCACCCTAAAATCCTCCTCTGCTCCCCATGCTGCAGGCAGATGGCCTTGCTCCCAACACGAGTCATTTCACCAACACTGCACTGGTGTTATCCAGAAGGAACAAGAGGAATATGCAGCCCTCATGTAGTAGATGTCCCCCCCAAAACAGACAAGGTGGAGACCAGAGCCCAGCAGTGCTGCAGGTTCTCCAGCTAAGAGCCTACTTTCCTAGTGTGGTGGGGACCAGCCCTGTGACACTCTGCTGTGCCCTCACCAGCCATCCCTATCCCTGGGCTGGGAAGTTTTATTTCACTCCACAGCCCATTTTGGAGTTCTACTTCCGAGCCATGTCATGTGTCTTACATTACCTATGTGCTTATGGTGCTACGAGGGGAGGAATGCAATAAATAAAATTGTCTGAACTCTGTAGGAAAGCAGAGAGCTGGGATAAACACACTTCCTGCTCTCTTGCCTTTTCCAAGGGCTGTGAGTGGAGCTCTTCCCCCTGTCAGTGCCACCCCAAGTGCTGTTTTATGTGGTCCCATCCTTTGTCTCACAGCACTTTGTAGCTCACACAAACAGCCCAGTGAATGGGTTTGTTCCCCCCTCCAGCTCAGCACTGCTCTTTTAAGCATCCATGAAAAGGAAGCTGCCAGCAATAATCCCCAAACTCTAATGCCAAGAAGCGAAGCTCCAAATGCAGCGAAACAATTCAGGAGGCCAAGTCTGGGTGCCAGAAGAGAGGCAGAAGAGAGAGCTGTGCCATGAAACCTCTGGGCAAGCCTGAGATGCTGGAGGATGAGCCCTTCTGTTGTCTGAAGGGAGCAGAGACTGTGGCTCTACATGCACCAGGCCCTCCCCAGGACCTTCAAGTGCTCTTCAGCCAAGAGCAAACCTTGCTCTCATGGTTCCAGCTTCGCTCCTCTCAGTGACAGCCCTTTGCATCATATGGCAGACATCACAGCTGCAGGTCACAGAACTGACAGCACAGGGTACTCTTTAATACTTTTCTCTTTCATATTCCATAAATAAATAAGAAAACCATCTAAAAATATCTTTCATTTGCTAGGTCAGTTGAAGAAGTTAGTACTGAGCTAACTTTAGGATAGACTCCTTCCGATTTTTTTCACGTGGGACTCTGGTTGCAGGCAAGAACATAAATCAAAATGACAGAAAATTATATACTGCAGCTGAACATTGAGCTGTCAGCAGTCTTGGCCAGTGCACAAACTTGCTTGTGAAAAATCAACTACAGCCTTGGGAAACACTCTATCCAGTAAAGCAGGACTCCTTGGAGTGGCTGAGCACCACATCCCAGATGTGCATACAAGGAACATTTTCCAGCCCAAGTTGGCCAAGGCACTTCTGCAATGCTCTTTGGTGACCAACTTACTGGTATACAAAGGGGTCAGGGAAAGTAGTGGTTTAGCACAGGATCTCTCCAAAATCCAGGGTGGTTCTTCTTGGTACCTGATCTGCACAGTGGGTGATGTTAAGAGAATAAGTTATTCATAAGAAAAGCCATCCAAAATGACCAGTGCATCACCACACATTAATGATATGAAGTATCTTCAACATGATGCAACTCAGAGAGTGGTCCTGAGGCTCATGTCCATCAAATCCTCAGGAGATGACTAAACATCCTCCTGTCACAGGGACCATTTATTACTGTCAGGTATAGCAAAAAGTGCTCTGAGCCTAACCCTCTACCCATACTAAACTGGTTAGTTCAGTCACTCAGTGACATCAAGGAGGCAGCAGGGGGATGCAGGAAACTGGCTCTGCAATTTGAACCCTTCACTTGGTAAGAGAAGCTCCAACTACCAGGGAAAGTCCAGTATCAGAACTACTGACTGGCAGAAAGTGATGGATTACTCCTAATGAAGCATAAAACCAAACCCCACATGGCAAGGGGCTGTGAAAAATCAGCTTCTGCAAGGACAAGAAGGTTCACTTACTGTCTGGGTCAGATTTCCACGTGGATAAGCCTGTTCTGACAAGCTAGATTCCCTACCTAAACTCAGCTATCAGGAATGGTCTTGAATTGCCTGACTTCTATGTCATTTGCTGTGATGGTTGACCCAGATGCAGCTGAGCATCTGTAAGGGATGAAGGGCTCTAGGGTGGCTCTCCTGGTCCTTTGCAGGAACTGCTGGGAGTCTTTGGAGTGAATGAAGGAAATACAGGGAGAAGAGACAGCGTAAAAAGATGACCCAAACCCCATAGACTTCAAGTTAATCCTTTTTTGTCCCATACCAGTTGGGATTCCAGGTTTAGTGGGTCAAGGCAGGCATCAGATGCTGCTGGCAACTGGCCCTGAATGGAGGACCATTGCTGCAAAGGGAATTGGACCTGCAGAACGTGGCATGTGGCTGAGTGCCAAGGTGTCCTGTGAGCTGGGAGCCAACCATCCCATCAGGAGGAAGGAGGGGCTGTCCTAGGAAACTCCACACACCGGTTGGAATGACTTCCTCAGCGCCTCGTTTGTGCTCATTTCCAACAAAACATATGGAGAACAAAAAGGAAACAGCTGGATTACTGCATGGACAAAATATTTAACAGATAAAAGTCTAAGTGGAGGTAGCTGACATGGATGGGTCATGGTCACAGGGATGGAAACAGCCCCAGAATCCAGATCAATCCAAGTTCTGCTGAAACTCGACTTCAGAGAAGGAGAGCAGATGGGGATTGATCAACATATGATTAGAATCCCAGGTTAAAATTAGATCTTACATAGTCCTTTAAAAATTGGGGTGGGTAGGAAAAACAGCAAGCAAGGCCAAAGCAAGGCACCAAAGTTAATTTGAAAAAGACAAATGATCTCACATTCCTGTGCACAGAGCTGCAGTGATTTCACTGATCCATAACCCTGCGTGTCCCACGATCACTGACCTTCCCAGCACATCCACTTTCTGTCAGACAGCAAACCCCATCCCACAAACTGGCTCTGTTTGTACAAGTCACCTCTGTGTCACCATTCAGACATCCCACTAACTCCCTGATTAAGCAGCACACACTCCTGCTCCATAAAATGAGATAAAAAAGGTTGAAACCATTTCTCCTCACAGCACATTCTTCAGGGGCTCTTACCCTGGCTGTAAAATGTGCAAGACAGAGTTTAACAAGGTTTTCTTTATGAGGAATGCAAACAGACACTGTAACCTTTCCTAGTTGCTTTGGACAGTTGCAATAATTAGACTCGGTGCCATGAGTGAAACTCCTTTTTGTGACACATGCAATTTCATCAGTTTGGCACTGAAAACCCAGACAAATCACAGTGACTGGCAACTCACAGATGGGCAGCTGAGGGATGGCTGTGGAGCACATTTCCTGACTTTATGATGAGAGACAAACCTGCACCAAAGCTACCAACAGCACCCAGGGCTGGAGCAGGTCCCAGAACTCCAGAGAATCCCATACCTGGACCCCTCTCTCTTCACAGGCAGACCTCTCTGGGATAGGAAGAGAGGATTTTGTGGTTAAAAGGTTAGATTTTGGAGGCCTGCTGTGACTCAGGGCAGAAGGTTTGTCGTTACAAAGCAACGAGAACCTTCCTTTGCTTTGCTGCTGTATTTTGGGAAGATTTTTTTGCTTGGAAAGGTGTTCCCCATTCACAGAAGCTTCCAGACACAAACCATGCAGCCAAGGATGCCTTCTCTGTGGCTGCAGGAGTCAGTAGCCTCTAGAGAAGACCTTGCCATGCCATCTCCTCCTGCTCAACATGTCTGCAAGCAAAGGAAACCCATGTCAGGGCAAACTGCGAGGAGGCACTGCTCTTCTCGTGCCTCCCAGAACTGCACACACTGGTAATTGTGCTTAATTTGGACTCATTTGAATTCAAGCATCCACAAACAGTTAGAAATCAACAGTGAAATTGTTTGCTAACACCTGAAAGAAGTCTGTGGGCTTGTGACTTAATTGTTCCCATTTATGTTAAACTGCTGCAGTTTTGACTGAGCTTAAGTACAACACTTCTGCAGGCAACATATCTCAATATACTGGAAAACGCTAAGATTGAGGGATAGGGAGTTATCTTCTGCACAGATTACTTAAAAACAAAATAAAATAAAATTGTCAAGTACTAGAAATCATAGAATCACAGAATGGTTTGGGCTGGAAAGGACCTTAAAGCTCATCTCATTCCACTCCTTGCCATGTGCAGGGACACCTTCCACTCTCCCAGGTTGCTCCAAGCCCTGTCCAACCTGCCCTTGGACACTTCCAGGGATGGGGCAGCCACAGCTTCCCTGGGCAATCTGTTCCAGGGCCTCACCACCCTCACTGCCAAGAATTTTCCAACATTGCATCTAACCCTGCCCTCTGTCAGTGTGAAGTCATTCCCCTTTGTCCTGTCACTCCAAGCCTTTGACCAAAGTCCCTTTCTAACTCTCTTGGGAGCCCCTTTAGGCACTGGAAAGCTTCCATTCCCCTGATCCTCGTTTTTCTGAATTTCAAGGCCTATTCTGGGGTGAACACTTGTACTTCTCAAACATACATGTGCTGAAAATTTAATTTGAAGTGTTGTGGTAATTTGCTTGTTTCTAATGAGTTGGCTGCATGGTGGTGCTCTAACCAATGGGCTCAGATACAAAATTCCTGAAATAACTGCTTAGAAGAGGATACTCAGAGCACTGGTAGAGCTGAATACGTGCATGAGGAATGTTTGGTGTCCTTGCTGCACTTTGCTCTACCAGGTTTTCTACCAGGTCTTTTTAAACTGGCACTTGCCAAGGTCTGTTGCAGAACATCACATTAGGAAGCAAGGTGGAGGTTTGAAATGGGGATTGTAAGCACAGATATGAAGTGGTTCAGGGAAAGCAAGTGGGACTTTGTCAAAACAAAGAAGTTAAAGGAGCAGAGGCGACCAGAACAGATCACAAGTGAGAGGTTAGCAGTAGCAAACTTCCATGGATATTACATATAAAGTCTGGGAGAGGGTCAGCACAACTATTTCCCATGCTGCTCTTCACTGGAATGACATTTACTCACGGTGATTGTGAATTAACCCTTAAATAATCCCAATTCCTGCCACTTCTGCAGGATGCAGTGCACAAACCAGCCATCAAACACAACGCAGAGGAAGTGGATGACGGCAGCTGCTTTCCTCCACCCATCCCTATTTATTTTCTCTCTCAGGAAACAGCACATGTGAACATGCCAGATTAAGAGTTTTGGAGATTAAAAGTCCTGACAGCCTGTGCATAGGACATATACAGAACCATACATACACTTTCTTAAGTAAGAAACAGGCATGAAGGAAGGCAGGATGGTGAAGGGGAGACGTGATGCTGTCAGGACAGAGGGTACTGCTGGCTAAATGCTCTCATGTGAGTACACCAGAGCACGAGATTTTATTAGTACTGACTTCTTTCCCCTACCTCCAAAATCCCTCATGGAAAAACACACTGGAAAGCCAAGCTGGTTTGAACAAATATTTAAACAAGCAGAGCGCTGGTGTTCCGGCATCTGGGCAGCAATTTTCCCATCAAAACTGCAGAGCTCTCTCATCTTGTAAAGCAAGAGCAGTTCAGCAGGGGCCAGGCATTAAAAGTGTGCATGCCAGTGTTATGGTGGAGGAGAGGGAGCAGCACACAGGCCTGATCTGGTTTTGGACTGGTTCCCAGCCTGCTTGTCCCAAAACAGCTGCACATGTGTCCTGGGCACAGCTGGTACAGGAGGGAGAGCTGGAACCTGGTGGCCATCAGGATGGTGAGAAACTCAACCAGCCCCTTTTGCCACGTGGGGCTCTGGTCCCTTCTTCTCTGCCCATAATCCAGGTATTGTGGTCTCTGAGCTGCAACCTGCTGTGGTCCCACCCAACCACGAATCCAAAGGTTAAGGCATCATAGCTCCGTGCTGTCTCCATGACTCCTGAGGAGACTCAAGTGGAAGGGAATTACTGTATTTGTGAATGCCATCCCCAGCTTTCTGGAAACCATTTCCATTTACCTTATGCAGTGAGGGTGTGTATTGGTAATATTTGTGCAACATGCTCTGTTAGGCCAACACAAACAGCTAGAGGAAACAGATCAGCTTTTGGGAACACAAAATGCTTCTGCCACCACAGGGGTGCACATTCATCCCTCAGTCACCTGGGGTTTTCCCAGCATGCCAGCCCAGACCCATTTCACCCATCACTGTCCAAAAGCAAGATGCCCAGGCTGGTGACCTGAACCTCTTCAGGAGCCTCCTCCTCAGGACAGACAAATCCCTCCAAGTGGAAAGGGCAGAGTATACACAGAATCATAGAATCATTCAGGTTGGAAGGGCCTCTAAGATCATTGTGTTGAATCATTTCCCCAGCACTGCCAAGGTCATGTCCCCAGGTGCCACATCTGTATGACTTTTCAGTCCCTCCAGGGATGCTGATTCCAGCACTTCCCTGGAGTGCCAATGCCTGTGTCAATGTCTGACAACGTTTTCAGTGAAAAAATTCCTCCTGATGTCCAAATTAAACCTCCCCTGGCACAGCTTGAGGCCATTTCCTTATTTCCATGTCCTTGTTCCCTGGGAGCAGAGCCAGTCCCCCACCTGGCTGCACCCTTCTGTCAGGGAGCTGGAGAGAGCCAGAAGGTCCCCCCTGAGCCTCCTTTTCTCCAGGCTGAGCCCCCCCAGCTCCCTCAGCTGCTTCTCATCAGACTCATGCTCTAGATCCTTCACCAGCTTTGCCTCCCTTCTTATTCATCCCATGTTCATCCCATCTTCTTAGATAACAAGTCTGGATAGGAAATACCCTCTGGAAGAGATGTTTTTCCCTACTGACTCTATTTAAACCAGATGACAAGTTCATACTCCAAAGCCAATTCTTGAACAGCAAAGTGAGGTGTAAAGAATCTGTTTAACTTTTAATAAAGTTTAGGTAAAGTTAAGTGAGATAAATCCAACCTCTTGTTTCACTGCATTTTGCAAACATATGGAAATGAGCCATAAATGCCAGGCATGTTGGTGTAAGTGCAATGACCCTCGGGGTGGACTGGGGACCAGAACCTCTCACTGTTCATATGGATGCACCAAGTGCTTCAGTGCAAGCACAGCACAGCTGTTTCCAATAAAATCAAGCCTCCCTCTCCCCCTCAAAAGCTAAATGCACATTTGCTTGTTTGCTGAGAAAATCTGAGAACTGCCCCTGCTCTGCCAAACTATCCAGTCTAACAGGGTGTTTGCAAGCACCCTGAGACTCAGCTCTGCCTGCTTGGATTAATTATTGATGACCTGCTCAGCTTTGCCAGATGACCTTACTCAATTCAGTAGAAAATAATTTTAAACGCCCTTGAGAAAGAATTTGGACATAAATGTTTTCTTTGTGCATACGGACAAACAGATGTGCATCTTAAATGCAACTGATGCATTAGCTATTAATCAGATTTAATATTACACAGGAGTGGGAAAGATTAATTTCAAGGGTTGAATGTGAAGCTCAGTGGTGCTCAGACATCTTATTCTGTTAGATACTTTTAAAGACCTTAACCTAAGAGAATATTTCAATGCTTTCCTCTAATACATCACTTACAAAATCCCTCTGAAACATGTAAAATGAATGCTGGCTTCTGCATTTGCAAAGCATCTCATGGAGATTTAAGTCACAGAACTCCGGAACATGCAGATTTTAGTAAGAAAGGAGCTTTGTAGATTATAAAAGAAAGAAGTCTTAATTTAAGATTTCAAATGTTGTTTGGAGAAGTATTAGGCCAGATTGGCACTGACAACACAACCCTGAGACAAGACACTCAAAGTTACAGCACTGAAAGACTGTTTCTCACCAAAGAAGAATTTGAGCTACCCTAAGGAGAATAATATTCGTCTCCAGATGCTGCTCACTAAATCAGTTTTAATTTTAAATGAGAATGAAACTATGAGCTATCTGTGCCACTCCCAGGAAACCCAAGCAGACAGACACACATGCAGCCAGTTCTCCTTCCAAAGGGCAGGAACAGCCAATTCACAACGTGTTGAGAAGCAGCACCTCCCTGCTCCAAAACCCTTCTCATGTGAGAAGCCAAAAAAGCACCTACACTGGAAAATTAAGGTATGATTTATATTTTTGTCTGCAAAGTTGCTCAGCCTGGACAAGGCAACGGGCTGGGGTCTGTCTGACTTCTCCTCCCAGACCAGACTGGATATATTAGATCCAACCTCACTAAGCTCAAGGATGTCAGGAACCCACCTGTTTCTAAATATGCTCATGTTGTAACTGATATAACAGCAAGGAATACATGTTTGGAATAACCCCAAGAGTTCTGCCTAAGCTTTTAGTCAGATATTATTTATGGTTTCTGAAAGGGCTCAGAGACACTGAGCATGCAGAGCCCACCCAAACAACTCAGGCTTGCTCTTCAGAAACTTCTGCTCCCTCTAAAGCAGATATTGGCTACAGTTATTCCAAATTATGGCTCACTTGCTTAAGCCACTCTGTAAATGAGATTTTCATAATCTTCTCTTTGGAAGTTTGCATGCCATGAGTGTCTTCCATGACCACAGTGTCAAGGAGATGAGACTTCATTTGCCTAGGAAATATGTTTGCCAATACCTGGAAGTGTTCAAGGCCAGGTTGGATGGGGCTTGGAGCAACCTGGGAGAGTGGAAGGTGTCCCTGCCCATAGGGGTTGGAACTAGATGGTCTTTAAGGTCTCGTCCAACCCAAACCATTCTAGGATTTTATGAAGTAGATGGAGCTGATCAGCTTTGCTTTTTGCTTTGTTTCAGAGATTAGAAAAACAGGTTTCCTGTGTAACTGAGCAGGTATTGAAGGAAGCTTTATGCCATGTACCTGCAGCCTGTAGGATGCTGTATGGGAGCAAGATCCTAAACCAAACAGCAGGCAATACAATGCCATATGGACTAGCAATAGGCAGCCCACATGGATCCCTTTAAATTGGCAGTGCAGACCTAAGGCAGGGCTACCTCCCTCCAGAGGAATGCAGGATGTCCCCTGTTGATTATGCTCACAAAGATGGGAAGCTGTTCAAAGAATGATGACATGCTGCACTTATGGACCGTGTCTCATCCAAGGATCTCAAGCTCTTTGGAAGTGTATCAGGAAACGTGCAGCACCACTGCCCTGGAAACATGAGTACTGCAGGGAGGCACCAGGGATGGCCATGGTGTCTTCCTCCTCCTCCTGGCTCTCTTCCACCTGGTCCTCACATCAAGCAGGATCCAGGAGGGAACGCTGGGCTGAGAAAAGCCGGGGAGCACATTTTTCAAGGTGTCAAACCACATCTACGCTCATGCTTGAGAATGGATTATGGAAAGTATGCTAAACTAACATTGTTAGTGTAAGGATTAAATCCCTAGCCCTCCTGGCACTCAGCCCTCTGCTTGGACTCACAGAACAGGCCAAGGTTCATACCTACTTCCTCCCAGCTTTGAGTTCCAGCTCCTCAGATGAAGGCTGCTGGTGTGTTCAACTTGCTGTGTCCTTAGTGCAGACTCAGTGCCAACCCCTGGCCCCACTGAAGCCTTCTAAGAGTTATGTCAAACACCTAGTCCCACTCAAGCCAATGGGGATTTTGCTTTTTATTGTTAAATAAATAACCCCAAATGTGAAGCAACTGACTGATGAATACTTAGCTTTGGGCAGTAAAGCATTTGGGATGCTTGGTTTTAGTTCAGGGTGTTGCACAGGTAAGGTCTGAACTTGCACATCCTCCAGCATTGTTTCCCATGTTGGTCCCTGGCTGCCACTTTCATAAATATAATGGTTAATAAATACTGTGGCCACCTCCAAATAGCTTTTTAAAATTAGGTTGTGTGGGACTGACTAGGTATTTCCCATGGCAGTTTATTCCTGGCTGTTATCACACGTACAAACTGCAGCCTGGAACCACAAAATCATCAGGACACCAACACACAGAGTTTGTGCCACACCTGGCAAGCTCAGAACAGCACCAGCCACCACTGCTGCCAGGACTTTGCTTTCACAACCTGCCACATTCATCCTCACAGGGCCAAGATGGTTTCTGAGTTAGTTCTTCATGAGTTCCAAGGCCTACAAGCCAAGGATCAGGCTGTGCAAGGTGCCCAAGTGAGCTGGGAGCCAAAGAGGGGCCCAGGGACAATGACACACCTCCAGAACAATGCACAATGCCAAGTTTTTCCACTGCAGGTATTTGAACTCCTCCAAGGGAAAACTGAAAGAGTCTGCAAGTGATGGGGGAGCACAGAACTACATTTCTGTACTGTATGGCCCATCCCTGGAAGTGTCCAAGACCAGGTTGGAGGGGGCTTGGAGCAACCTGGGATAGTGGAAGGTGTCCCTGCCCATGGCAGAGGGTGGAATGAGATGGTTCTGAAGGTCCTTTCCAACCCAAACCAGTCAGTGATTCTATGATTTGTAATGATGGACCCATAGCACCAGTAAGGCTATTGCAGCAGCTCAGCTCCCACTGCTTAGGGACAGTGCTTAGCATTTCTTAGAATCAGACTGAACTTGTTAACATTTCTTAACTATTAAATAAATGTAAAAGACTTGCAGTTTTAAAACAGAAGAGGAAAAAACCCAAATAAACAAGAACAGTGGCATGGTAACTGCTTTACCTTCTTGGTATCTATAGTATTTGCTTTTATCTGAGCATTGTGGTTGAGACCAGTTTCCTCCCTTTGCATCAGCTTCAAGTGAAGATTGATCCTTTGTAGAATGAACAGCCCATAATACTGGTTTTAGCTGAGGACCAGCTGCTTCTGTAACCCAACCTGGCTTGAAATGAAGTTTATTTACATACCATGCTCAATACCTTTGAGAAAATATACTACTTAAAATACTTCAAAGGCTCACTTTGTTCTGGGGGTGGGACAGCCAAGATTGTAGTCTCTGCACATATTGCTAAATTCTTGTGAGGTATTTCAGGGTGGAGATATTTGTCCATGGAGTTAAAAACAACCCAACAATAACCCAGTCCCATTCAAATTGCATTCAAGGCAGCACAGAGCAATCTGTGGAGGGCTAATCAATCCTCTCTGCTGCTTTTTCTCAGTCTACAATGAGAAGCAGTAGCTTGGAATGTAGGCTTGGGGTGTGCTATGTAAGTATAATATATATAAATGTAATAAAGAATGTTTTGAAATAAACCACCTTGTGTGGAAAGGACCTTACTAGATCATAAAGAGAGAGACTTCATCTTCATTAAGTAAAACATTAAAGGAAATGTTCTGACTTACAGCACTATACATTAATGCTCAGCAATGTGAGGAGTTTAATTGCCTGTTGCTTTCCCACCATAAATTACTACCTGCAGCTAATGGAAAACCTTCCTTCAGACTTGTTTATGCACCTCACTCCCATTCCATACCCTCACATGGATGGAAACAGCAAGGCACTCTGGAGTTGTCCATACAAATGGCCATGCCTTGAGAAACAATCAACATTTAAGAATGCCACATGTTTGGATAAGATGTCTGAGCAGCTTGTCACATATGCAATACTCAGCAGGTTTTATCATTGCTTATATCTGAATTTAATAATCAGCCAGTACAGGTTAAAGATGTCCTGTAGTGACCTAACAGAGCAGTGGGATAGGACATTCAAAGTGACATTTTAAACTAATGGGGAAAGTTTAGGTTGGATATTAGGAAGAAATTCTTCTCTGTGTGGATGGGGACGCTCTGGCACAGGTTGCCCAGAGAAGCTGTGGCTGCCCCATCCCTAGAAGTGTCCAAGGCCAGGATGGAGCAACCTGGGATAGTGGGAGGTGTCCCTGCCCATGACAGAGGGTGGAACAAGATGGTCTTTAGGGTCCCTTCCAACCCAAACCATTCTAGGATCCTATGATCACAAAATCATCAACCATTAACATGACCATTAACACTCTTGGTTTTCAGCAGAACAAGATCCATATTCAAATACACGGACAAAAATTTTTCAAGATGTTTCCTCCAACCTTCAGACTTCACCTGTGTCTTGCTTCTACAGTCTCTTGTTTTTTATAAAAATACTTTAAAGAAATGCCTGAGAAAATGCTTTTGTGTCCCTAGAAAAGCTATTACCTGGTGTCTGCAGAGAGGCACTCATGGGACCATGCTTTCACTCACATGCTTGAAGTTTGAGCCCTGAATCACAACTAAATCCCTCAGCACCTTCTCTGCTCTGTGGAGTCAGGTGTGAAATCCTCTTCTGGGTCACCAAAGCAGGTAATTCCCAAGGGAGAGTGCCAACTCCAACCCAGGCTGAAGAATCTCAGTGAGATGAAAAAGTACTGAAAAAATCCCTTTTTTTGAAGGTCATGCTTCTGCTGAAAAACCTCACAAAATACTGATTCAGCTTCCAAAGAGGAGGCTGAGCAAATCCTGAATGCCCAGCTGTTCCCCCCATGACCCTTCCCTTTGGTTACACTTCAAGAAGCTGTTTTCCAACCTCCCCTTATGGAGATCTATAAGACACGAAGTGAAAACACCTATATCTTAAAATAGCCCCCTGAAGTCACCAGAAGGATAAGCTGAGTTTTCTCCAGTATTTAGAAAGTGTTTTGAGTACTTCAGGTATTCTGGTGTAGGAATATTCTCCTGTGCTCTAAATCTGCCTTCATTCTTTCTCTATGAACCTCCCCTTTTCATACTTCTACTTTTTGCCTGATTTAACATCACTAAAACCAGGTCTAGGCTGATATGGACTTCAGGCTTTCAGAAGTGCATTGCTTTTAGTGTGGAGATGGTATTTGCTTGGCACTTCTCCCTCAGGCAGTACTGGGATGCCATTCCTGGGTGTCTCATGGGTGTCTATTTGCCATATACCTGTATCCAGAGCCCTGGATTTCTAGATAGGGTGCTTTTGATATGGATTTTGATACCACTGATACAATTTGGTTGATTTTTCATAAATATTAAGATGAGACCAGCTGCCAAGGGAGGCAGGGACACCAGGGCAGGTACTTGCTGTTTCCCCTTCTGATGGGACCCACTGGAAGTAGCACTCACCAGGTAAAGAGAGGTTATTTACAGGAGGAAAACTTGAGTGGATGGCAAACAGGTTTGCATGAGCCAGCCTGAAAATCTTACACAACGAAGAAGCAAATTAAAAAAACCCCTTAAAGTCAAAAACAGGCATGTGGCTTGGGAAAGCAACTGTCTCTGTCATGCCCCTGGTTTTAACTACAGTTATAAACAACATTCTGCAAAATTAGAATTACAAAACTTAACTATGGATAATTGCTAGAGCCAATCCACAAACTCTGCCTTTGAATGGCATCTGCCTGAGTCCTGGCTCTGGAGACTTCAGTGTATTTCCTGTCTCTGGAAGTCACTTGTCCAGCCTTTAGAACTAAAATGATGTGTTAGTGATGCTCCAGCCACATTTGCTAAGAGACTTTTATCTTCTGCCTAGGACTAAACATTTTGGAAAAGCTTTCCATCCAGCCTGTGAGCACTTCCAGTTTCTGAAGCTATCTCTGCCTACATCATTGTAATCTGATTTTACCTCATTAGCCTCTGTGGGTAGTGGTAGCTTGTATCCCATGGCAGTCTTTGACATGTCAGCATACTGAGGCCAGACAAAGCCTTTTTTCTAATCCAGCAAATACTGTTCTGAGAATACTGAAGCTCTAAAAATTTTAAGAAACCAGAAAATACATAAAAGGGCTGGAAAAATACTGAATTAACATTTATGCAGAGTAGCTCGGGACGCTCAGGCAATTATCAGCAGATCACAGTAAATACTGTGGTGAAATCACGTTCTACTGAAAATCACTTGCTGACGAAGACAAGCTTTAAGTCAATGTTAAACTGTGCTGCCATTCACACATGCGATTTTCCTCACACACAAAAGTTTCCTCCCAAGAAAGGGCACCTCATTCTCTGAGGGGGAAAAAATCATAGAACCATAGAATGGTTTGGGTTGGAAGGAGCCTTAAAGACCATTTTGTTCCATCCCAGATAAAGGGGCAGGTTGCTTGAAGAAAAACTACTCATCAGAAAGATGATCAGAAAGATGCAGAAATGCAAGGTGACATTTGGTCCCGAGTTTAGCTACTCTGCATCTGGGAGATGCTACTTAGATACAAACCCAAAACAACAAGCCATAATCCCGACCACTTTCCCAAAGGATTAATTAAGGAATCGTCCTCCCAATCCCCATTCAAAAAATCTGGCTGGAAACTAAGTAACAGCAACTGTTTACCCCATTAAAGCTATGCAGTAAGAAAGAACAGCCTCCTACAGCTTCCCACAAATCCGGGCAAGATAAACATCTTTGTTAAAAAGCAAGTGCCTCTCCAGTTTTATTGAAGGAGGCAGAAAGTGTCAGAGAATGGGAGCTGCTGAATCCAGACTCTGATGAGCAATTAAGCACTTGGAGAGGGGCAAGGCTTTGGGCATTGATTCATAGAGAACCTTCTCACATAAATTAGCCATTCCTGGGATTTTAGTGCTTGGGTATGTCCGTGACAAAGGAGCCCTCCCAGCGTTCGTGCAGCCATTGGATCCAGCCTCTCCTGCCTGGAAATGTGGGGGGAAAAGTCCAGAGGGCTGTAGATAGACCTGTGGCCCTGGGGTGACCCACACAGCCCCACAGTGCAGGGAGCCTCCAGGATGCCACACTGCATTGGGTATGATCTCTTTGGCTTGAGCTCCCACAGGTACCAAATGCATCCTGGTTTTACAAGGATGGGAGACAGGCAGGGTCTGTGGAGTTCCCCTGAGCAACCTGGGCTGGTGGAAGGTGTCCCTGTCCATGGCAGAGGGTTGGAGCTGGACGGTCTTTAAGGTCCCTTCCAAGCCAACCCATTCTGTGATTCCTGGTGCACCACGGTTTGGGGTCCAGCCTCACACACCCCTAGGGAGCAGCACCCACTGTGATTTACACTGGCAGATGGAGGTGAGATCAGATCAGACCAGGTGTTTTCTCTATGGAAGGTGTAACACAAACCCAAAGGCCGCTCACGTCACAGGCCCATGTCCCTGACTACAAGGACATGTGTTATCAATGCTCCCCACACAATGTGCCCACTGAGAGGTTTGCAGAGCATGTCTGATGCTGCCGAGGGCTTTGTTTCCCTCACACTTCCTCCCCCCAGCACAAAAAGCTGCAATTGAAAAGTCCTGGTCCTCGGAGGGAGCGCTGGTTTTTATCAGATGGTAACGATGAGTACATCGTGAAATCATTTAATAGTTCTCATTAAATGCCTTGCTGGAGAGCAGCCCTGATTTATGAACGCTGTGCCGTGGGTATAAATAAGCTGCACTTTGCTTGTAACACAGCTGGTCAAGAAAATTAATGTTTTGTTTTCCACAACCTTTGTACTCTCCCTTCCTCTGCTACTATGGCAAAGCTCAAGGCGTGTAACTGGATCGTTCTCGGGAAGAGGAGACACATCCAAAGGGCTCCAGCAGTGGAGAGGCAGGATCCCAAGGGCAGCCCTGCACTCCAGCTCTCCCAGAGTCACCGCCCTTACACGTGGATGTACCTCCCTATTTCAAAACAAATCCCCAAGTGCTTACAAGCTGACCTGCCTCTTCTGCATTCGTGCTGGAAGTGTTGCTGGAACACTGTATCCTGGTAAGTTCAGGTCCAAGAAATACTGATATATTTAGCACCACTGCATAACTTTCCATCCTTAAAAGCCTTTTCTTTTTTTAACTTTTTCTTTTGTGCCCAGGGAATAGGACAAAAGCCACTCAAACCAGATGTACATCCGTCTCCAGAGGAAAGGAAACATGAGGCCAGTGCAACACAGGACAGTGGCCAGAGACATTTTTTAATGCTTATATTAACCACAGCACCTAATCCTAAGCAAACACTTCATCAGTTGCATAGTGCTTTTTTTTAAAAGACCTTTTAGTCCCAGCACAAGGTGTACACTGAGCATGTGACTGAGCAGAGGGAAAACTGCACTTCCAGGGCAGACAGATGTTGAGGAGGCTTAGGAGAGAGTCAGTTTAAACGAGGATGGAGAGAAGGGCTTTGCAATCATATGGTTTGCATCTGGAATTTACAGGCATGATAATTTTATAACCCTCTCCTTACAGTTTTGAAGCAATGCAATATTCTTTGCTGCTGCAGGGACAGGGCTGCAGGAAACATCCTCGTGTGTCTGACAACTTTATGTGACCCTGGGACTGCTCACTGTGTTGTGAAAAAGGTAATGGGAAGCTGGCAGAGCCTGTGAGGTGCATTTGGGCACTTGTATTTCATGGGCATTAAAACACGAAGTCTTAAAATCAGAGTTTATTTCTGCTCACAGCCAGTCTCATTATATCTCATTCAGAGACACTTCTGGTTGCTTTTATGGTATATATGAGTCTTTCTTCATAAAAGTCACTTTCTAGTGACTTTATGTATTTCTTTTCTGGTTGAAACCAAGAAACCTCTTACTCAACCAATCATTTTTCATGTGTACATAATACATGAGGCTGTGAAATCACTGCCAGAAGAGATTCTTAGGCAGAAGGACTGAAGGCACTGAGAGACCTGAGAACAAAACTATGTGAAAATCACCTCTAACCATAGCAGGAATGTACGAAAGATTAATCTCTTTTAAGAGTAGTTTTTTTTACATTTCCAGAGACATATCTCCAGCACAGTCACAGCTGTGTGCATATTCCAGGCACCAACTGTGCCTGGACTCACAATCTGCCCAAACCCAAACCTTAGCTATCATCAGACTTAGTTTAGCCACATATTTGGCACCTAAACACGAAGAAATTAAGAGTTTTTTCCTTGAGAGGCAACACAGATTTTGGCAACTGCTATTGAGTTTTAAACATTTGAAAGTAATTGCTAATGCACAAAGAAGCTGGAATTGAGGAGAATTTTCCCCAGGTTGGAAATCAGTGCTGGTCTCCACTCCAGCAGCTCTTGAAGTCAGTCAGGCTCAGTCCAACATGACCCATGCAGCTGTCAGCACCATCCCCAAAACACAGATACACACAGACACATTTCAATGTCTGTTTCTCTGCAGATGAAGAAAATTTATACTCAATTATCTTCCTTTAAAATGATACATAAAGCAGGAAGACAACTTCTTTCAATAGGATAAATTTATTGGACTTATTTCTTGGGTGTATTTTTTCATGAGACAAATTTTTGCTAGGTGATGGATTCAGAAGATTCTGACCTAAAGACTCTGGCACTCCTACTAGTTCCTGTCTTTATAATTACTAAGGATTTAATTATTTCTTGGAATTTAGTTATGCAAAAATATATCAGTTTTGCAGAGGTCAGTAACTCCAGGGTTTCCACTGAGCCACAGTGGCTCCATGGTTGATCTTGAGTTGCTGCAGGTCCCAATCCAATTTTCTCTGCTATGAACCTTTGTTTTATTTTATTGCTTTTGGGTTTATAAAAGAGGCTGGAAAGGAACAGAGGACATGGAGAACCCATCTTGCCTCTGACACTGGCCTGATGTGTGACCTCATGTCATCACTTAGTCTTTCTGTGAATTGGTTTCCCCAAGTGAAAAATGAGAATAACAACACTTTGCTCCTTTGTGTGAGCACCTTGAAACTTCATTAGGAAAAAAAACAGATACAGGAGAATGAGATCTTTCCAGTCCCTTCAAGATTAGGTTAGGAGAAGCTTCAGAGTGATGGAAGAATCTGTGGCCAAGCTCTAAAGAGGATGGATCAGTCACAAACTGTTTGGGATGATGCCCTGGACAGCTGGGAACCATAAATGGGTTTTGGCATTGACTTCAAGAACATCAGAAGTTGATCTGCATCGCAGAGCCTCATCTGTAAACCAGAAATAGCAGGATTTCTGTCTTTCCATTCCTTCTCCCCAATCCAGATTTTGTGTTCTTCAAGGAGAGACTGTGTCTTACCTAAACTGGTAAACTCAGTTTTGGTAGGAACCTGGAGGATTATTGAAAGGTAATGAAATAACCCTGCAAACAACACAATCAGCAATAAGGGGAAGAAGAGTGAGACAGCAGGAGGGAGAAGTTGCTTGTGCAACTGGGCCCTTTTGGACTGGAACACCCTTCTGTGAGGCACAGCAATTTCAGTGATAAATTTGTCTATAAAGTGTGGGATAAATCCTGGTCTCTACCACCTGTGAGCAGCTTCCTTCGACTTGAGTGGGAACCAGCTCCTCCCAGCTGAGAGTAGGATTGGTCTCTATGTGTAATGCCTTGTATTTTAAAGAGGGAGGAAGAGTCCTCTTAGATAAGCATCACAGAAATGATCTTGGCCTTTCTAATGCTAAACTTCATGACTGCCTTTCTGCCAGCATGAACTTGGAAATTAGTGTTGCTTGCTTGTGTGCAAGGATGTTCCCTGCACAAACTTTATACTAAATGCACACAAGAAAGAAATGGCCCTGCTTTCCTTCCAGACCAAGTTTTGGGCCTGCAAAGCCATATCCATGGAATCATGGAATCATTAAGGCTGGAAAAGACCTCTAAGATTATTGAGTCTGACCACTACCTGGTTGGACTGGTAGTACATCCTCCATGCTCTAACTGCACAGCTCCTGTAGCAGTCGTGGCAGCCTCACGACAGACTGGAATCAGAACCCACAGATTTGTGTTTGACACCCACATTTAATGGTCTCTTTGTGACCTTGCACAAACCAATTAGTCTACATTGCAACTTCAAGGTGTCTGAATGAAGCAGAGAGCTGGGCATGAAAAGCAGAGTGCTGACAAAAACACACTCTGAGTAACATCCAAGAGTACTCCAAGTTCCTTTTTCCCACCTAGACATCCTTTGCATGTACTCTCAAGGCTCCAACACACTTCACAGACATCAAATCAAGCATTACTATCACAAAACCCATTCTCCTTCCTTCTGGTTCATCTACTCTGTGCAAACCCCTGGACCAGCAACACATCGGTTACTTCCCCCTGGACAAGGGGATGGGAGCAACTACTCCTCAGAGCAAGTATTTACAGTCACTGCCCCCAAGGAAGGGAGCTGCTGCCAGGAATTAAAGGTAGCCAGCTGTTCCTTGCTTACAGTAAATATTTTGAAGCCAGTAATTACAGTCTGTTTCAATCCTCCACCCTGGAAAAAGCTCGCTGTTCCTAAGGCAGGGGAAATCCAACTGTTAGTGACTGCTTCTTCCTATACCTCCAGCTTCCCTTTGGAGTTCTCCAGCCTCCAGAGGACCATGACCAACAGTCTGACTGTCCCTAAGGGAGGTGGTGGCTTTGGCTGACAGAGATGTCCATCTCATGCTTGAACAGGCCAAGCCACTTCTTGCCCAGACAAACAAATCACAACAAGCAGCTGCCTCAGAAAGAGTTAAAATGAAGAGTCCTGCTAACACTTAAGTGTTACAAATCTTTGCAGTTAAAATAAATTATTCAGGAGATGTCAGCCTCCCGTCAGCACCATCTGAGCTACATTTTTAATAGTTCTGTGCACTGAACACGTTCTGTCATAGTCTCAGTGATACTGAGCTGCGAGACGAAGAAGGGGGAAACGCAGGCACACTGTGAACATGAAAGACTGAGCTGCTTTCTCTTAATGGCCGTGAAACACGTGTCGCCCAAGGCAGAGGAGGGATCAGTGGTGTTGGTTACATTACAGAGACCAAACAGAAATAATGCACTGACTTCAGGAATTATCACAGGAGCCTCTTTATTTTCCCTTAAAAGCATTATCCCACCCAGTGGATAATTCACCCAACCACCATTCTCATTTACTGTGAACAAATCCACACTGTGACTCCACCAGATTTTTCCAAACATAGGCTGGAATCAGGATCTACTCTCAAGGTTGCAAGGATATATAACTTGACAATGAAGAGTCTTCTGCTTCAGATCTTTAAATAATCACCTCATCTGCCCACTGACCCATGTACTCATTTACTTGTCCAAATCACAATCCACCCGGCCAAATCCTCCTATCTCCCATCTCTGTTTCTGCCCCAGAAGATGAAAGAGAGGAAAAGGACCAGATTTCCCACAGGGAAGCTGTTTGGGGTAATAACCCCAAACAATCAAATAACCCCAAGAGACAAGCCTCTTGTCCTAATCAGGGAAAACGAGCTGTTGAGGAGTGACCCCAAATTTCCACACTTCTTGTTTCTGAGTCAGAAAACAATTTTGCATCTAGTGCTTTCTGCTTGCTGCTTCACCTCTTATCTGAGAGAGGAGACACAATGAGTAACTGCAAGGCTCTTGCAAATCAAGGGATAGAAAAGGGATGAAGATATGGGAGATCCACAGCCTTCTCCAGCAGCATTGGA
This sequence comes from Calyptomena viridis, assembly GCA_013390005.1. Lineage (NCBI taxonomy): Eukaryota > Metazoa > Chordata > Aves > Passeriformes > Eurylaimidae > Calyptomena > Calyptomena viridis. Next base: position 256,406 of record WEIV01013381.1, on the reverse strand, counting down.
GGGCACATCAAATTCCAACTTCCAAGGAGCAAACACCACCTGTGTCTCCTCTCTTCTTACAAATGGGATCAGCTGCTGACACAATGGCAGCAGCAGCTCCATAGGCTGGGTTTCCTCTTAGGCATAACTCAGTAAGGTTAATTAAGGATGCTTTACTAAATGGTGGTTCTCTTGAGACAGACTAAGACCTAGGAGACGACTGTTCAGGCCAATGAAGCAGCATATGGAGGATGGCAGAAAGGACCAAGGTGTGGCAGGGGTTATGGAAAAAATGCAGGCTCATGTTCATGGCTCAGAGATAATGATGAGCACAGGGTGTGAAAGCCCTCTGGATGCCCACACACACTCCCACTATTCACCCAGCACCTCCTCAGGACTTGAAAGAATTTTACAAAGCACAAAAATGCTGCGGTCAGTTCTGAGTGGACTTGATGACTGAACAGCCACCAAAGAGAACCCACACGTGCCCAGGCTGGAATGAAGAAAATCCAAATGCAAATATGCTGAAGGATCGCTTGCAGAAAAGTCCCCTGGGGAGTGGCAGAACAACCTTTGCCAGCACAGTGGTTTCTGGAGTTAGGCATGTGCCTGAGGGAGAACTGAGGGATGCCACTGACTCCAGGGGGTGCAGGAAGGGCACCAAAGCCTGAAGGTACCACTGAACTACAAGCTCAGAGGCAACTACACTCTCACTCATGTGAAAAAGAGAATAACAGCCCCCTGCAATAAAGCCAGAATTCCATCAGTTTTCCCATTTTGATTTATGTCTGCTCCCTCAGCTGTAAAACAGCTTAACTCCACTCACCTATGGCAGATGGGTTTCATCTGCCATGGCTTTGTACCTCATAAACTTGGATGCAAGGAGCACAAGCTGGCCCTGCAGGCAGCAACAGTGTGCTTGGTGAAGGCTGATCAGCATCCTGGAGAGACGCCGTCCAACTGCAATCCATCATCCAGGCTGGAGCACAGAGGATACAAGTGTGGGCTGAAAGTCAGCTATTGTGTGGATGCCCCTATGGAGAACATTTGGTGGAATAAGGGTAACAAGGAAAACAGGAAGCCTGAGCCTGTTTGCCCAAGAACAGTGAGTATAACAGTGCCTATCTTTGCAGTATACAATGGATGCTCCTGCAAGCTGACACATGCCATGAGAGGAGGAACATCTGGAGAAATATCTTTCTTTGGGTACCTGAGAGGGTAAGGAACCCAGAATCCCATCAAATGTGGAGCACCAGGATGGAGAAGCAGAGCAAGGGTAGGGATGGGAAGGGGTGGGGAGAACTAGCTGCCGTTTTTGGGAGCGACGCTGCCCAAGGTATCAGGGAGGTCAATTCCCTTCTGTGTCTCCCACTTGCCCCATGGAAAAATAGTTTTTTATCTGACATTCACAAAATAAACACTGATCTTTTCCAGAAGAAGAGAGTGGTGGATCAGTACAAGGATCTACCACAAAGAATTAATTCTGGGCCAGGCCTGGTACTGGTTACTGTACCTCCGACAGCAGGAGCTGTGCTCTTTCAAGTGGAATTTTTTGCCAGGATAAAATTGTGCCCATGCAGTAGTGATCTCCTTGAGGAAAGCATATTTCTGGATGCTCTATGGAAAGCTGTTCTCTCCCTTGTCATGTTACTGTCCATCCACTCCAGCAGTCCCACTCATTCCCTGGGAGGCTGACGACAGTTGTAGGTATTTCCAGACCTGGTCTGTGTTAATACAGGCAGTGGAAGAAACAACAAACTTCAAAAATGCAATGACCTTGTGAATAGCAAAGGCAGGTCCAACCCAGAGCAATCTGTGTGGTTTGGAGCCAGCCTGGCAGTGGCTGCATTAAGAAAGCACAGACTCGAAGGTGGAACATTTGTTTGGTGAGAGTAATAAAGCACCTGAGCAGGAAAGCTGGGGCTGTTGTACCTCCTTCTCTCTCTTGGCAGCCTCAAAATTGCTTCTGGTTTATGACTTTGGGGTGAGAGCACGATCAAACAGGTGGGCTGAGAGGGCAGGGATTTTATCCTGCCATCTGTCCCCAGAAAGCACATGCCAGAAATAAAAAGGATGAGTGGGAAAATGACCAACAGCAATGGAAATGGCAGGATTTGGAAACAACAGCAAAGCTGGGACCAGATCCAAGCTGGTGCCCATTCTGGTTGAGCCCTATTTTTGATTTAAACCCACAAAATCAGTTGTACTAACCCCCTGAGTCCTCTCTCTGAGCAGCTTTTTTGGATTCTGTGACACATTCATCCACTTCAAGCATCTCCTGTGCCCATCAAATCAGAGGTTGGGAGTGGGGGCCACCAAGGGTCCCCAGAAGAGAGAGTTCGTCAGAAACACCCAGATCTAGGTGACTGCTTCACAATTTGAGGAGATTTTGGGGTAAAGGCAGACTGGATATACCCCAGAGACCTAATGCCATGCAAAGCCCAGGGAACAGGAGGATGGTCTGGTTCAGGTGCCTGCCCAGCACGTGAGGCTGTCAATGTGGGAAGGGTTAAGGTAACCATAGTCCCAAGCTTGTTTACCCTGAGCATTAGAGAGGGATAGTTTGCTGTGAACACACTGATCAATATCTCCCAGCTGCCAGTTTAATCAGGATTAAGTGAGCAGCTATTAATTTTGCTCTTTTCCAACAACATTTAGCCGCTGTGTGAAAACATTTCTTCTATCACAAACAAATTAACCTTGATATCATCTATCCAGACATTTTAAAGGGACTTCAAAAAAGAAAACCTCAAATCAAAACATTAGCAAGAAGGGCCAAGACCAATAATCTGTCTTTAATTAGAAGTTTTCCAGTGAGTGGCTCATAGCAGGAGGATGAGCTTGAACAGGGCCCAAGGTGTGCTTGGCTGGGAGCTGGGAGTTGAGACAAGGCTGGATGGACACCTGCAAAGCCGCTTTGAAGTCTCTAGAGTAATAAAGCACTAAAACGTGCAAGAGCAGGGAGCAGCAAACAGGTTCCCAATGCCTTTTCTCAGGCCAATGTCAGAGCAGAGACGCAGGGACACAGCCAGACACAGAGGTGTCAGGATGGCAGGAGAGGTTTGGCTCCTCAGTCACACTGTTTTACCGCTAACGAGGCAAATCCTGCAGCCCTGGGGCGTCCAACCCTCCCAGCAAATTTCAGGAAATATTTTAACGTGCCGACTGGCGCAGTTTGTGGCTGAGCCGCAGGCACTGAGTATTTTATACGTGCAAACTGCTTCTCTTCTGAAACACATCCACCTTGGAGAGGGGTGGCAGGCAGCCACCCGGCACAGCGTGCGGCTACGCATACAAACACGCTGAAGTAATTCAGTCTGGACTGTGCTGGAGCTCTTTAGGACTGAACTCCCCAGGCTAAAGATGACAGATGCTTCCAGATCCATGAACAAATGGCCACAGCACAACCGCTCTGAAGAGCCAGCTTCTGCTGTTTTGTCTCCTTTGCCCTAAAAAGTCTCTTATTCTGATCCATGGGGTGACTCATGGAGGAAGAGGACACTTCCTAGGAAGAAGGGAAGCAGGACGCACAGAAGCCAAGCTCTGAGCTTTGTAAAAGCCCTTTCTCTCAGCTATTCTGCACACTGCAAAGGCACCAGAAGTTCTCTGTAAAAAGGATGACAGACGTGGCTGGACTTTCTTTCCAAGCTTCCTCTGAAATCACACTTGGCACAGCAGCCCTGGCCTGTTGAAAGAACATGGGAACGTGCATGGCAAGAGCTGCTCTCAGGTTGGAGTTCTCTGGGCTTTTCTAAGCCATCTGGGCTCTGATTTAGCTTGCAAGTCTGTATGTCCCAAATGAAAACTCAGCTCTTAACCCAAGGGTTCAGCTCAGGGTCGATGGCAGAGTGGCTGAAGAAATCACTCTTAATTCCTCCTGGTTAGCAACAGTGGGGAAAGGTCTTTGCCACTGCAAAGGAAAACTCACCTGATCCTTTCCCACTTCCCAATTCCACTGCCTCATCTAGCTGGAAAAATTCTGCTACTATTTCCCATCTAATGGAAAAGGAGTGAGAGACCCATAGCAGGCAGAGCTCAAGCAGCTGATGAGTTTCTCAGCACTGGTTATACAACCCTCCTTCCAGCCAGCAGAGCAAGGCAGTGTTTGAAATGCTGGTGCTCTCCATCCAACCCTGAACCTGAAGTCCCACCTGGATTAAGTTTTCCACCACCATGCCCAGGTAAAAATCTCCATGTCCAAGTGTAAAACACCACCATGCCCAAGTGGCAAAGGTGAGCAGCCTTAGACCAAACAATTCCAGTGCAAACACCATCTGCTGCAAATCCTCATCCCTTATGTAGTTCCAAAGCTTTGTGAGATGCAGGGACGTCTGTCTCTTTCCTTTCTCCTTGAGGACTCAGAGAGGTCCTTGAATTCTGCCCTCTTGCCTATACTACATAAGGCACAAAGACTTGGCCGTGGGGTGGGGAAGCACGTCATGATTGCTGACAAGTCTTTTCAGAGCAAACCTCAAAAGACTTTCATTGCAGAGCTCTGCTTCCTTCCATTCTGGTCTGCACAAACCATCTCTGAATTGCAAAGTGACACCCAGCCCTGATTAATAGATGTGTGGCAATGGGCCTCCACCCTCCCCACTTGTGTCAGAACTATGTTGATATGAATTAAACTGAAGAGCTATTGTTCAAATTGGGCCACATTAAGCCATATTTCGTCCAGAAGAGCAGAGATTGGAGAGAGAGGCTGGCACATGGCAGAGCAGGTTCAGATAGCACTGGAGGTCAAGCCAACTCCACTATGGAGGGCTAAAAGCTTTCTGTGCCAGGTAGGATTGTGGATAAAATTGTGTTTTCCAAAGGCTGGATATAATCCAGGTGACAGCTGTTACCCAGCGCTACCTCTGGGAATGTTAAAGTGAGACTTTGAACTGTTTCTTTAAAGATCTTAGAGAGTTTTACAAACATTGAGGAACTAAATCTCTCAGTGCTCCCAGGGTACCACATAAACTGGCTGGGATACCCACTGAGGCAGGTTTGGAAGTGCCAACTACTCTTTCATTTGTTTTACTGAAAGGGAAACTGAGGCCCCAGGGGAGTTGAGCCAACATTCTCTAATTTGAATGCCTGATGTTAGGCAACTCATCTGCATGAAGAAATCATTTACAATTTTTACCTTTTTTTTTTCTTTTTGGTAATCAGATTAAAGTATTACAAGGTTGATCCCCTTCCAGACAGCTTGGTTGGCTGCATTATGTTTCAAACTTGGATTTTTCCCACAAAAAACACAACCACTACATTTGACCATATGCCTGCATGTGCTTACACAGAAAGCCTTGAAAATGGCAACACCAAATAAGTATTTCCCACAAAAACAAAAATTCCCTTTGAATATTGCAGCTGTTAGATAAAATATATACTTATTACTGCATAATTAAAAAAGCCTCTGCAACTTTAATGCATATCACCCTTGATCATGTGGAAGCAAGGAAGAACAAAACCATTAGAAGCTAAATTATTCTAGTAGCCTATTATCGTGGTGTAATCTTATTAAAGAAAATTCATGCTGGTGTAGCCTCTTACCTTCACCACTTACAGAAGAGCCATGTGGTGCAGTTCTGAGTGCCCAGAGATAATAAAATTATAGTGAATTATGCAGCCTGTGTATGGAAAGGGGAGCATAATTCCATCCCTTCGAGGAGAGATGCTGATTTTTCTCAGGGAGGCGACACCAGTACTACTCAGTTACTATGCATAAAGAGACTATTCATTATTATCTGCAGACAGGCAATTTTGGAGAAGATCTAGGGCCTGCCAGTGCAAAAAGGCACAGCTTGCTGCCACGGCTTGGCCAGCAGCCAGTGCCAATCTCTGGCTCCAACAGCTTCCAGCACGTCACTCCTGTGAGTGCCTGTCCCTGCCCACCCAAAACCCAGGCAGTGCCAGAGCATCCCCTCACAGAGACAATCTGGGATAGTGGAAGGTGTCCCTGCCCATGGCAGGGGGTTGGAATTAGATGGTCTTTAAGGTCTCTTCCAACCCAAACCAGCTGGTGACTCCAGTTGGCCGGGAGGACAGTGCCCACTGCTCACTGCCAAGCCATGGCTGTCCTTGAGAGTTTTGCTGTGCTGCATCAGGATCCTGCACTGAAACAAGGCACAGCAATCCCACCTGGAGCAGAGGGCAGAGGATGCCACAAGAGCACAAACACAACAGGAGGCCAAAGCAAACTGTCAGCACATGGAGAGGAGCAGATCTGGCCCTACAGCTCCAATCTCCACCAAAACATTGTTGTGTACATCTGGCCAGATCTGACCATGCCATAATGGTCTGGACCAGTCCACCACGGTCCTGTACAGCCCAATCCAGCTGAGCCAGCTGTTTGGGGAGAGGACAGGTGGCACTGTGGGTTTTGGGACCAGCTGCTGTCTTTCCTAACCAACCTCTACAAACAGAGTTTATCTGGTCATGAGTTAGGGACACACGACATAGACCTTGTGCTGATTCAAACATCATAAGGGAGAAAGGCCTCACTCCCCTCATCACCTGCTGTGAAAGACAGGCACACAATTAAAAGTTTTCTGCAAATGTTAATTACTGTGGACTTAGCTAATGACCAATTGGTCTTTTGATTGCATTAAGTTTCTAAGTGTAATGAACACCACTGAAGTATGGATTACAATCTTGCTCTAATTAAAACAAAAATGTGTAACACGTATTTAGCTATCAGAAAGAGCTTTAATGGCTGTTTGGGGTCAAACTGCTGAAAATATTAATGTATTGTCTAAAGCCTGCAGCACTTAATTAGATCCTTGACCCAAGTGGAATTCATGTTACTTCAAAGGATGTGTCCAGATATGATTTTCTTGTGCACTCAGAAATAGATGGAATATAGATCTTAAATGATACTTCCAGGCTACCCCTCCAGTTCTGAATCCCAACTTCTTCAGCCCTCTCCAACCCCATGGCTTGGGGAAGAAATGGGGCCAGCTTGTAGTTTTAAACATATTGCATATCTAATTTGTGAGCGTTTTGCCTGTCACTGCAGTAAGAGCTGTACCATTTGCTGCCTTGCTTTGGGCACAAAGGATAGAGCCAGGAGCTCATTGTTACTGTGGAATAGATGGACAGAGAGTAAACAACACATCTTGCTACCAGCAGTCACAGGGAAAAGGTGTCTAGTGTTGGTACATTGGTAGTGGCCAAGCAAAGCTGTGATCAGAAAAGTAGAGCTCAAGAGACCACAGGGTTGAAACGCCAGGAATCCAGGAGGTCAGGATTAAGCAGGGAAGGGCTCACAGCTCTTGTCTGCACCATGCTACAGCTCTGCCTTTGCAGCCCTAGGAGGAACTGACATACTTTAATCCAACTTCTTCATGCCAGATGAACAAGGGATTGGAAACAGGATGTTCTCCCTGGAAAACACTGGACTTATTTTCTCCCACTCCTTTGGCAGCACCTGTTTCTGCACTTCTTTAAGACAAAGCACACAGCCCTTTCTTTTTCTCTGGATGCTGCCTGAGGCAGGAGAAAGCTGTTTGCTGTAGGTGATGTCTCCACCCAGCTCCTACCAGAAGTGACATGTTTGCAAAGTCAAAAAGTCACCATTCCCGAGGTCTATCCAGCCACTAAAAAAATGTATTTTCAAACATCTGTGATCCCTTTCCTCCCAGCCATGACCTTCAGCTGTCTTCAGTAGCTCTTTGTTTCTAAACTACCTGGAGACGCTTGGGAAGGCACTGGGCAAAGGCAGACTTACCTCTGAAGTGGAACAGGGTCCCAAAAGCACCAGCCAAATTGAGCAATTAAGGCATTGACAAGCTGGTGCATCGTCTAATTAAATTTGGTGCCAGGGCTTGATTTTTGAGGAACAGCCCAGGGGGTGTCAATGTTCCAGGTGCCCCCTGCATGGTCAGGCCAGACATTCTGCTGGACACACATCTGCTCACTCCAGCAGAATTTGGTGGAAGGGATCCTCCTGGCTTCCCCCAGACAGATTGATCTGTGGGGAGAACTGGAAATGTGCAGCTCCCTTCTGGTCTCCTGACCATAGGAGCAGGGTAGAGGCTGTGTAAGACCAGCAGTTGCTCAAGAGCAGGGCTGGGGAGGAAAATGTGTGAACTCAGGAAGAGCTTGTGGTTATGAGTCAGGGTGTCACCAAGCAGCATGTGAAGTGACACTTAGACCAGTCTGAACTAAAGGCTTCCTGTCTTCAAAATATCTCATTTGGGTCACACTCGAAGCAAACCAAGCTCAGCACAGCCAGGCAGCAACACCTCACTCCAATCCACAACTGAGGTGTTCTTGTTCTTGCAACAAATGTGACAGTGCAAACCCTTCTGGTCTTGGTGCCACAGCACCTACAACAACACATCCATAGCTGTGGCCATGCAGCTTCCCCCGACCATGATACAGCAGCTTATCAGTATTTTTAGGACAACTTTGGTCACCTCTCTCAACCCTAATCACAGCCTGAATAGGCAGTCTGGGATCAGCAGAGCCCTTCCCACATTCCTCTGCCACCTCTCCACCACTGCTGAGTCCTGCCACAGCAGTGCCACAACATCTGTGAGGTTTTCAGTTCCTGGATAATCTCATTTCAGACAGCCTTAAGTGGCCATGTTAACCCAGTCAGTAACTGGTGTTTACTCAGTATATCAAATCCTCGACTGTGCACACCTGGGCGTGCCCTGCATTGATAGAGGGAGACTTTACACTAGAATTTGGAAGTTGATGTAAAAATCCTGCTTGCTTGATGTACGAGTCCATGGTATGAGTTTATGAGGAAGACAGAGAGGGTTTGGGCCCAGAGAGGGCTGCACTGCAACCATCACCTCTGAAAAGAGAGACATCCAACCAACTGAGGGGAGAGGAGACAGCACCAAGGGAGTAAACCTAATTATGTGCCTGTCAGGTTGGCAGGAGCTGGAGGGACAGAAGATGCTATAAGGTGAACTCATTAGCATAAGGTAACCACTCCTGCACCAGAAAGGAGAGACCCTGCAGCCAGAGTAGCCATGTCCACACAACTAACAAATTCATTGTCCTGCAAATTCATTGTGAAATTGTGAAAGCCAAGATTAAGGAAAAGAATGGAACAAGCTGTCCAGGGCAGTGGTGGAGTCCTCATCCTCTGGAGGGATGTAAAAGACATGTAGGTGTGGCACCTGGGGACATGGTTTAGTGGTGGGCTTTGGCAGTGCTGCAGGAACGGTTGGATTCTTTGAGGTCTTTTGCAACCTAACTGCTTCTATGATTCTAAGACTGAACTTAATTCAAGGATAAAGACTTCAGGACAGCAATGGGCCAAATCCAGCAGGGCAGCCCCAAACCAGGGGTGTGCACCCACCCAAGGCAACCTGTGCTCACTGGGGCACCTGCAAACAACCACATGGAAGCCATGAGAAAGGAAACGTTGGCTTAGCAACAAAGCTGCCTTTACACCTCCCCTTGCTGAGCTCATTTGCTTCTGGGATGTAAAAGGAGAAGCCCCAAATGCATGTGAGTCCATATTTGTGTCTAAACAAACATGGCCAAATAACTCTGGTGAGAACCAGGAAAGTTAGCAGGCACCTGAGAGCAGGAACACACTGCAGCTAAACAGCCTGAACAGAGATAGGATTTACTGAGAAACCTCAGCTATATGTTCCTCCAAAAGCTACAGATTTTGCTCACGAGGTTTCTGTGCCATTAATCCCATTAGTGATAGGATTTACATGTTGAGAAGAGAGGTAAAGCAGGGTTAAAAAAAGGATAACACAGATGCTGCTTCACCAGCCCCAGCTAATTTTCATGCAATTCTGGTTTCAGATAAAGAGCCTTCCCTTGGTTTTTGTACAAGAACAGCAATGCAGGCTATTCAAAGGGTGATAATACATCGTTCTCGTGCACCTGGGGTCCTGCTTTCGGAATGAGCACCCTCGAGGAGCACAGCAGGGAGCAGGGATGTGCCACAGACAACTCTGGTGCCAGACTCCATCCCTTCTCCTTGTTTGGCTCTTGCTTTGGGGCAGACAAAACTATTTTGAGTGAAGCCCTTACTTGTAATTGCACTTTGTGACCCCAATGGATTATGCTGAGAACCAAGCGGGAGCAGGCAAGTTTATTTGGTATTGTGGCTATTTTGGGGAGTTATGGTGAACACTGAAGCCTGCACAGATTCAGTGAGGGGCAAGATTAAAGCTTTGTTAAAGCTGAGCAAATGCCTAAGAGCTTCACTAAAACAGAGACATCTTCAAGACTTTGTGCAGCAGCCATGTACAGCTGTTTTCACAGATCCATAAACTAGGTACTAAAGAAAGGAAAAGAAAGACAAAACAAAGGAAATCCACTTTGGCTGAGATAAACTGTACCTGAACACATGTACAGACTCAAAAAAACCAGTAAGAGGCATCTCACAGGCTCAAACTCCTCTTTCCCAAGAGTGTCAAGTGTGAATCCCTGTGAAACGGGAATGTGAGCTGATGTTTCTTTTACTAAAATGATAAAATTCCATGCTATATTTTGAAAAGTTTATATAAGGTTAAGCGAGCAGGATAATCCCAGCCCTTTACAACAAATCTCTGACACTTTATAATGCACTCAAGAAAGGAGGTGTAACTTCTCTGGGCAGAGCTCTGCCCTCACGTGTCTCTGTGCTCTCGACACCCCATCATGAACCATCTGTCTCTGAATCATCACCTGCCCCTCACTGCACTCCCTGGAACAACTACAGAGGAAACCTCTGTGTAAAGCTCTGCAAAATCTGAAATGTAAAGGAGATTTATCAAATTAGTCTGTAAAGCAGCATCCTCTCCATGCCCAGCATTCCAGCCAGGTAATGCGCTGCCTTGGCTGAAACAAGTAGATGAATTTTCCAAACTTCCCCAAAACCAACAGCCAAACCTACGAAGCACAAAAAGTGAGCCCTGTCTGTCATGGAACAGCAGCCAAATCTTTCTGTGAGCCCAATAACAGTCTCTTTTGCTGCCCTTATGTGGCCTCAGCACAAACACAAACCCCTCTGGCCTTTCTGTTCGTGTATATATGAACAATGTGGAAACTTCACAAGGATAACTCAGAATGGAGCTGTTGGACAACTTCCCCATGGCTTTTGCAGAGCACAGGCTCCTTTTAGCTTTGCTCTATGTATAGGACAAGGGTTTCCCCCATAGGGATGGAGAGGATCTCCTCTCTATCCTCTTCAGTCCCCAGCTCTCTGGAAACCAGAATGCAGGATTTTGTTGCATGACTATAAATGGTGAATTTCATAGACCAGGAACCATTTTTTATTTATTCCTTCATTCCTTAGTGAATGCAAGCCAAATTCTCCCTCTCTCCTTGGACTGCATGTGAGAGCTAAGGGCTGTGGACTGGTCACTGGGGTGAAGTCCTCAGGTATTGTTGAGTGGAGTGTTTTATAGTGTGAATCTTCCTGAAGCTACAAACAAGGAATACGTTGGGAGAGAGGGTTTGCCACTGCACAGCATCATTCTGACAGCATGCCCATCTGCCCCTTCCCAGCAAAATTCCTAATTGTGTATTTTTTGTAGACTTCAGGTGCCTGACAAATCTTTATGTTATAAAGTATCACCTGGAGAGGTCCCTCCTACCTCCCATTTCAAGCACTCAGCTTTTCAGCTCTTGTAACAAGGATAACACCTGAATGGCCCCAGGCACCCTAATCCCATCTTGCAAAGCATCAGGTTTGTTTTCTTTCAACTTCATTCCTCTATTCCCTCCTCTTCCCATAACCTCTGCCCACCTCATTCCCAGGGAATAGGATAACCAGTAACATAAAGACTGTCACCTTTCATAATTTTTCCCTGGGAAAGAAACTTTTCCCTGGCACTGCAGCATTGTGTGACAGTGGGCAGCACAGTGCTACCATCCCACCTGGAGAACACAGTCCAGTTTCACCCCTGTGAAAGGGGTTTATTGCTGGTATTGGCACATTTTCCAACATCCTGGGCTACGTTTGTGTCTTAGAAGCCAAGTGCTAAATTTTTTATGTTTCCCTCCCTCACCTCTCTGCAGCAGGGATGTTTTAAGAGGAGCTGGAGTGCTCACCCTGGAGAATGTTGTGTGTTTCTACCTGAGAGAGATGCCAGGGGCACATCTGGAGGCTCCCAGCTGGTCCAGGCCCTGGTGTCCATCAGCTTGACAACCCCTTGCAGCCTCAAAGATCCCTCAAGGCACCTACTGGAAGGTGCCACCAGTGCCACCAGCATTTTTAGCAGTGTGACATGACCATGCCATGGGAGCACCCACTGGCCTGGCTGAGCTTTCTGTTTGCCATCCCAAAGCCCTCAGGAGGGCTTCATCCTGCTTTCAGATCTCATCCATTAAACAAGTACATTATCCCCATGCAGATTATTTTTTTTTCCTCTAGTTCCACCTCCAGGTCACATCTCTCTGTTAGACAAGGTATTTGCAGTGGCCTTGCAAACTAAAGACACCCCAATCCCTTCTCCACTGGGCTTCCAGCTCAGCTTCAGCCCTGACTGCAAATGCTCACTTAGTCCAGGGACAGGGAAGAGTTTAGGAACAGGCATTAGCATCCTTCACTTAACACCCATTAATGCTGGAACAGGTCATGTTGTGGTGTGGGTGTGATGCAGGTCCCACTGGGCTGGGTGGTGCAGGGGCACTGGGGTTGTGCCTGGGGCATGGGAGGTGCAGGCAGAGGGAGCAAGCCCCTTGCCCATCTCCTTTTCTGGGTGCTTAGCCCTCATTTTGTAACTCTTCCCACTAGCATCTTTCTTGGGAGAGTAAACCAGACCACTGCACCCTTCCTTGCCTTCAGCCACTGAGAGAGAACCACTGTTCTCACCTGGTAACCCATTAAGTGTCTCTCTGCCTTCACCTTGGTCCACATTCAGATCTGTTGTCAAAATACTGATGGTTCAGTTCCAGTTCAAGGACAGAAGCCTCAAAGCCCTTGCACCACTTTCCAGGCTGAGCTCTGGCCTGTTCTGCTCTTGGTCCAAGACAGGATCTCCAGCACCCTGCAGCACTCCCACTCTCCAGGGCTTTTAAAACCTCAGAAAACCGAAATAACACAGGCATGGAGTGATTTCACACTCAGCAGGGTCCTTTTAAATAAAAAGTCCTCAAGGTAGAGAAGCATCCTGCAGTTTCAATGACTTTTCCAGCAAGACCTCCAGCCATGGAACACCACTGTGCATCCCAAGGGCTCTGTGCTCCCACTGCCTGACATGCTGCTGCCTCCTTAAATCTCTCCCAACAGCCCAAATCCTGCCTGTCCTGAGCTGAAGCCAAGGTCTCCTTGAGCAGGTGAGGACTAAGAGTACAGCCCAAGGTTTATGTGGTATATGGCCTAGAAAAGAAGGGAAGGTAATTATTTTTTTCTTTGAACTTACAAATAGAGCAGAATATGAACCCAGTGGGAAGAAATTCCAGCTCTTTCCTTTTAATTGAAAGTAGATCCATAAAATCCTGCTAAGTCTGCTGGCTAATGCAAGCACTGGGAGGCAGCTGAAATACACTTCCCAAGGGCAGGGTATGTTACAATCATTACATTTAAAAGTCACAGAGGTCTAAGTTTAAAAGTAAAAATTACATATATGTTCCCTCCTCCTGTATTCACCCACTACTCCTGACCTCCTTCTACTAATGTAGGGACCCTGATTTTGGAACAGGCCTAAAGACATCAGGAATAACAGTGAGTCAGTGATCAAACTTTGCAAATGTGATGTGGCAGTAACTGGATTTTCCAACGTGATGTGTCAACTGCAGTCTCATGGCATGCTAAACCTGCTGATCATGGGAAATCCTATAGGTGGGAGGCCAGAAGAGGGATTTCTTCAAGTTCAGTAGATCAGTGACCTCCAACAACTATCAGGTCCATTCACAGCTCATAAATAAAGAAATAAATAAAGAAAAATAAATAAATAAAGAAAAAGAAGATGAAATGGCTTTAATCTTCCTACTACGCTTGTGCAAAAATTATATATATATGTCTCTCCTAGCCCCCCCCCACTAATAAAAAACTCTGGCTACTTAAAACCACAACAATATGTATATAAAGTAAACTAAATTCATACTCAAAACCTACACTTGAAGGCCTATAATGATTTTTTCAATGCATTTTTCAGAGATTATGGCTGAATGGCCCAAGGAGAGCAAAGGGCAGGAACAGCAGGTCCCTTTTGCCAGGTGGAAAACATGTCACTCACTGCTGAAGCAAAAGAAAAGAAACTCACAGATTGCTTTTTTTTTTTTTCTTAAGGTTCAGCTGCTTTGAGGAGCTTGCTTTTTTAAAGGAAAGTCTGCTCCAGAGTTGTTGGAAAATGGGAGTGTGGAGAATGGGACTGTGGGAAAACAGCCCTGGGAGCTGGGTCTGGTGGAGCAACGTGCTGTCTTTGATGCCATCTACTGGAATGGTGGCTCCAGCACCTGGGACCTGCTGCTTTGCTGGAGACCACAAAATTCCAGCTTGCTCCCAAGGGGAGTTGGTTGCTGCAAATGGGATGCAGGCTCAGAAAGGCTGCCTGGTCAAAGTGATGCTCTGCAGGATCCACGGATGCAGTGGGACTTCCAGCAGCACAGCCAAGCTTTTCAGAGGATTTCACACATGGTGTGCTGCTCCTGGAACCTGCAGATGCCTGGAAAAAACAGGCAGGGAGGCCTTGGTTCCTTCAACCAAGGAATGCTGTAAGGTTCCATCTACAGGAGATTATGGCATTCCTAGGAAGGGAGAGGAGGGACACAGCAGCCCTTTAAGAGAGGAAGGGCTTCCTTCTCTTCCAGTTACAGCCCAGTCTCTGAAATCAGACAAAGCTGGGCTGTTGCCTGTAACTAACTGACAGGAAAAGCAAGATTTGGATGGTATGTCTGAAATCCCTGGGATTTTCCCAGGAGGATGGACCAATCTTCATCAAGTCACTCCACAGTGGCAACTAAGTTTTCCTTCTCAGCCATGTGGCTGTCAGTGCACCAGACCATCTTATGACAGGAAAAGCAAGGCTCAGTTATCTGCTTATTTCACTTGTTCTGGTGCTGAGTATTTCCCCTCTAAGGCTCTGCAATATCCTGGCTCTGCCTGCAGGACCCAAATCGCCACAGGATGCTTTATGCAAACACTCTGCAAGACCAAGAGGCAACACTTGGGTGCTTTCTGAGTCCTGGCTATTTTAGGAAGATGTTAAATACCGTATTTCATCTCCAGGGGATTGTGCCTTTTCTTTAAGAATCCCAGCAGAGAAGAGCAAGATTGGCCCAAGATTTTTTTCCCTGTCCCATTAATTATGATTTGCAGATAGGGAATCACTGCCAAGTGTCCCAACTACATGGCATGTGCTAGATGTTGAGCCAGCATTAGCTTGGATGGCAGGCCCAGCAAGCTCAGTATAAAGGGCACTTCTTCCACATTATCTCCTGAAACAAGCTTGACAACATAGCAACAGCCACGTGGCCTGTCTTCTGCAAAAGTCTAGATACTCCAGGCAACAAGTACATCTGCCCTGTGCCAAGCCCTCCTGTGGTTTTACAATAGTGCTGAGCCCTTGGAAAGGTCCTCATTCATCTTTTTGTATAAAAGATCCAGAAAACAAAGGAAAGAAAAGAATTGGCTACCATGGGGAAGGAGTAAAAGTGATGGCAAACAACATGTGGTTGGTGATCAGACGGCAAACTGGGAACAGATAAACCAAGAGAATAAACTTTTCCTCCATCTCCTGTAACTACATAAAACTTCCCTGTTATTTGTAAGGACAGCTGGCTGAACCAGACAGAGGAGAAGCCTAAACTAACAGCAGATCTTCATATTTCCCTGTTGCCTGTTGTCCAATAAATACACAGTCCAACCAGCTGGCCTCTGCATTCCCATGCCAATAGGTTGTTCTTTATCCCTATTTGGTTTTTGTACACAGCTTGGACATGCAGCAGAAACAAGAGTTTTCAAAGGGAATAACACACTTGAGAAAATCACTGATTTGGAAATAAAACTCCCTTAAAACAACACACATCATTGGGAACTCATTTGGGATTTGTGTGACTGGTGTAAATCCAAAGTCAGGACCCACTTTCACAGCCCATTGCTGGTGGGGGGCTCATTCTGCAGCTCCCTGCCACGTGCTCCTGAAGGGACATCACAGGGAACAGCATCCCTGGGAGCCCACGAGGACCCCCAGCACGTTCATCCTGTGCCCAGTTCCAAGGATCCACAGGGAGCAGGGCTGCAGATCAGACCTGCCACAGGCAATTCTTGTTTTCTGGGAGCTCTTCTTGCCTCCCAGCACAGTGTGAGGCATAAGAAGGAATCAAGGAACACACAAAAATAAAGAAACAAAGAAACAAAACAGGAATCTGGGGAAAAGAGGTAGAGAAGAGTAAAAAAAAATGAGGAAAATGACAGGATGAGTGAAGACTGCACACACTTGAGAAGTAATAAGGGGAGGGGTTGAGTGACTGGATAAAAAGGGAAATTCAGTATATTCCGTTCACGAGGCCACACATAGCTTTGTTTAACAGGTTTTGTAGCCTCCAGCATTTCCTGGGCATCTGCCACAGAGATCTGGGCTGACTCTCCATCCAAACAAATGGGATTGATTAAATTCTATCGCACTCTCAAGGATTTCCATAGGCAGGCGTCCTATACATTTGCAACGCAGCGATCTGATCAAATTCCCCACAGAGCAATTGCTATAGAAAACTGTTGTTTTACTGCCTCGTCAATCCTCTAGGAGTTTCCTATAAAGACAGCAGCTCCTGGATTTACTTGGCAATCAGCCTCTTTCCAGATGATGGCCACCTGGGATGAGTGAGTTTGCTAACAGTGCTGACACAGACACTGCAGTGCCCTTGCAGGGGGCTGTGAGATGGGATTTCTCTCCAGCCACTCTCACAGGACCGTGGACTTTTCTGTTCAGAAGACATGGGTGCACGTGAGCTGGAACAAGCACCACAGTTTTTCTGTGTATTTTAACTTGAGCACTGCTCTCTTGGATAAAACCCACCTGGCCCTGTGTGTGGGTTTGGCTGGGAGTGTAGCAGGGCCCTGGAGCACAGGCCGTGCTGGTCCAGCACTCCACTTCCAGTCCCAGATTCCTCTCCATCTACAGAGCCCAGGAATGGCTTGGTTTGCTTTTCCCCCAGACCTCTTCCTCCACCTTTCCCTCTAGCTTGCAACACAGCTTCATTCCTCTGATAAAGTCAGAAGGGCAAACACAGTCTATTCTTGAGGAACTGGGGGTTACAGCATCCTGCTAAGAGCCTGGATTTTCCTGGGAAGGGATGCCTGCTAGATGTTCCCACACCATCCAAAGGGGAGTGAGCAGGAACAGCTCAGCCATCAGCAAGGAGGCCCCTGCTCAGGAACATCAGCCTGTGCAGCAGGTGATCTGGGAAGGAAGGCAGAAGGGCACAATGCCAGGATCAAAATGGGGACTGAGGGACATTTTCAACTGTCCTGGTTTTCCCAGAGCCACTCAGAGATGATTTCTGCCCCCAGGACCAGGGTATATGATGTTGGGCATTGCCCAAGAGCAGGCAGCCAGCACCACACTGGCATCAGAGGGCAGCTGGAGCTGCTGGCACTGGTAATGTACCCATGTACATCCTTACTGAGCCTGGCAGGAGCAGCCCATGCTGGGGCTAGGATGGAGGATCTAGACCCCTCTACAACCAGGATTTGGGCTGCTCACAATTCCCCCTCCTTGAGCCTCCTGAGTGACCTGCAGTCAGGCAGGGACAGTCACTGGGACAACACCTGGGATCTGAGCTGCAGGAACTGGGACCTGCAAAGCTGTTTACCCATTCCCATCAGATCCAGTCTCTCCTTTAGATCCAGGAACCATCTGTCTGGACAAAACAACGCTCCGCATTATTATTCAGCTTGGGTAAGTTTTAAACATTTATATGGCAAACTCCACCACTTCCTCTTAATTGTCTTTTCCTTTTGGTAACAGGCTGTGCTTTGGCAGGGAGAAAACCCCTGAGAATGGCCACACAAGGGTGTGGGAGGATGGTGCCAGGAGCAGCAGTTTGGAGCTAAATAATGTTCACTGCAGCTGCAACAGAGGGTCCAAGGCAATGATGGAAGGTGAGGAGGTTACTCCATCCCTCCCTCTGTGACCATCCTATTTAACATCTCCTGTGACATGCTTCCCAAAACCTTCCATGAGCAACTTCTAAGACACCCTGTGTTTACATGGCATAAAAACACTTTCCCAAGACACAGAACAAATATTGCCTTGTAGCCGAAAGCAATCCCTGGTCAGGATTTCAAGAACACCTCTGCCACTTAGGATTGCGGTGTGTGATGCTTTAAAAGCAATAAAAACCCACCCCAAACAGGAAGAAAGAGATACATGTGGGAGGGGCAAGATCTTTTTCAGCACTTCAGGATGGGAAAGATTCTCCACTGGCTTCAGTCAGAGAGGGACCAGACCTGCACATGGCTTTCCAGCCATGTACAGATGGAAACACTCCCTCATCCACAGCTGCTGCACAGCTGGCAGCACGAGCCAGAGCCACTCCTAAACCTGCCTCCTGCTGCCAGATACCTCATTGGCATAATTTTTGCCAAGGCTGCAGCAGGAAACCGGTGAGATACAAAGACCTTGGGAACTCGCTTTGATTTCCTAATCCTTGGAGCAGTTGTTGGTTCACAGGTTCAACAACCTGCCTACAGAAGGGTTAAATGTGGAGCAGAGCTGGCACTGAGGGTACTAACTCTGTTCTGGATAAAGAGAAGTACATTCTGTGTTGCTGTCCCACAATTTTCCCAGGGACATGAAAAGATTCTTTCCTTTGTTTTGCTCAGGAAAAAACCCCATTTTTTTAGCTCCCAGGCTACAAAACACTGATGTTCCCTAATAAATCACAATTTCCACACCATCAACAAAAACTTAACCAAAGTTAAAACCACCAAACTACACCAAACTCCTCAGGACTTGGATATGTGCAGGAATGTGAGCCAGACACCAAGGCAGCGATGGCAGCGCAGGAGCTGAGAAGATGGGACTGTAAAGATATTGCTTTGGCAACCAGGGCACTGAGATATCCTGATACACCCCCAAACACACATCCAAACCCCTCCTGCCTCTCTCTGCCACCCATCTGGGCTGGTGGCCTTCCTGGTGACAGCACAGCAGTACTGGTGACAAGGCACCCCTTCTGTGTGTTCCTGTGGGAAGGTGTAGCAGGCCAGAGTCACCACACCAGTTCAGACAGGCAGCCTGAGCTAGCAGTGTATTCCACTCTCAACAGTGGCCAGTTCTGACAGTGGTTTAGGAAAATGTACGAGATTTTATATTAGAATTTGTGCCCTGAAGGAAAAATGCCTTTTGAATTTTATTAGGGAGAATTTGGCTTGTGTCTTCAAGCACGAAGGCTTAGAGTGCTACCAAACCCCTTGGACTCAAACCCTGACTCAGAAGGAGGCAAAGGAAATTTTCCTTCTGTCTTCTTTAGAGAAGCATTTTCATCTTTCAGAGTTTGTTGTTGGGGGTTTTGTGTGTGCTTGTAAAAACTCTAAAACCCCACAGTGTTTTAGAGTTGAACAGGAAATCAAGGCTGTGCATTTCAGCTCCTGCTGCACTGGGAAAGATGCTGACTTTCGTGGTAAGAAAAGAATAAATATTCAGCCAAAAGGCAGCACAGCTCATAAAGCCACAAATGCAGACAGACCTAGAAGTTATGAACTTATTACAAAAAAGACCAGCAACAATTATTAAACCCCAGCCCAGGCATTTTCCTCTAATATTAAATGATGGCAGCAAAAGGGCTTCCAGGCCCAGAGCTCTGCTCCTTTATCTGTCTTCTCACAGGTCTTTTCAAAGATTCTGGATAACCTCTGTTCTTTAACAAAGCCTGTATTGTCCCAAAGGGATTTTCCCTCTCGTGCTGATATTCCTGCTTCTAGCAGAGGTTTTCAGTTTTGATGAGGCTCTAAGATGGACGTGATATTCATGGCTTGGCATGGGGAACCTGCAGTCAGCTCTCCAAACACGCACTCGCTCCTCTGACCTTCCCTGCTAGGGGAATTTCTGAATACATATTGACTTTCCTTATAGAAAATCATGGAATGGTTTGGGTTGGAAGGGACCTTAAAGACCATACGGTTCCAATCCCCCAGCCAGGGGCAGGGACACTTTCTACTAGACCAGGTTGCTCCAAGACTCATCCAGCCTGGCCTTGAACACTTCCACAGATGGGGAAACATGAAGGGCAAAAAACCCCAGAGAAATGCTGGAAAGAGTAAAAATGCTGGAAAGAGTAAAAATCGATGGAAGGAGCTTTGTTACCTTCCAAGAGGGAACCTTCCCTTCCCATCAACAGCTGAAGCTGCCTATGAAGGCCAGGTACTTCTCACCTGCAGAACAAATGCAAGGAGAGTGTTTCAACTGACGCCAGCTGATTTTTGGTCTGTGCCTCCCTGTGCTCCCATCTGCATTCCCAGTTCCCACGGCCTCCAAGCAGTGACAGTGAAAATAACCAGAGCAGCCCATGGGCCTCACAGATGAACTCCCAAGTGTTTAGATTACTGAACTGCACCTCCATAAATCTACCCGATCCTCTGCTGTAGGAAAGGGTCTGGGGTGTTAAATAAATTGACGATAAATTTCAGAAGATTTGGTAAAATTAGGATTGTCGTTACTTTTCCATTCCAAGAAGACTAATCTTGGTTATAATTATCCCAGCTACATCCAGGCTTTTCAATAGCTCGTTCACTGATAAATGAAGCGTTCACTCTCACAAATGCCTCTCTTTCCCCTGATGGATGCAACGTGTTCCAGCTGGATGGAGAAACCTTTTTTTTTTCCCTTTTACACTTGCTAAGCTATTTCCAGGCACCCAGAGCACCAGCAGGTGTAAATCAGCAGAGCTCTGCCCATTTACTCCACTCCTTAGAGCAGATGAGAATCCAGCCCCTTATTTCTAACCTTACAATCACAGATTGCACATAGGTGATCGTCCCATAAATGAGTGAGGCAAGAAAAAGCCCCACCAGACAAACACAAAAGAAGTAATTGCACAAATCACTTTGGGCAGGCAATGAAGTGCCTGGCAGCCCCTGGAAAAAGCCACTTTAATTAGGCTGATTTAAATGCAGACAGGTTTTTTTTTTCCTTTCGACTGAGGTCTTTGTACCCACTTTGTATGAACAGGAGTTGGCCTTCATGTCCTCAGCCAAAACCCGTCCTTTCACTCCACTACCAGGAGCCAGGACAGAGGAAAGAGCCACCTCAGCAGAGCCACTGTGAGCTTCTGAAAGGAGAACAGCACCTTTGATGTCTTCTCTGAGGGGAGACAGAGATGTTTCTGAGATGAGAAAGGTCAGTGCTGCCCCACAGAGGGGTGGATTCTCCCTCTGCCCTGCCACACTGTTCCTTTGTGATGCCCAGGCTTTCCTCAGGGCACTGGGATTTTCCAAGTGCCTGCCCAGGGCCAGCTGGGAGCCCATCTGCAGCAGGGCTGAGCACACACAGTGCCCCCGTGGCAGTCACAAGTGGCATTTCCAACATATGTTTGCACATAATGCTCAAGTCCTTTCAAACTGAGCATGTGAGCAACTGACCCTGTGGCCAGTGTCAGCTTTAACCTCTTGTCCCTCTGTGCACAAGGAAGGCAGGATTTCAAAGCTCTGCTCCAGTCATAAACGCATTAATGTTTGTATTTAACTACCAGAATGACATGGTAGAAAAATCCTAGTGGAAACTAGTGACTGGTGAGGGGAAAACGTTGCTCTATGAGTCCCCCCATAACGGGCAGACAAGGATCTGGCACAGGGAAGGGCATGGGAGTGTTTCATTAAGCACTGCTCCTCTCATCAAATGCACAATATGGCTCAATTCATGCTCTAACTGTCTTTTAATATGTAGTATTTTTATCTGAATGTTATTTGACAGCTTGTGCTACGTGCAGCAGAGCTGGCCAGCACCGTGTGTCTGCCAGAGCCTCTGGCCACCATCTCACAGCCCCTGAGCCCACTCCCTCCTCCCAAGTAAGCCCCATCCCTAACTCTGTTAAAACCACAGGACAGATGTCTAGGGACGTGTTTTCAAAGAGATGCACCTCTAAAAGCTTTATGAGCATAAAAATACAGCTTTGTACAAAACTACTGTATCATGAAGCTCAGGGGCTGTTGAGAATAGAGTGATCAGTCATGCCAAAAACTGCAGTAAGGGGCTTTTCAAAGCAAAAGTCCATTTGCTTTGGTAAAAGGCAACTCCCCACCTCTCTACATAGTTTAAAGATGACAAGGAAGTCGAGTGTTTGCTAGAACATCTCAACCAGCAAGGAAAAATAAAGTGCTCTGTCTGCAAGAATAAGAGCTGGCTCCTCTAGTGTGTGCTCACTCTCACGTCTGTCAGCTCCACTAATTCTCCATGGAATGATGGGAGAGCTCTGTGCTGGAGCAGCTGGCCCACAGCAGGACTGGCATTCACCACTGGAATATACCAGATTTATTCCAGCTGCTCAGGTTCAGGTCCCTGCTGCTCACACCGCTATTTGAGTTAGGCTGGACTTAATAAAAACCATCAGGGATCAAAAGCCAAGAAGATTCACAGTCTAGTTGCAAATAGAGATTTGTCTCTCAGTCAGAGGGGCTTCAAACTTTCACATAAAAAATGGGTAAACCACAAAAAAACTGTTCAAGCTCCTCTCTGGGCCATACACTTAACCCTAACACGGGAAGTAAATTCCTGACCCTGCCTGAGCCATCACCTCCCTTCCATGGATTCAGCCAATGCCAATGAAACACCTTTGCAACTACAGTCATGTCATTTCCCAGCAGACAATCAGAAATATCCTCGTGCTTAGTCAGACAAATCCTACCCAAAGGCTGATGAAGTGAGAAGCAGCCCTTCTGTGCCTGTTGCTGTGATAAATGTCTATAAACCAGCCTGTGTGTAGGAAAAGTTTCACTGTTGTGATGATCTGAGGGCATTAAAACTCCAAAAAGGAAGAGCTGAACCTTATTCTCAATCTCTAACCAAATAAATTGGTCTCCTATTAGATGTCTACACTGATGTGGTAAAACTCTCTCCCTCTTTGCATTATCAGAGTTGGTTAAAAATGCCCAGCATTATGCATGAAATCAGCTCTTGACACAGTGTTTACACAGCAACAGCAGTTTCTTCAGCTTCACTGGGGACTCAGAGACCAAACACTGCCCACGGTTGTGCTTCAGGCATCTTTGCTGTAACAGCATTATAAATACATAATGAGAATTTAAAAGGCAGAAGGAAAACAGATAATAGAGACATCCCATATCACACTTAGCTTTCATCATCTGAAAAGAGCTACAAATCTCAGCATGTGCTCATCAACACTGAGGGAAAGGTGTCCTCGTTAGAAGATGAGCACAGGAGTCTCTTGGCAGCATCCAAAGGGAAAAGACCAAGTTTCAGAGGAAAACTGCTACCATATTTCATCCACACTATCACTTTTAAAGAAGACAAAGCAGCTAAGCATAGAAGTATGAGGGACTGTGCTTAAGCAATTGGAGTTAGAACAACACTAGCAAGGTCATCCATGCCACGTGAGCACAGATTTGGATCACATCCCTGAAGGTTAGCCTGGGAAAAGCTGCTTCAAAATACCAGAGAGTGGAAAGCAAGGGAATTCACTCAGTACCTGGCCACCATGAGAAGTATCCATGCATTTGTAAGTATAAATCATGCAACATGTGATTTGAACTCAAAACACAACTGTGACTAACAACCCCAAATACCACTGGGTGGGTTGATGGTCAGAACCTCAAGTGCAGCTCAGTAATTTTTAGCACACTTAAAAGGAAAGAAAAGTGTCATCTTTATGGGACAGACTTTGACTAAACAGGATCTTTTCTTGCACTTATCATCTTCCCTTGAATTATACACAGTCAAAACTCCTTTCCAACATGCGGCTCCAATTCTTTTCCTCCCTCTTCAGGTCCTTCCTTCCCCATTCCCTCCTTCCCCTGATTCATGACCACAATAATGTGCCATTGATTATCTGCTGACACATGCATTTAGCACTTCTCCATGCAAAGAAATGAATTTGGAAGCTTTTCCAACTTCCCCTCTGGATGATGTCACCCTGGGCGGGCGCCAGGCTGGGTTATGAGTGAAAATCCTTCACTTGGGGGTCAGACATCCTCCTATTTTTAGGCCTGGTTTCAGTGTTGTGCAGCCAACAGCCGAGCTGAACAGTTCACATTATTCCACAGTAAATGCCTGCCAGGCTCTGGACAAAGCTGGGCTTTGGACAAAGCTGGGTTTTGGAGCAGGTGAAGGAGCTCTGCAGCAGGAGCCTTTCTAAAGTCAGGTGGCAGCTTCTTTCCTTGCCACAGTGCTCCAGCAGCTCATGCTGAGATGAAAACCACTTCAAGCTCCCACTCTCCAAAAACTGCAACTGCAAATCCAAACCCAGGGTTGGAATTTGCCCTGGCACTGAGGAGCACTGCTGGCTGCATCCTTCCTCCTGGAGACCTCTGGAAGTTCTCACAGTGAGAAATATGTTCCCCCCCTCAGTATGCACTGGGAATGGGGAGGTTGTGCAGCCCGTGAGCTCACAGACCCTCACCTGGCTCTGAGAGCTCCATCACCCAGAGAGGACTCCCCACACTTCCCCAAATTCTCCTGTGTGGCAAAGTCATCGAGTCATAGAATTGTTTAGGTTGGAAAACACCTCATCAAGTCGAACCATCACACCAGGACTGCCAGGCCCACCACTGAACCATATCTCCAACTGTCACTTGTACACATCTTTTAAATCCCTCCAGGGATGGTGACTCCACACTGCCCTGGGCAGCTGTGCCAGAGCTGGACAACCCTTTCCATGCCGAAATTTTCCCCAATATCCAATTTAAACCTCCCCTTGCATAACACGAGGCCATTTTCTCTTGTTCTCTCCCGTGTTCCCTGGGAGCAGAGTCTGACACCTCCCCCCCCAGCTTCACCCTCCTGTCAGGGAGTTGTAGAGAGCAAGAAGGTCTCCCCTGAACCTCCTTTTCTCCAGGCTGAGCCCCCTCAGCTGCTCCTCATCAGACTCTCTCCATTAATTTCCCAAATTGCAGCACCCTGATCAGCCACCCCCTGTGTTGTGCTTTGGCCATTGAAGTGATGTGTTGCTGTGGGTAGAGCTGGTCCCCACCAAGCCCAGCCTGGGCAGGTGAAACTTCCCCAGGGCACATCCAGATCCACCTGGGCTTCTTTAGGATGAGATGACCTAGAGCTACAGGTGCCCAGCTCCCTCTCCAGAGCCAACATGGGAGATTCCAACCTCAGCTGTTGCTGGAAACAGGGCAGGATGATTCACAGCCCTTCTCCCTGCAACAATGCAGCCACTGTCTGCAACACTAGATCTACCTGCACCACATGGCCAGATTCCCACCCAGGGACAGGCTGTGCAACTCTGCTTATGAGGAGACTGACAGCAGTTACAACGAGTTGGGAGTGAGTGGAAACTGGAAGAACAAACCTGACACCCCCTCCTTCCCTTACAACTCAGGGGGCACTTAGGGAGCTACCGGGAATGGAAAAGCTGTGGGATGTGCAAAACAAAAGCACACACTGGCATAATTAACATGGAAGAAGCACTGCCCGTATCACCCTCCAAAATGACTGGAGTGAGTCCCAGAAGGCATCACAGAAATTACATTTAATGGGAATAGGCCTTTGGACCGGGAGTATTAGAGCCAGGTGGTTGTGTTAAGTAGGAAAAATCTTTTGAGATGAGCTGCAGATCCACACCAGGAGCAACAGTATGTGCAGCCGTGGTGGCCATCTGGGGCTCCCCATGGTTCTGAGACCCACTCCTGTTTTTAGGGATGATTTTAGGGATGATGATGGCTCGACTTTAAAGACTTGACAGGACCCACGCAACAGCCCCAGCCCCGTGTGCTGAATGAGCTCATCTCCTGGCAACCCGTGAGCGGGCAGGGTGAGGTGTAACCATACACAGTGCTGACAGTGACTGAAAACCACAGACAAGTAAGAATTGCAATCGTTGGGGGCCAAAGTGTGAACGTGAGTCACGTCCCACACCGGCTGCAGGCTGTCTGCACCACAGCCAAGAGCATGGGCAGTGCTGGCAGTGGCAGGGGAGCACTGCCCTTCTCCCAAACCCCTTCTCTCACATTCCCCTCGTACTCCTGTGGTACGTGAGCACTCACGTACGGACACATCAGAGCTCTGCAGTGTTTGCAGAAGGCCTAAAGCTGGCATTGCTCACTGCTTTATTTTTAACTCAGGGCGAGTCACATCATGCCTCCCAAAGGGGATGAAAACCAGCCACCAGCCCCAGCCCAGCAGAAGCAGCTGGAGGGCAGCAGTTCCCATGTCTTGTGGCTGTTCCCTCGGCCTGAGCAGGCTGGCAGCCCCACTTCCATACATCCCAACAAACACCTGTCCCCATCAGCTCTGCAGCTGCTGGAATCACAGAACCACACAATGGTTTGGGTTGGAAAGGACCTTAAAGCTCATTTAGTTCCAACCCCTCTGTCATGGGCAGGGACACCTTCCACTAGACCAGGTCACTCCCAGCCCCATCCTACCTGGCTGTGAACTCTTCCAGGGATGGAAGGCAACTGCTCTGGGTTTGTTGGTTAAACCCACTCATACAGAAAAAATAAATGTCACTGCAGGGACCATCCAGCATCCATGGGCCACACAGCACAGCATTAAAGCAGGAATACTCCATTGTTTTGTGCTTGCACAAGGTACTGCTCCAGCACTGTGGCCCCTGAGCCTGCTTACAGCTCAAGCAAGAGCCCAAGCAAGAAGATTAAATTTCAGATATTGAACCATTTGCTTCAAGTCATCAGCAGCTGACTTGGTCTCTCTGTTTGCTTCCCTCTCTCTTTGAAAACAACTCTCTGCTTTGGTTTATCAATCAGAACAGTCTCCCTTCCTGCCACGCTCTCTGAGAGGACTCCATGCACCAAGCAAGCCTGAAGGATATTTAGCTACGGGGAAAAGATACACAGAGAAGAGGAACCTGCTCTTCAAAAAGAGGAAATCTCTAGTGAAACCACAGCTGTGCAGCTGTCCCAGCTGTGCCTTTCTGCAGCACATTTCAACATGTTCATTTGCATTTTTACAGAAATAAAGCAATTTGCCACTGGTATGGCATTCACCAATGCTGTCAAATGATGGACAAGCTGATACAGCCCGGAATTCTGCGAGGGACAAGTGTGGAGAAGTGATGCTTCACTGTGTCATTTTTCACCACAGCCTTACGCAGGCACTGAGAAAAGGCCTCTAAGGATAAAAATAAGCAAGGCCTTGCTTCCTGTGCCATCTCCTAGACTGTGTCACTCGGGTCATGGATGCCTGGGGTGACAGTGGTGCTGTGCAGATGAACACACTCTGTGTAAACCCTGGAAGGCCCCGAGCTCTCTCCTTCTAGGCAGTTCTGCCACCACCACCTCAGCTCAGGAATTCTGTATCTGCAGGGAGGAGGGAAATGCACTTTGGACAAGCAGCTGCCAAGGGCTCTGGAGTTCCTCACAGAGATGCAGGAGCACACTTGGCCATGTCAGGTGGAGGATGGCTGCCAGCCCAGGCTGAAAGAGCACGTACTACCAAGACATCGAGGCACCAGAGCAAAAGGGAATGAAAGCAAAATGGCCATTAGCTTTGGATGCTGTCAGAGAGGGTCTGGAAGTGGTTTCATCCCATACATCAAGACAAGCTGAGCCACGTGCCCTCCCAGGCCCCACTGCCTCTGGCTTCAGGTAGCAGATACTGGTACTACCTCTTCCTCTTCCAGCCCTTTACCAGCTTCAGAAGAGGAGACATGGAAACCTGAGCTGTCTTTGCTGCTGCATGAGCTGGGTGGATGTGAAGCAAGAGGAGAGAGCAAACCACGATCTGAATATGCAATAAATGGTGACAAGGCTATGCCTTGGGACTGCCTGCAATCAGCTCTCATGCTCTAATGAACACCGACTTGCTGACACCAGGTTTTAATGAGCATTGCTTAAGACATTAACCAACACAAATTATAATACAACTCTTCACAGCGCATGTATGGGTTGGAAGTCTTTTCATTTCATACTTGAAACAGGCTCAATTTTGAGGATGTGAGGCCATAAGAATGCCTCTGGTTGTGTTTCAGCACAAAGGGAGTGCCTCTGTCTGCTCGTTCTCATTACACACTGCTGGTATGATCCATGGAGACCCAGGAGATGGGAAAGAACTAATAAAATTGTTCATCTTGGTGTGGTTAGTAATGCAGGGAGCAAGAAAGGGAGGGTGGAGAGATGTTGCTTCTTTGCAGAGCAGTAAGAGGTGATTATTTCTTTACAGAAGTTGTCATGGCTTTCATTTACTTACACAGTGAATTTATCTATGGATGGAAATGTGTTTTGAAAGAATAATTTTATAACCTCATTTAAGAGGTTACAATAATGACACAACCTGCTTTTCTCAACCCTTCATCAGTCGATGATGGCAGACTAAAAGACTTTTTCTCTGTCCCAACGTTCGTCTTGATCATGTCTGGATTTCTCTACTTGCAAGCCAATTTCCTATAAAGCTGTACATACTTTGTACATTTTCTTCAATCAGACAAGAGGAACAGATCACAAGCCACTTTATTAAGGAAGTCAGGATAATTATTCTCAGAGGATAATTAAAAACTCGGGATACATGAAGTAACTTGACCCAGTTCTCCTGGAGAACAGTGGCAGAGCTGGAGGGGGATGACAGCTCTCACAGGCCTTGATCATTTTAGCCTTCATCCCTGGGGTATCCTTTATGTCAGTAATGAGGCAGCTCAAGGATGTTGATACTGATGTCAGTATCAGCCATGGCCATGAGATAAATCCCTAATCAAATGAAGAAACCCCCCACATGGGCACTGAGAGGGGATGAACCCACTGTGCAGATTCTGAAACAATCTCAGAGTTCACAGGTGAGCAGGGGCAGTGGACATCACTGCCAGGAATATTCCTGGTTACCACCACACGCCGGTGAGGGGAAGTTCTTTACCTACAAATCAAGACCTGCAAATAACAGGAGAAGGGGGTAAGTAATTCTTACCCCCTGCCAAGAACCACCTGCAATTTGATGCCCTGACACACCTGAAAGGTGTTCCTGTTGTTACAGGGAGACAGTTGGAAAAGCCTCAAAGTCGTTTTTCTCTGCTCTAACTTGCAGGCTACAAAGAAGAATGAGGATATTACACAGCATTGCAGAATCAATAGTTATTGTGGGAATCACTGGTTTGATGTCAAGGCCAAGTAGCTGCAAGTGGAATTAGCACATACCCTGTGCAGGAAGACAAGTACATGTTCTTCCCTAGATAGGAAAGGTGTTGACTATGAAGGGCCTCCAAGCAGGTGTGCACAGAAACCTGGGAATTAGCATCACATTTCCTAATGCTCACAAACCTCACAGCAGCTTCTTCCCTTGGCACCCAGGATCCTGCAGCAATGGCCTGATCTGTCCTGTACCAGGGACAAACTGAGAGAGGACAAACCTGCAGACCAGGCTGACCCTTTGCATTTGGATTTTACACCTAGAAAAGGCTACACTTGGCCAACTCAACTACTCACCCCATGTCAGAGAATCGTGATGGCTGAGGTCACCTCAACACACCATCTTATCCCTACACCTTCCCACTATTGTCCTGACTTGTGCCAGCAGAAGTTGTATCTCACATTGCAGCTAGGATTTATTGCATTTCTCAGTCTCAGACTAATCTATGACATCTATGGTTTGGCTACTGAGAAAGAGTTCAACACCAGAGCATTAAGAGCTTCAGAGGACAAAAGTACAGATGTGGGAGTGAGGAACAGGAAAAGTGTGTCATATTAAAGGAAATAGTCTGCACAAATTTTATTAAACTTTAAAGATCCAAAAATAGCAAGACAAAGGAGACCAACTTTCAGGACTTCCATGCAAAATGGTGCAAAACTGAACGTTTTTGCAGCAGCTTAACCCACATTTTCCATAAAATGATTTTCTGGCTTATTAATAAAGCAAGTAAGATTCACAAGCTGCTCTGCAGCCTGGGATTGCACATGGTTGCTGAAGCCTCTTTGAAATGCAATAAACAGCCCAGGAAACCCTGGCTCGTGTTGGTTTTTGTGCTATGGTGCATAACCTGTAGTGGCACTGGATGGGCAGCAGACCTTAGAAATCATAGAACCACAGAATTATAGAATATCCTGAGTTGGAAGAGATCCACAAGAATCATTGAGTCCAACTCCTGGCCCTGCACAGGACACCCCAACAATCTCAGTATGTGCCTGAGAGTGTTGTCCAAATGTCCTTAAGTTCTGTCAGCTTTGGTGCTGTGCCCACTGCCCTGGGGAGCCTGTTCAGTGCCCAACCACCCTCTGGGGAAAGAATTTGTTCCTAAAATGTTTATGTAAACTGCATTGACCACTGAAGTAAGGAGAGCTGCCCCAAAGCTGCAAGATTCTCATGGCAGGGGATTAAAACCAGATGATCTTTAAGGTCCCTTTCAACCCAAACCATTCTATGGTTCTGTGATTCTGTGACTGAAACCTGTGGCAATCCCACTGCACCAGCACTCTCAGCAGATCCTGCAAATCCTTGGCACCTTCGAGCTTTACACTTTTGGAGAAGCAGCTTTAGGTGGTGGTGATGATGAGGCTGTGGCTGACACTGATGTGCATGAACCAACGATGCCATCCAGAGGTGTTTGGGTGCAGCACACAGCTCTGTGTCACCAAGGACTAAAGGGAAAGACAGAACCTACGCAAAATCTTATATTTCAGACTGTAAACTAAACCCACCACCAAATAATTACATTTTATTTTCCATTTATCTTGCCCATCATTTGTTTTTTCCATCTCTCTCACTACTCACTGTGTGGTTTGGTTTCCTAACTAAGCTAAGTAACTCAGTCTTAAAAATATAGATACATCTCTGACCTCTCCTGGCAAACAAGAGTTACTTCATTTTACTCCCAATTACTAACAGCAGGCCTGGCACCACACGGGGAAATGAGACACTCATCTGTATTTCACTGCTCTGCAACAGTACATGAATTCAGATAACAGCAAGCACACACTGAAACAGGAAACAAAACAGTGGAAAACAATCTTTGCTCCCCATCTAGAACAGCTGGTGACTCCCTTTCAGCTGTGAAATGGTTCCCAGCTGTGACTCAAGCTCGATACAAGGAAATGCTTTTCCAGCATATGATTATATACATTTATGTGTGTGTACACACAGTTTATGTCAGCTGCCTGAACAGTTTGGATACAGCATCACCTGTGGCACATTTTATGATGGGCAAAGTATGGCACAGGAGAGATTGGGTCAATGGCAGAGGTTTGTTTTACCTCTGTGTTCAGAAATACCTCCTTCACTGGAACCTGTATCTGTGTGACATTATGATGTGGATTCACAAAGTTAATTAATATCAGAATAAAGCCAACCACTCAATCCTTATTTTGTCCTTTAGAAAATTAATGGGACTAGAATCATAGAATAATAGAATGTCCTGAGTTGGAAGGGACCTACAAGGATCATTGAGTCCAACTCCTGGGACTACACAGATTATAAACAAATAATCCCAACAGCCCAAACTATACACTTACTTCTTTAATCTTAGAGATTTTCTGAGCTTTATTCAGATACATAACTGATTTTGAGGTGTACTGTCTTAAAATAAAAGAAATACAACATACTTGTACCTGTCTTTTTTTCCTGAGAAAAAAAAGACCATCACTTACTGACCACTACAGTTAAGGCACTGGGTATTATTTTATCACCTTATATAAACTAAAAAGGAAAATTCAGGAACATATTGACTTGAAAACTAACCAAATAACTTTTCAGATAGCTTATGGCAAGCACCACTCTCAGTTGCTGTATCCCTCCCCAAAGGAGCAACCTTCTTTTACAGTCTCAGTATCTGAAAATGAACAAAACCAGTAAAAATATAAATGATGTCAGATAGCAGATGGTGTGGCTGAACCATACTACAAGGAGGCATGATTGTGGTTAAGAGGAGGTTTTGAGTGTTATGGGATCAGAATGTTAAATTTAGGGACTTATGTCTGCACTGCATTTGGAGTCACCTTGAGCAGATCTCAAACCTAACCCACCCTGAGCACCTGATGGTGCCTTCACTTCCCACCCATCCACCCTGGGCCATGCCCTGTTTATAGGGGCACTCAGTCCCCCAAAAGCAGCTGCAGGGAGGTAAGTCTTGTGAAAGCTCAGGATCATGGAGACACCTGCATGGAGAAAGGTTTGAAGGGCCATTTTGAAAAGATGATCCTGCACTCTGGTAAGGCAAGAGGTGGAGAAACAGCTCTCGTGTTTCAGACACCTCAGTGGTGAGAACATATCTGGAGGGAAGACAGACATATGGAGTCCTTCATAAGCTGTGAGAGATGACCCACAGAGATCACTGAGCCTAATTTTATAATCCTAACCCTGCTACAAGTTTCAGACATATCTTATATCAAACGCACAACACTTCCATGCAGCAGCAAAAAAAATAAGCAAAACCCAGGAAACACACCAGTTCTGTGCACTATCATAAAAAAATACAGCACTAATTTAGTTGAAAATATTTCTTTAAAAGATCAAAGACACTGCGCCTTCCCTTTCCTGCCACTTTCATACACACAGTGTTTTCAAGAAGGAAAATCTCACCATCCACCCAGTGCTGCACAAGGAGCTGCTTGTGCAGACGACAAATGCAAGTCTACATTGACACCAACAGGAAAAGAGCTGGAAAAGGCATGGAAAAAACCTGTTCTTGTGAATGTGTAGGGTGTGCACTGACCTGTACTTGCCTGTCCTCACTTGCAGTGCCCTCATCCCGCAGCGCTGGGCACCCCCGACATCATTCACAATGTCATCTCCGATCATGATGGCCTGTCAGAGCAAGGAAAAATGGGAAAACCCCCGTGAATTTCATTCCTGCCACATGTCACTCCCCTCTGACATAACAAACAGCCTGGCTTGATGTTTAATACTGCCATCAGACAAATTAAACAAGATAATATTGTCATCGCATTGATTAAAAGTCACCCTACCTTGAGTGTAATTCATGCTGCAGCTCCCCCAGCAATGTACTGGTGCAGTACAAGCCTGTGCAGTTTGTAATCAA
This sequence comes from Calyptomena viridis, assembly GCA_013390005.1. Classification (NCBI taxonomy): domain Eukaryota; kingdom Metazoa; phylum Chordata; class Aves; order Passeriformes; family Eurylaimidae; genus Calyptomena; species Calyptomena viridis. Next base: position 223,433 of record WEIV01013381.1, on the reverse strand, counting down.
TCACAAAAATCAAAGGGATTTGGCACACACTTCAAAGAAAATGGTGAATTTTATGAAGTTAGGCCTATTGTGTTCCTAACAATCCATTTCTGTTATGCTGCAAGCAGCTTAAATTAAGCTTAACTTCTTAAAACTGGTATTCTACAGGCTAGTCAGAAGCTTAAGCTTGTGATCACTGAGAGTTTGATCCCAACCCATTCTCAGGTTGATAGAAAACTATATGGAATCACTGTAAAATAGAATTTTTTAATTTTTGCACAATATGACATGATATGTACAGGCCTGGCATGGTTTGTGCTACCACCATAAATACTAATTAACTTAATTGAGTACATTAGCAAAAAAAGGTAACTGGTTGTGCTAAGGTTTGTCTCTCTGATGAAAACATACAGCCTGCATGAAGCACCCTTCTGCCTCTGTTAAAGGTATTTATTAAATCAAAATATATCAACCAAGGAGTCTTTTTCATTGGCAACCACGTCTACAAAATGTCAAGGTTATTATCATCCTGCATTAAAAATGATTACATTTATTTTATTCTTCAAATTTAAAATGGTTGGAAGGCATTATTTAATAGGTTCAACAAAACCCAGTATACACACAAAACAGTAATCTTCCATGAATAAACAAAAGATCAACTTTACATCTTCCAAAGGTGTTCTGGATTACTCTGAAGAGAATACAGGCATAACCTAAAACTGGAGAAAAGTAGCTTTGAAAACATGCAGTGTGGTTTATCTATCCAATTTTAAAGTGTGCTGTTGCACCTTTTGTATCAAAGTTGAATTTTATCTCAAATACATTAATTAGTTGCATCTTTAACCATTTGATTTTCATCTTGTTGAATTAGCCTCCTGCTTCATAAATGTAACTGGGCCTGCAACCCCAGGAATTCCTGCCTGAATGTCCATCCCTTCCACATACTTTTGATTATTTTCATACCTGCACAGAGTCACTATGCAAAGTGTTTCTTGCAAAGAAATTGCTGTGAGTGGTTTGAGCTTTTCCTGGGGTGTGTCATGATGGGTCCTCACCCCATGTGTGGGCTTAGGAAGTTCATGGGATGTTTGCAAGGGACCAGGACTGCCTGGAGCAGCACCATGGGGACTCTGCTGGGCACACACAGAAGCCAACCCAGCATTTTTCCATCTGTGGAGAACTGATGAACAGCCCCTTGTCACAGAGGTCATGGAATGTGGCACACACAGCAGAAACAGGCACCTATGGGAATGCTGAGTCTTTCCATACAGCTGGATGCAGCTTTAAGGTCAAAGACACATAGGAAGTCTGTGTTCCAGGTGCCATTCCAGTTACCAGTTCTGCTTAATACAAAATCCTCCTCTTCCTTCACCTTCGTATGGAAGCACCTCTCTTTTTTACAGAGCACACAGGAGCCAGTTCATCTGTGTCACCCAGCCTGTGAGCTGCCTGCTGGGCAGGACCAAGCCACACATGCTAAGGAAGGCTAAAAATACTAAAGCTCCAGAGCTATTTTTAATAATTATCTAATTGCAGCAGAACTTTCTCCCACTTATCACATAGCACGTAAAGGAAATCTTAGGATACTTAAATTTTCTGAGCATCCATAAACCAAACTGAACACTTAGATCTAGGACAGCTTCAGCTGTTAAAAACTAAATCCTCCTCTTAGTAACACATCTAAGTTTATAATGCAAGATTATAAATAGTTACCAGCCCAGTCTATCATCCATGTTGCTTTTTAATACTGTTCACATGAGGGGTGACAACCACCCCTAAGGTGATGGGGTGGAACAGGGTGAACTCTCAGGTCAAGGCTCATGTGTCTGGTACCACAACCAAGAGGTTTATTTTAAAGCAGTTTACATATGCCCACCCTTTTTTCCTTCTGCCTGGAAGACTCACCACTGTGCTTAGGTTTAAAGAGTTCCTTTAATGAGCAGAGAGACATAGGGATTTGTGACAAAGGGATTGGAGCTGGGGAAAACACATGGAAGGAGCAGCAGCAGGCTTTGGGACAGGCAGCTCTGCCTTTCCAGCTCTCTGCTCACAACCCCCTTCAAACCCACCACACAGGCAAGGCTCAACCTATTCCATATTCATGGACCATTTTTCCTTATCCACTCTCATGTAAACAACATGTGTTCCTAAAAAGATGCTCCATTCTCCTTATCCACTCTGCTCATGGAAACAGGTGTGTTCCTAAAAAGATGCCTTCTCCTGTAGATAGTTCACCTTTCCTTACCACTCCTCCAAACAAGCAATCCAGCATGAAATAAGGAGAAAATGATGGGTTTAATTTAATTAATTAGTAAATAAATCATGTATGCATGGATAAGGAAAAGACAATAATCCCATTGTTACATGCAGAGCTGCAGTGAACCTGGAAACATCACTCCCAACCAACCACCTTTATCAATTCCCCCCAGGCTGCTCTGAGATATCCAATAATTCTCAACCACTGGGTTTAATAGTTTATAATCCCCTTTCCTTAGAAAATTCCTTCCAACACCTCCCTGAGGGGGAGAAGGAACAGACCTGCCCTCTGCCACCTGTGTGCCCTTGCTCAGCCCAAACCCTGACGTTCAAGATGAGATTTCTGAAGTAAAGACAATTTCAGCCCCGTGTTCTCAGAACTCTAAAAAGAATTTCCTCTGAAAAATCAAAAGGGCAGTGAAGGGGAGGGGCATGAAGCAATCTCTTGCTCTCCAGGGCTGTATTTTACCCCATCCAGGGAAGTTTTCCTGCAAGACTCTGGCAGCTCCATGAGTGCAGCTGCAGCTGAGCAGTGATGCCTGTCCAGGCCAGCTTGTGGCATAAGCATACAAAAATGTACTCCAGCCCCCAGGGATTTCACAGATTTACTATCGGTGAAGGGCAATAATCACTAAAGGAGGAGCAATTATTCCCAAATCATTTAGGATTTAAAAAATCATTGGCAAGAAGATAGAGGTCGAAAGGTGCGCTGTCAAGGGAAATAAAAAAAACTCTACCTGTCAAACCTGGGTTTAACTTCCTCTCTGACTGCAATATGGTAAGAAGAGAGAGAAAGATATAAAACTGAAAGGTCACATACCCTCTGAAAGCAGGAATTAAAAGATCCCCATCCGTGTTCACATTTTACACAGGGATCACACATTAATTTTTTCGATCATTCTGCGGGAGTTACTTTTTTTAGATCGGCTACAAATTTACTAAAAAGAAGGGAAAAAATGCAGTGAGTCTCTCTGGTTTTAAGACAAATCATCAAAGAATGGGGATGGTTGTAATTTATATCTCCCTAAACCATGCAGCTGGTGAGAGGTGGTGTGTGTGGTTGCACATACAGAGTAAATAAAGCACAAGTGAGCAAAACTGAGGGAAGACACTGTTCTCGAAGGGTCCCCACCAAACTCAGCCCAGATCAGCAGTGATAACAGAGGACATGACCATGACCTCAAAGAATCTGGGGGAGGGAAGGCACAATTTAATCCCCACAGGTCAGCAATCTCACTGGTGCTGTCTGTGCCACATACCCAGAGGTGAATGGAGGTGGGAGCCAACCTTTTTTTAACTCATAGAAGCAGCCAAACCTGTAAGTCTTCAGAAATGCTGCTGGGGAATGGGAACCTTAGGCAGGTTTTGTCTGCAAACCATTTTAGTACTTAGTAAAACCACAGAATAATGTCTGATCAGAAAAGGAATCGTGGAGTCAGAAAATCAACAAGGCAAAGAGATAAGAATATCCTGATTTACCATGCTCATGTGGCAGTGCAGTGTTTACCAGGGTAAGCTCAGATATGGTATTTTGGAAGCTGAAGTCTATGGAGGATGCAAACAGTGAGATGCACAGAAGGCAGTGTGCTAACTTCATCCAGAATATTTAACACAGAGTCAAACATTTTTGCCTAAACAGATTTTTGCTATAGGCTTAACCTTAATCAAGCCAAACATGCCAGGGCCATAAGGAAATAATACACCAAATCTTGATTAATATATTAAACCTCTTCACAAAAGAAATGCAACACATTTACTTTTCTCCCTGTTCTCCTTGGCCCAACTGGTAATCTCCCAGGTTTCAGGATCCCATATTACTGTTAATTCTATTTCTATCTTAGATTTCCAAGGGCTGTAGGTTTCAGTAAGCTTTCAGCAAGACTGAACCTTGAAACTTCTCTCAGCCACTTCACTTTTCTTCAGGAGATGGAAAATCTTTTCCTGTCGTGGCTGGTGAGCAAGGAGGGGATGTTGGCACAGCAGCAGGTTCTCTGTGCCACTCTTGGGTGACCTCCCTGTGCTCTCATGCACCACTAACTCCCACCTGAGACTTGCAGGTGGCAGAAATGAGAACTGCTTAACTACCAGTAGTTTATGGACTCCAGTATGACCTGCCATAACTCCCACTTAAACAGGACAATTTGCTACAGAGAGAACTTTTTATGATTATATAAAACTACCGGAACCTTAACATTATTTAGGTTTTATTGTAAAGCTGTAAAAATCATCCACTGTTGCAGCTGCCTTAAAACATATAAATTAGGCATTTCAGTAACCTTTAAGATGTGTTATTCTTTGTCATATTACTGAATTGTAAGATAAGTCTGGTTACCTCTAAGAGGTTTAAATTTCCAATCTATTAAAGTAATACCAGCAATCTGTTATTTCTAGGCCATTGAGAAAAGGTTAAAATGAAAATTGGACTTTGGGGAGTTCCTCCTATTCTAAGTGCAGGCTGAAAATATCTCAGCAGCAGAAGGCAAAGTCAGGGCCTCAGTAAGAATCAGTTATCAAGGGAAACGACTGGTGATAACTTTATTGATTAAAGCAGCTTGAGGAATTTCAGAATTGCCACTGTCTCGAATTACTGTGGTGAGACAGCTTTATTAAGAAGGTATTTTTCATTAAAAGTCAGGTGAAAGAAAATTGTAATATGTTTTCAAAAGCACAACTCCTCTGAAATGGTTTAATGATGGTATGGATTAAATGCATTCCACAGGTGGAATAAATTATTGGCAAACATTTTGTAAAAGTAAAGGCAAGTAAACCCAGCCCTTGTCATGTCACTACAAATGCAGAGAAGCACAGTTTATCCAGGAGACAGATTAAGATGTAATACAGTGCATTACAGGAACTTACTGAAGTGAATTTACTGAAGTTTTAAACTGAATATACTGAAGTTTTATTATTATGTACCACAAACCAACCTGCAAATCCTTCTCAACATTAAAGTCACCAGTAAGAGCACTCAAAAGTTAGGAAAAGATGTTAGAATTAAGGTAGCTTGCTTGGCTGTAGTTTGTTTCTCCTAAACACGTGCATCCTGATCCAGGTTTTAATTCCAGCAGCATGGACTATTTTTTTTTTATAGTGGAAAGCACAGAGTGACTGGTGCCATTATGCAGTGTTGACTCCTTGGCTAGGAGCATATTCCATCCTGAATCTCCCTGAATACAAAATATTATACCTAGAGACCAGACATACTACTACAACAGATTGATGGCATTTAACATTGGAAACCCTATGAAAAAAACCTACAACTCTATCAAAAGATAAGGTTAGTCATTAGCAGCACTCTGGCAAACAGCAGAGGATGAATAAATAATCCCTGTGGAGACTGTTCCTGCCTTTCTGTGCCCAAACCAAACCCTTCTGAAGCCAATGGGGACCCACTCATGAGGCTCATCCTGTGGGACCATTTTTTCCCAGCTTGGTAATGAATTAAATCAGATTTGTTTCCCAGGACAAAGTTTTTGAGACAGGAATTCTGGTGTTGCACCCCTGTAATGATACCCTCCCTCAGTGCCATGGTTCTGGCATTCCATGAACTGGGAAAAACAGTGTCTGAGGACAACTGGGGTTTTTTTTCCATTTTCTGCCTATGGAAAAGGGCAAGTGATGCCACCACACAGGGTCACAAAGAGATAAAACTCAGGAATAACACCTTTCTTCCCACTCCTGCACACCAATTGTTTCTAATATGAGCAGCAAGGAAACACAAACCTTTATATATGGGATTTACACAAACAGTATCCAAGGGCTGTGGTTTTGTTGTTGGGGTTTGGTGGTTGTTGTTTTTTCCAGCTACTTTTTCTTCAAATGCCACTCTGTGTCTGCAAAGGATTTTAGGTTTTGTTGGTTGGATTAATGGACTGAATAATTGCCTGAATGGCTGTGACTGGGGTATTATGGTCAGGCTGAGCTACCTTGTTACTGGGAAGATGTGGACAAACTGGAGGGAGTACAGGAAAAAGCAGGAGGACAGAACTGAGGGAAGCTGCTGAGAGCTAAACCACACAGTTTTAGGAAAAGACAACTACTGTGATGATAACAAGCCTAGAGGTAATTGGAGGGAGAAAATACCCAGGAAGGCAAGAAGTTATTTCAGTTGTTTACTAGAATAAAGGTAGAAATAAAGAGATTCAGTTTAAAAGGGAAGTTTCCCAGTGAACCTCAGGAAAAGCTGCCTGTACACAAAACCTGAACACTGTCCCCAGAGCACTCAGAGCAGCTCAGTTGTTTGGCTCACTGAAAACTAGTCTGGAAAAACATTAATAAACGTGGAACAGGGAACATTCCTGCACAGGGAAGGAGATGGATTAGATGGCCTACTAGGTCTTTTCCATCTCCCCACTCCATAATAAAACAAAACCCAAGCACATACTGAATTACAGGGCTATAATTTCATTGCCAGGCTCTAGGGACCTACAAGACACCCAAATTTCTCTCCTGTTGTTTATAATGTCACCCAAACTCCCCTGATGGAATTATGATCCTGTAATTCACTGCTGCTCGTGAGTCATCTCATACTCATCCTTATGTCCTGTGTGACATAACAACAAATCAATAAAGAGGAACTGGGAACAACTACAGAAAAGGGAAAAAAGGGCTGTGCTAAGGAAGCACCACACATTCCAGCATGTTTTTGGAAAGCCAGTAATACAGGAGGAGGTTTTGGGACAGTCAGTGCTTTCCACTCATCTAAATTAGAAAATATTTTACTTCTGTCTTTCCCTTTTATTAAAAAAAAGGTAGTCAGTGTGACAACAAAGGAAATAAATAACATTTTGGCTTTAATTCCACCATCCTGCAGCATCCAATCTCCAACCATCTTCTGCCAGGCATTGGGGCACCTCTCGTGAGGGAAAACATCTTCCATAATTCCTTGGGGAACCTAACTTTTATTTTTTTGTATTGCTGTCTTCGGCCTGCAAATAAAGGAATTTCACAACACAAGTGCATGTTCTCCTGAACCATTTGGTTTGGGAGGAAGGTGAACATGAAAACACAGCACAAGAGTGTTGTGGAAGGAAAAAGCACAGTACAGAATGGAGGGATGGAAAACTAAATCAGGTGGAGGTACAGAGGGCACAAACCAGAGCAAAGAGAGACTGACACAAGGAATAAAAAGGGAAATAAGAGGCAGTCAAAAGAACCCCCCAAAAGGCAGAGAAAGCCTTTCAGGAGGTAGAAAGCATGAAGAGGACAGAGGGAATTCAACATGTCCCCACATGCTGCATTTCCCCTTTTGGCTGTCAGTTTTCTTTTGTCTACTTCACATATTTTGACATAATGGGCAAACACAGGTCTTTTCCCTCTGAAGCATTTTTTCAACAATTTTTCTTTTCCGTTTTATTAATTAATTTTTTAAGCAATTCATAGGAAGATGCTGAATACAAATATTTCTCTGCACCATGTGTAACACACTGCATTTGGAAAAAAAAATATTTGCATTTCCACCCAAAGTTTACCATGTCCTCCCGGCCACATTCCCTTCAGCCTTTTCAGTAACTTCCTAAAGTTACAACAAAGCAGCAAAAATGCATCAATGGGAATAAATATATGGCACAGACTCGTGGTCTGGGCACCTGAAACCTTACCTGCTCTGGTGGAACTCCCATTTCTGCCAGGGCTGACTCAAAAAACCTTTTTGCTGGTTTTCCCACTACCTCAGCTTGAACATCACAAGCATACTGGGAAAAAAGAAGAGGGAGACACAACAAATGCTGGTTGGAAAAGGATTTGTTCAACTCCATAACTCCAGTAAATTTTATAAAAATGATGCGATTATTGATTTTTGCCCTTGAATAACACAGTGGATTAGTGGGTGAAGGGGAATAGTAGAGAATTCAGATAAACAGAAGTGTTTAATGTTCTCTGGCAGGAGAGAAAGTCCTCTTGAAACACTTAAAGTTAAAAACCTTTTACATTCTCCATCATGGAGTAATCTTAAAATTCAGTTCCAGTATTGCTCATTTTAAGAGTATCATTCTCAGAGACACAACAACCATCCTTTACATAAAATTATCAAAAGTACTGGGGGGCCTTACAAGATGGGGAGGGTTTCTTCAACCACCTGCCATAATTTTAGTGATTCAAGTGACCTGCCAAATTTGAAAAGTTACATTTTCCTGCAACTCAATATCAGTGTAAGACTGAAACTGTTGTTCCTAGATAAGGAAAAAGCCCGAGCTTACCCAGGAGGCAAAAACTCTTCCCAAAACTCACACAGATACAAATGAATGTGCTACATCTATACATGATACCCACCATGGTCTGTGTTTCTCTATTACCCTATTTTGCCTTATCCTCTGCATTCACTGTGTATTTTTTTTAATCTCTCTTCAAGCCTATAAAAGGAAAAAAATTATTCTCTCCTTCTCTCACCCTCAGGTTGGCTTATCTGTTGGGTTCTAGTTCTGCACAGATTTAATCAGGCTTAAAATAGGATTGCACTGAAGTATCTGGCTGAATAAAGGGCCTTTTACTGCAAACTGTTAAGGGCAAGGACTGTGTTAATAACAACACCAAACATAAAATGGACCTTCACGTTCTCCTGCACATCCTGCAGACAACATTCCTTGTTTTACTTCTCTGACTCTTCCTGTCAAGGGCCTCACTTCCCATAAAGGCACCACAAAGGTAAAAGTTCACATTTTTAAGTAAAAAAAAAAAATTAATAAAAAGAACAAAGGCAGAAACAAATCCACCCGTGTTTAGAATGCAGCATATGAGTTTCAATCTGTGGAAACTCCCTTCACCAAGGTGAGTAATCACAGAAGATGACCCATATTTATACCAGTTACTCTTTTAACAAGGTGCACAGAGCGAGTAAGCATAATTCAAGCTATAAAATACCTCTAATGCCTTCATATATGCTCCAACATCAAGTTTCAGACCATCAGTTTCTTTATAGTAGCGTCTGGAAATGAAAGTGATAAAGTTCCCATGAAATTAAAACGCTGGCAGTTAAACACAAAGAAACCACATTTTATTATTTTGGGGCTTTTATAGGTGTCCATATGGCTGCAACAAAAAGTGAAGTAATCAGAAACTCTGGAGCCTTAATTTAACACCAGGAATTAAGGGAAGGACAGGCTCAGCACCACGCAATGCTCAGAGAAAAGATGTCAGAGCAGATGCCCATCTGGGACACAACTCCACTGGTTCAAAGGGATATCAAGGATGAGCTTGGCCTGAATTTTATTGCACAGTGACAGAGACCCCCTGGCAGATTAAAGGCAAGGGTGGCACCAACCAGCAGCTGGGACCCCTCCAGTGTATCTGGAAGGAGACACCAAACAGTTGACCATCATCACCTCTCACGTGAGGAAAGCCAGGGCACAGTTTCTTGTGACTAAGAAAGCCCTCTAAGTTAAATTTTGTCCCTGCTAAAAACGTTCCTATTGCCATGAAGCTCATGAAATTAGATATTATCTTCACAGTGGTTTTTCTGGAATAGCAATTCACATTAATGCAGCTCTTCCAGGCTCTCCTGATCAGAGCAAAGACAGGTTTCTTCTATATAGGAAGAAAAGGTAGGATGAGCAGTCAGTTAAGATTTTATGCCTTATCCTTCTGCCATTTTCGATTATTCAGCATAGCCTTCCTTTAAAATGACCACTTGACCTTTGCTAGAACAGCCATTAACCTTCTATAGTCTGGCGTAAACAGCTTAATTTTCTGACAGTGGCATGACAGAAGAAATTACAAAGCCAATTCCCACTCTCAGCCCAAAACAGATGCTAAATGTAAATCACTCCATTTTCAGGAGGAGGGCATTCTGCTTCAGTGACTCTGACACTTTGGTTTTTCTATGGAATGAACTAAAACTCCAGACAAAACCAACCTGCTTGCCCAAGGCAATTGCCACCTAATTGTGCTGGTTTTCACATTAACAACAAAGCTGGCTGGGTTTTGTATACGGGCCTTTGCATCAACAGGGCTTCTCCAGTCAGGTGAACAACTCTTACAACTTATAATCTCCCTCCTTCAAGTCAGAGAAATCACCAGAGAACTTGTATCCATATTACCTAAATGATCAGTCATTAAAAAAAATATGCTCACGGTGAAAACCGAGCTCTGAATATCCAAAAATCTATATTTTTACATGAAAAATAATACTTAAAAAGGTAACAACAAATATGGGGTTTTATTCACTTATATCAATGAATGACTGAATAAATACCTTTATATGCACAGAGTATAAAGGCATTTTTGCATTGAACACACTACAGTTCCTAAGCAAAGGCTGATTCTATATTTCTTTTTTGACAGATGACATTACATAGCACAAAACTTGATTGGTTCATGCACATTAGCCATTTTGCTGTGGGCTCAACATTTTCTCCTTATCCTTCTGAGAAACAGTAAGGATTTTTCCCCTGTGTTGTAGGATTAGAACGTGAGTGTCAGGTAAGGCAACACAATGAATTTAACTGCTCCTTCCCACTGATAAGTTCTACCCAGCTGGATCAATAACCCACAAACTAAGGAGGGTTTTCATGCCCATTACAATCTATTGAATCACTGAGCAAAGTTGTCACTACAGTTTCCCCAAGCCAAACATGCACAGTCTTTTTTAAACCCATACATCACAGAGCAGATAAGAACAACTCGTTCAAGGCTGTTGGGATTTGTCATTATTGAGCACTGGCATTAATAACCTCCCATCTAAAATCTCAGAATACAACTAAATTAATTGTTTCTAGGAAAACATGCAAACTCCCTGACTGGATTTTTCCTGCATGTGAAAGCAGGAGGTCAAAATTTACCTTTAGTGGGCAGAGAACAATTTAAAATGTCATTTCACATTCAAACTATCAAACAATTGATCTGTCAGTTCAAAAGCACCAACAGCATCACAAATCTACACAAATCAGCCCTTTATCCAAGCATGGCCTGTTGGATTTTTGGGCTTCTTTCACTATTAGAAATAAGGAATGTTCAGTTCAGGCTACAGGCAGCAGTTAAACCAACAGTTCTCCTCTCTGAGATGCTGCAGGAGCAAAGAAGACAAGCAGTGCCTAAATTCCTACTGGCCTCTTTTAATATTCACTCACTTGGGGGTTGCACACACCAAAATCCAAACTCTCCATAGTTTCTCTGCCTTTTGAGGCTCTCTGAAAGCAACAAAAGGCCTCTTCAGACCCTGAGCAGACCAGACTCTCAGCCCAGACACAGATTAACTGCTCAGAATTGGTGCTGTGAACGCCCACAGCAACTTCTGGCCTCCATTAAAGACACTGGGGGAAATTAAAAAATGCAAAGGCTTGAGGAAAAAGCAGAGCTTAACTCACCCTTTTCCAAGGGAGATCAAAACAGGCTTCTCCATCCCAATCAGAACTCGGAAAGCTTCATTAAGGTTTGCATAGGTGAAGTTTTCTGCTGCATCTCCAAGAACCACACAGTTTGGGTTTGTTTGATCGATCTCAGCAAATTCAGGCACGAGATCTACGGAAGGAGGAAAAATAAACTCACAAATCCTTTACCATTCACATCCCAACACTGATGGTGTCCCCCCAAATTTGCGTTTCCCTTCATTCATGACACAATCTATTAAAAAAAAATCAAAGTCTGAATCAAGTGCTCTTCAGACCTCCCTGTTCCTGACTGGATCTTGCTATACCTCTGCCCTATGACAAAGAGGGAAATAACCCACTTCCCATCCCCCCAGTTGTCCCAACATCTGCTGCAGTGCTGTCCCACCGTCGTGCACGAGCAGGTGTGGCCTCAGGCCACGCTCCTTCAGGATGCTGCAGGCAGCTGGGGCTGGGGCCGTGACCTCGGCCACGGACACGTCAAAGCCCAGGCCCTGGAGCTTCTTCACAAAATTCTCCCGGGTCGCTTGGGTTTCGTTAGTGCAGAACCGCAGCTTCAGGCCCGACGCTTTGATCCTGGGGAGGGGAAGAGGTGGAGGGGTGAGGGAGACAAAGATAATGAGATAAGGGCATCGGTTGCGCTAAAAACGCAAAGATGATATTCCAGAATAAGAGCAGGATCCCAAAATACTGACTGCAGTTTCCCTGTCAGAGCATGTAATTGATTCTGGGATTCTGGAGCACAGAGCTGAGCTGAACAGGCAGCACAGGTGATGTCCAGCACCCTGATCCTCCCACATAAAAACCCCTAAATCCACTTCCTTTTCTTTAAACTGGACCATGGATGCTGACACACCTGACCTGAAGGCATTGCCCAGTGGTAGCTGGGGGGATACCACTGGCTATTGGCATTTCAACGTGGATTTTCACCTTTCCATTTACTGATCACCTGCTGCAGTGATCACCTGGAGGCACCTGGCACTTCTTCACACTCCAGGTAAGAGGCCAGTTAGTTGCAATGATGCTGTAGCAACACCAGGGTGGATTCAGTTACATTTATCATTTAATGACTCATAAAACACCTGTGCTGTTACTCACTGGGTAATCCTGAAGAATATGGTACTTCAACTGATTCATTAATAAATGTTTTCAGGTAAATGGCTTCTCAGGGGAAGAGAACACGGCCACAAGTGTCCAGAGCCAAGGATATGGCTCCTGTGGATTGCTATTCTGCTAAAGTTGTGCTGATGTCCCATCCCTGGAAGTGTTCAAGGCCAACTTGGATGGGGCTTGGAGCCACCTGGGATAGTGGAAGGTGTCCCTGCCCATGGCAGGGGGGGGAACTAGATGGTGGTTAAGGACCCTTCCAACCCAAACCACTCCAGGATTCTATGAATCTCCTGCAAATCCTCTGCCTCTGAGTAGCTTTGTTTCCTGACCCAAGCTGTGGTGACCTGCTGGGGATATCACCAAAAGGCCTCTTCTCCAAAGATGAGTTTTCAGCAATTTGGAGAACCAATGATTTCAAAGCGGCCACGGAAAATCAGAAGCATTGAAAATGTACCACAATTTTTAAAAATAAATTGCCAATGAGACTGTCACTCAGCTTCTCAAATATACGAAAATTATTATTTTTTGTCAGATTTCCTGTGAATTTGTGCATAATTATCTTTGAGGAGCTAAGCTTACACAGGTTGAGATGCCTAGGTAAGTCTGGCACTAAGTTTATAAAGCTGTATTAAAATATGATTACTTTTCTTTGTATTAGAACAAGAAAAGACTTTTCTATTAGGAAAGTCCCTTCACTGATTCTCCAGACAGCAAAACATGCTGGGTTTGTTTTTCAGGGAAGATGACTCCAATTGGTTGGTCCAAACACCAGGAACACCTCGAGGTAACACAACTGATGATGAACTTTCCATCAAAGGATTCTTGGAAATCTGGTCCTAACCCAGAGAGCCCCTTCCACTCATTAAAACTGCACTCCAGTCTTATTTAATAATGTCGGTGATTAATTTCTTTCTTATTATTTGTCTTTCCTAATCATAGATATGTGAATTATCAATTACACTTAGTGGTTAATTGCCCTTCATAAAGATAGCTTTTCTATTTTAAATTAGGCAGTTAATACATTGTAACTAATAGCATCCACTTGTACATTATAAATATATCTTCATTGATTGGAGCAGTGAATGTGAGATTCACTCACAAGTTAATGAAGCAATTGAGTGAAGAAGTGCAGGGTGTACCCAGGGAATAATTATTGTTAATGAATTATGATGTGACCTTCTCAGAACAATGAACAATTGGTGTGACAGTGGGATGACAGTATTCCACATCTGTTATTTGAGACACGGTTTCAGCTGGAGTTTAAAAGCAAACCAGTGTAATTTGGATATAAAACAAACTTTAATACAGTGTGCCATGGTTAAAAAAAAATTATTTTAAATGCAAAGTCTATCTGCACACTCTTGGGGAAAAAACCCCACGATTCACAAGTACCTGGAAGCACACATTTGTTGAATGGGAATCTATTCTTTCTCTTCCTAAAGGTCAACAAAATGAGTCCAGGAACAACACCAAGCACCAACTTGCACAGACAAACCAGCACCATCACGGGTCAGCCTGGAGAAAGCAAAGACTCAGTTTTCCTGTGCTACCAACTTAACTTCTTTCTCAGAAATTTTAAAAGAAAAACAGTTTCACTTCTGAAAGGCCTGCCCAAAGCAGGAACAGTCTGGAATCATCTCTGACTGCCACCACCAACTCCCACCCCAACAAAGAAGCTCAGTAAATGCTTAGGATCAGGTGAGGTCTATAAAGAGTTAGGCCAAGCTGGACAGAAAATGGGAGTCCACATGAGAAGGACTTTTGAAAACATTCTAGAACACTAAACAAAAGAAAAATCAAAAATCTCCAGAGAAGGCTTATTTCTACAGAAATATCTTTCCAATGAAAAGCCACCCTTTCCTCCCCAATCAGCATCTCTAAAAAATGCCAAATCCTTGTATGTAACAGTCACACTCACCCCTCTGTGCATGATTACACATACCCCAGAATTAATCCATCCCTGTGCTGAGCATCCAGGGATGGTGAGAGGAGCCTGTAGGCCAGCATGCATCAGCAAACAACTATTAACTCACAGTTTAAATAATTAGGGACAGCTTTTACCAACATGAGAGAAATCCTGTCTCCAATCGCGTTTGCAGCAAAACTCTCCTTCAGTTTTTTGGTCAGGTAGGTTTTGCACCAGGAGGAACTAAAAGAGGAGGCTCGAAGGTGTCTGACAGGTGAGATGCTTTTCTCAGTGAGTCTATACAGTTGCCAAGATGGCAAATTTAATGGGAAACCTGCAGCCTCTGAACTGGCCTGCTGTTCACACCTCCAGAAGCACGTGCAGAGCAAGTTACTGCAATTTCTAGTGCTGACAAGTGTGGGGATGTCAGAAGAATAAAGAACAAGATTTGTAATGTGATGTCTTATAAGATAAAGAGCAAAGGATTAGATACCTGCAAGTACAGAAGAAGGAGGCACCAGCAGATGAAATACACAACACACATTTTATCAAGATCTCCAGCGTATTACAGATTTATCAGCAGTTGCATTACAGAAGTGCAGGTATACCCAGGAAACCCAGTCAATCAGGGCTTCAGCTCACTTCCATACATTGTGGCCACGATAAAGATCCCACTCAGACTCCAAAAGCACCAGGAATTGATCCTGATTAAGCACAAGGCAAGCACATGGACAGGCAGCACTGTGCTTACACCACAGGGACTGAGATGAGGCTGCCTCTCACTCCCTGTTTGGGGCCATTGACAGGCTCAGCATCAATTAAATCCACTCCATTTCCAACAAGACTGCTCACACCTCAAGCAGGAATGGGGGTACTTGAACTTAACCTGCACAAAGGGAGAGCAGCTTCTAACCTCGGGAGTGTCACAAATGGAAAACTCAGCTAAAAGCACCTCTGTGGCAAAAGAAACTTGTCAGATTACTTCTCAGAGTGGGCAGGGCAGCAGATGGAAAATCCAGCTGCCCCCACTCCAGCTTTGTGCCAGTGCTGCTGGGGAGCTGCCAGAGCACACAGGCACTGAAGAGAAGGAAAAAGTCACAAAAAAGAAACTTCCGAGCCCAAAATTATAAGCAGAGAGATGAACACTAAACTAACACACCAACAGGTGGGTAGGGAGTCTTTTTCTAAGCCTCACCAGAGGAGGGATTTAAGCTCCTTCCAGATCAAAACCACCACCTGGTCGCCCAAACAACCCCTAAATCCAGACCTGGGGCACCCACCCGGCTCAAGGCACGCTGTGAGCACACACACACAGGGGAGAGATGGATATGAGGGGTTTAATTTCAGCCCTCAGCTGCCCCTCATGCTACAGCAGCTCTTTGAACTGACCTTTACCTCGTTGTGCTGGAGCAGGACACGAGGCTGAGTGACAATGTCCCACAATGCAATTACCATGCGTCAGATGAGCCAGTCCCTTACAAATCACCTCGAACTTTACACATCTGCTGGCTGTCAGCATCTGCCAGGCTCACTCACCCGAAAATAATGAAAAAAACTCTCATTATTGTTCCATAACAGGTAAAGTGTTAGGACAATTATTAGACATCCTCGCTGACCTTGTGCAGATTTCACCAGCTGCCCTTGCCACCCTTTATGGGCAGCCTTTGGGCACTTAAAACACAAAAAGCTGTTCTTTCAGATGGTGTAAAGGCTGTGATGCTGGTAGGAAAAGCAATGGTCCTGGAATCCAGACTGGAAGCCATCACTCCTTAAATTCACATCATCCTGCACACGGCAGAAGCAACTAAGGACATGGTAAAAGGCTAAACTTCAGATTTCCCATCTTTGGACACACTCTTCCATGACAAAGACTCTTCCTAACACAGGGGCAGCAGGAGAGTCTGCCCTCAGCCAGCAGGTCCTGTGCAGATGGGCAGGGGACAGGAAGGAAAACCCTGAATGAGGCAACAAACCTGAGCCTGGAGACTGTCCAACATCAACTTCAAAGGGGGTTAGAGGAGCACTAGCTTTGAGATTTCCAGAATTGGCTTTTTATTCTGCTTTTGGTTTTTCAGAGTGTTTTAGATTTTCTTAACTTAAAAGAAAGCATGCTAAACACTTATGCTACTTGACTCTTTTGCATCAGTGGACAAATATCAGTCAGTGCAAACCTGTCAGCACTCCAAGACGTTGTCTGAAACACAGGGAATCAACAATACTGGAGAGTTTTCTACCTGATACCAAGCAATAAAGTAAAGCCAGGATTTCCTTCCACCTGGGCAGGGCTAATATTACTGCCCTCTGCAAAGGTCAGGGTGCTGGTGCTCCAGGTAAAACATCTCCTGCCAGAAGGGCATGAAACCAAGCCAAGAAGAAATTGAGCATAATGGTCAAAAGTAGAAATGTCTTGTCTAGTTTCAAGGTCAATACAGAAGGAAGTTTGAAAAGAGCAGGAATTTATACTTCTCAAGCCTGTCTGGCTGATAGAAAACCACAGCACATGATATGGCTTTAGCCAGCATCTAAAAAACACAGTCAAAATGATGAATTAAAAGGTTTTGCAACAGGAGATCAGTACTAGTCCTCAACACTCTGTGTAACAGTGGGTAAAATCTCACCCAGACCACAGAATGGTGAGTGCTCAGGGCAAAGGGAGGGATCAAACTCTTCTGTGCTTTCCAACACTGCTGACTAACAGGCAATGGGATGTTTTTTCCATTGCCCACTAAAGTCTCCCTGCCTGGACCTGCCACTTCTGGGGAATAATTCACCTCAGAAGTCACCACTGCTCTATAGGGAAGGTAAAACCCCCTCTTCCAGCCCCTGCAATGCACAGGTTACATCCAAGCATCAGATTATATTACATTTACAAATTAATGCAAATTCTGAGCCTGATCTTGCAGGTTTCTCCCAGAAGAACCTCCCTGGGAGCAACACACACACACCAGAGGATGCAAAAGGGTTTTCTTGCTCAGCACTGGCTGAGAGCAATAACCCCTTCTGGGGTCCAGCTGTGGAAATGCCCGTGGGTGGAGTACATTAAAAAGTGTATTTGTGGCAATAATGTGTTATATTTTCTATGTGAACCTGCATTCCTGCCATTCCAGTGGCAATTTCAGCAGCAGCATTTTTCACCTTTAATTTCAGCTCCTGAAATAACACCAAGCAAAATAATTATTTCAGAAGCCTGAAGGAGGCAAGCCACAAGTGCCTTCACCCATCCTTAAACAGCACAAGCCTCTCCTAATTCCACAGGAACACTGAACTTTCTTGTGTTTTTTCACCTGGTGGGTGCAATGAGATCAGAGAAACGTGGATAACACTCCAAGCTGTTCCTTCTCTATCCCAGCACTCCAACCTTCCCTTTCCTCTGATTTCTGCCATTGCAGCATGTCCAAACTGCTTAAATCTTGCTGTCACATCTCTGATGCTACTTTTGTCTCCTGATCTCCTGGTGTTTCCACTCACTGATGTCCTGTCATTGGTCCCCAGTACAGCCAAGCTCATTAAAATTCCCATTCTCTGGTGATCCAGCTTTCTGCTCCATATAGCAAGGCTGGCCTGACAAATCCTTACACACAGCACTCTTTGGCCCCACTCCCTCTTGCATTCTTGTGTCTGAAACTCATCTCTACATCTGCTATCTCACGAGCACAATTTCCTCTCCAGACCCATATGGCTCACCTCTTTCTATATATAGAAGTGGATAATTTGGAGGCAATCCAAAGGAGGGATTGCAAAAGGGATTAAAAAACAGGAGGGCATTACCTTTGAGCATGAATAAAAGCAGATAAATAGGCACCATGAAGGAGCCACAAGAAGAGGGTAATGTTACTTAAGGGTGGGCAAGGGTGACATAAGGAAGGGTAAAAACTATAAATTAAAAACTATAAAACTATACAGTCTAGAAACACCACTTTGAGAAATTGTTCAACAGCAAAAACTGAAAAAAAAAAAATCACTACATTGTAGTCCAAAGCAAGCTTTAAAAACCCACCAATGCCCTTATTTAGGTATTTTGATAATTTGGAATTTTTCAGGAGTAGAAATGAATACTGGAAGTTGCACATCAAAACAACCACAAAGTCCATCTTGTCCTGAATTCTCTACAAAGGCCATCGAATGCAGCTGGATACCAGAACTACTGCACAAATTACCTGACACCATAAATCACAGTCCATGTCCCTGAACAGAAGGGTAGACAACAGATTTGTCTACAGATTTGTAGTCAACAATATGCACAGCAGTGAAATCTAGAATTAAGTATTTTAAAAAATTACACGTTTTTGAAAGGAATCTGCAGAAAGGCAGCATAAAGCAGGATATAAGAAAAATCTCTGTGGTTCATTAAGTTCAGTAACAAGATACACTTAATTGCTGTAGATTACCAAATCAGCTTAATGTATTACACCTGAAAGACTTTAACCCACTGCAAGTGGTTAAATATGTAAACTCTGGAAGATCTTAAACGGCTGGTAAATCTCCACTTTGGAGCTGTCAAGAAAAAAATCTGATCTTTGGGGATTCAGTTAGCATGAACAGGTCTGGAATATATTTATTTGCAGTAAGCAAAACATTTTTATGAACAATATAGTGAATCCCACTACACTAGCTTTTATTCTGTTCTAAAGTGGAGCCACTGCCCATGTCAGGGGATTGGAACTAGATCATCTTTAAAGTCCCTTTCAACTCAAACCCATCTGTGATTCTATGAAAAATAGTTGGGTTTTTTCCTCTGAAGCTCCACTGAAAGTTCAGTCAAAACCAAGTTTTCTTTGTCAGAGTTGAATTCTTACTTTTTATACAAACAACACCTGTTTGTGAGGAATGAATTCTATTTCTCAGACCCAAAAGGTTAAAGACGTTTAAATTTCAAAAGTGTGAGTGCTTGTTGATGCAATTTGTGTAAGACAGCATCTGAATACACATAACTTCAGGCACACAGGTCTTTTCAAATAATAATGAGCACTGCTGATTAGGAAAGCACATATGGGTTAGGAACAGCCACTGCTCTCAGAAATTGAGGCCATAGATAATGTTACAGACTGGAGTGGAGCTGTGACAAGTCTGCATCCACTGGATCAATATCTGGATCTTTTCTGGCTCTTTCAGGGAACAGCTACATGACAATACAGAAGTGCTTCATCTTTTTATGTCTCTGCTGCTTCAGAAAGGGCAGTGACACCTACCCTTCTGGAGGATCCGTGCATAGAAAGTGCAAAGAGAGTCAAGCACAAAGACAAACAAAAAGATATTTACACAAGAGTTTGTGTAGCCGGTTTGAAAATCTCTTTCTAGGAGAGACAACTCCTTTGCTATCCCATGTCCCGAAGGCACAGCAAGCCTTGAAACTCTGCACAGCCTGTGCTCAGTTATCTGTGACAACAAAGATTTCCTACTCCTTGTGGCACACACACTTCCAAGCGGCTCTTTGTGAACTCCCCACTGTCCCACCCAAACCCCTCCCACGCTGAATTGCTTTACAGTTCCAGTTCCGCTTGTTTTCCTCCCAATCTTCTTGTTAGACTCTCCAGGTATTTTATTTTAACACGACTGTCCAGCTGCTCCACAGCCTCCCTGCTCCCCAGATTTCCGCTGCTTTTCCAAAGGACTCAGTCCGAAGTTGTGCTGACAGATGCGCTATCCCTGCCCAACAACAGGATGTTGTAAATGTCCAACCACCGTGTGCTTTTCATATGGATATGCTAATGGACACACTATCAGCACACAGCTGTAAATGCAAATGCCAGAGCTCAGGCTGAGCATCTTTTATGGATGTTTAACCACCTTCTGTCTTGTAAGGGACCAGCTCCCTGCTATTTGTAAGATAAAAAGCGACTAGCTCACCTCGTGTCAACGCTGTGTAAATCGATTAAGACAATAAGAGCACAAACACAGAGGCACTGTTAGGGCTGGCTCCAGGAGAAGCCTTTAAGTCACCGATGGGCTTTCTGATCTGCTCCTCAGCATCTGCCAGTCACCACACACGCTCAGAAGAGATGTGTTTTATTTAACCATGTTATAAGGATTCTTAAAACCAACAAATGGATGCCACAGTAAATTAAACAATCAAGACAAGTTATGGGTTAAAAGTTTTAAAGGGCAAAATTATCTTATTAAGCTACTTTTGCATTTTTTTAGTCATCCACTGCTCTAATATCCCCTCCTAAACTTAACAGTGACAGTTCCTGGAGAATTTAAAGACATTCCTGGCTCCTGGGTTAAACCAGGGGTGCCAGTACCCTTTGGCACAGGGGTAAGATCTGGCTGCCATAGTATGGCTGAATAAAAAGAAGGATCCACATTCACCTCAACATTTGAGTGCAGAAGGTCTGCCCTGTACAACAAATACTTGTGTGTTCATCCTTTTGGCCTCTGACTCATCAATTCCTTCCCAGTCCATACTGAATCCTAGGACACTTCACAGGTAAAATTTATCACAGATGCAATTCCATTAGCAATAAATAAAGCATTCCAAGTTGTTACACTCAGTATTTCACCACAGGTTATATCAACTTGGATAGTTACTACTGATGCTTTCCTTAGGAGGGTCTCTACAGCACTGGGAAGTGTGTCACTGAATGTCATCTTGTTCAGGATGTTTCAGAGGTCATTTTTCTTCTTCATCTGACTCTACTGTCAGCTAAAACCAACCAAACAAAAGAGAAGCACCAATCACCACCCCCCACCCAGCCATCATAAATATAAACCAGGCTAAATTCTGCTGGCAGAAATTACATTGTTATTCTCTCAAACACTAACTCAAATAACTGCATAGCAAAATTTGGCTGAAAACAAGAGAAATAATGCAGCAAATATAGTTTTAGGAGGTCAAAATGGCTTCAGTCATATGAAGCCAACGACTAATTAATATGTTTACCTATCATTTTTATTGGAGTGTAATATATGTTGTTACACTAAGTTAATTGCTGTAATGGTGTGGGAGATGATGTAGCAAGACATTCTGAAAAGAAGAGGTCAGCTGTCATATTGTAAGAGTCCCTATCTGTACTATGAGTTACCAAAATGGTATTTAAGACTCCTACTGGACATATATGTGCACTAAAAGATTTTAGACAGCTTTTTTAGCAGAAGAACACATCAATTTGAATGAATTATAAAGTTCCTAGCTATCTGCAATTATGACTTTTTAATTGATACAGAAAAAAAAGGAATTAATTAAAAAAGAGCTCCTTTTAGCTTTAATCCATCTGCTTGAAACCACTGAACTGTACTGTGACGCAGACACAAATATTAATGACCAACTGGCAATAGGATAATGAGTCAATAAAGATTTGAAATGGTGTGAGCCAGAACAATTACCAACCTAATAGGCAGATAAATAAGGCTACTTGACTTTACTCAAGGAAAATGATTATTCTTAACCACTTACATTGAATGACCTGAACAAAGTGGTTTGTGGTTTTTTTTCCATTCTGCTGTCCCCAATTTCCACAGCTATGACTGACCACTGCTTCTCCATTGCTTACCAAATCCTGCCTAAACAAGATCCACCTTCCCAGTGCAGTGTTCCAGAGCCTGTTGCTGGATTGCATCTCCAAACCCTCCTCAAAAACCCCCACAGCCTCCTCCAGACAGGCAGACAGGTCAGATTAGCTGTGACTAAGAAGGAACAAGGGCCTAGACATTTCCAGAATCTCCAGAGAAATCCCGTAATTTCTTACATTTAGCCCACGGCCAGAGTTTTACTGTTGTTTCATCAGCATATTTCTGATATTGCTGTGAGTTAAACTGCAGTTTACATTGCCTCCATGCAGAAGGTTTCAGCAAATGCAGTGACGAGGTTTATTAAATAACAGCCTGCAACCTGATAGAAAATGAAGTTTAAAAATCTAGGAGAAAAAAAAAACAACGTCAAAAGCATGTGGCGAACCACAACACAAGTATTATTGAATATGTCCTGGATTTTAAAGGAATGATCTGATCTCTGACAGTAATTATGCAGTTGTTATTTATGCTTGGTTTGGCCATGCCTGGAGGCCTTAGCTAGGATAGCCCGTGCTAAGCCCTGCCCAACTCCTTGAAAGACCCATGTGCCACAGCATTTCAAANCAGTAATTATGCAGTTGTTATTTATGCTTGGTTTGGCCATGCCTGGAGGCCTTAGCTAGGATAGCCCGTGCTAAGCCCTGCACATAGGAAACTCCTTGAAAGACCCACGTGCCACAGCATTTCAATACAATGTCTTCATAGAAGCAACTTTTCCCCCTGCCTGATTTCAGTGAATTCTCTTGGAGTGCTGCTCTCCCATCAGCTGTCCTGGCACCTGCAGCTTCCCCCAGCCAGCTGAGCACACAAACAGGCCAAGAGCATCAGTAAGCCTTAAACTTGTTTTAAACACTGCTCTCTGATGGTGCTGGGAACTCTGATCCTGTAGGTGAAAACAGAAGATCCATCCGATGACACTTTCTGTGCCTGCTACATGTGTTTCAATAAATACGAACAAAGACATAAGTACAAAAAAAAAAAGCAGCAAAGACTTCTCTTTTTGACAGTATATTTGGATCTTCTCCAGCTCTGTGTTTCCATGGTGGTGGTTCCAATATTTAGGTGTGCATTTAACTAACCTCATCTCATTAATTGTACCGATTTCAGTTTTTCTTCCTGCATATTCAATAATGCACTTGACACAAGTGTGTCTGTGCTGAGTGGCCCCACAGAACAAAAGCTGCAGAGGTGCTCACCAAGCTGTCAACCTTTCACAGGGGTTCAGAATTCAGACATTTAAAACATTTCAAGTGGGGTACACAGAGCAGCATAGAATCACAGAATGGTTTGGGTTGGAAGGGACCTTAAAAACCATCTTGTTCCACCCCTTGCCATGGGCAGGGCCACCTTCCACTGGACCAGGTTGCTCAGAGCCCTTTCCAGCACTTGCCACATGAAATGGATCTGGATTTTCTGCAGCAATTTAATGAAACATTCTATAGGGCCAGAAGACTCTCCTATAAACTCACAACCTCCTCCAGTAGCGCACACACATTAATATCCATCTTTAAACAAAGTTGCAGCCACTGGCATCCTGCTCTCCTGGTCAAATGGGGCCAATATAGACACACTGGCAAATCACCCTAGGTAATTAAGTTACTTCAATCAAAGTTACTTAGCTTGTGTTACCTGGATTGCATTACCCAGCTAAAAGTGAAGGAGTTCCCTACCTACGGGCACTGGGAGTAACTCTCCCCAGCCACACTTTGCTTTCGATTCACTTCCAAGCTGGGCAATCATTAACCACAGCGCTGAAACCCTCCATTTCTGCTGGGCTGCGCGTTCTCTGCAAGCGGTCCCAGCTAATTTGACGGCAAAGTTAATGAATTTACAGCAAAGTTAATCAATTTACAGGAGCACCGTGCCAGTGCGGGTGATTTTAAAAACGATACCCAGGGGATCGTGTCAGGTCCTGTACATACCCTGCTCCTCCTGCAGGTGCTGTGGCGACAGTAAATCCGAAACCAAGCAGGATGTGTCTGCTGCACTGCTCAGGGCTCCTTTCCCCCAGGGTCTGCGGGCTCCCTTCGCTTAAATAACCCTAAAAAACCCACCAAGGTGACCCCAAAAGCTCCCGTTTGCTGTCTCCTGTCCGGGACTTTATACACACACCGGGGGCTGCATGGCCGGGGTGGAGTTAAACCACCTTTACAAGGCGACCACCGCTGACCTTTGGGTGCAGCCCCACGCCCACACCGCGTGTTTTGGGGTCCCAAACCCACGCGCGGGGGTGCCCGCACCCCACCGCGGGCGGCCCCCGGCCCCGGCCGGACGGGGGGTCTCGGCCG
>WEIV01013381.1:182050-195011 GCA_013390005.1 Calyptomena viridis | reverse complement strand
CCCCCTTCCCGCTGGGCGCCGGCCCCTTCGTGCCCTTCCTCGGTCCCGCGTACCTCGGCCCCTTCTACGCCCCGCACCTCTGAGCTGGGCAGGGCGGGGGGCGGCGGGCCGCTCCCGAGCCGGGCCCCGGGCAGCCAGGAGCGCACCTCAGCCCTCCCGATCCAGCGGGGCACACCCTCGTCACTTCTGGTGGTTGCACGGCGATTGGAAGTGTAAGAAAGCTGATTTTTCCTAGGCGCCACGGCAGCATGCTTAAGTTTGACACAGAGAAATAAAACCCCACTGTAACCACTGGATTTTATTAGCACGTTTGAGATGTAATTATAGGTGTTGGAGATGGGAAAAGTAACCCTCTTTACACATGCCTGACACTAATTCCCTCCAGATTCTTCTCCAAGTTCATTGTTAAAACGCTCCTCCTTGCTGTTTGGCTTGCCAGCACATGTCTGAACCCTCGAGGGCTCGGGAGCTGTGGCACTCGTTACCACTGCTGTGATCCTGATCCTGATGATGGCGCAGCCGTTTCGAATCCCTGGGATGCTCATCGGTGAAGACGTCCCCAGGCTCTGAATTTGCTCGTGGGACTCGATTTCATCCTGTTTGACCCACGTTTTATTATTGTTTCTTAAAACTGCAAGCCACGTTCTTGGCACCCTACCTGGAGGAGAGTTTTTGTCTGAGAAGGGGTAGGAAACTGCAGCTCCGTGTCATCAGGCAACAAGAAGAAATTCTGCCCGGTCAGTGGGGAAGTATTTAACTGCTGCTCATGTCCACAGCCTCTCTGCCTTTCTTTGCAGTTCATTCTCAATGACTTCAAAGGTCTTGGATGAGAAGTCCAAAGATCATTCTTTTTGCAGTGAACAGTTGTTCTTGCAATAACACAGCATTAGTGCCAAATGAGGCAGAAAAGAAAACGTAAATCTGAGAAAATGATTACATTATTCATTTCTTTAAAAATGAGGCATTTGTGGTAGAAAATAAGTGAAACAAGAATTTCCAGCATGCCGAGACCTATTTTCCATAACAGAGAAACAAGTGATTTTTCTAGTTTTGCTTTTTGGAGCATTTGTTAGAAGGAAAATCACATTTCATCTTCATCGTTAGAAGCAAAGGAATGAAAAGGAATTTTAGCTGGGGGCTTATCTGTCCCTGAACGGATGGGAAGTAATTGGTTTAAAAAAAAATCTGTCTCATGCGGTTTTACAAATTGTTACAGCACGGTGTTCAAGACTGTATCCTCTTGGTCTCTGACAATGCTTTAAAATACACATTGGCTCTTCAACCAAAAAACCTAGCTCATAAATCCTATCTAGGTTTTGTGTTGGTCTAAATAAAAAGGTTGTTTTTTTTTTTAAATTATTCTCTGTTCAATTGTTTTTAATTGTACTTGGATGAAGCAGTGTCTGCTTTGTGGACTGCTTGCCCACTGGTGTGGATCTTGACAGTGCCCTGTGTTGTGTGGTCAGTGACTGGGGTGGTACCTCATCTCCTCTGGGCTGTCTGTGAGGAGGAGTGTTCATGGGACACCCCTCTCTTGCAGTCACCTTCCTGACTCCCAGCTTTGCAGGGAATGGAGGCATGAAACCCAGACCAGGTTTGGGACAGCTGAAACAGCCTGAGTTGTCTTTACACACCAAAGAGGAGGTACTTGGTCTTTGCTCAGTGATTTGAAGAGCTATTAACAGAACACAATGTTCACATCGGGTCATGGGTTTGGAAGTCATACCTGCTGTATGAATGTGTTTGCTTGCAGGTTAATTACAGTAACTTTTTAACTCTAATTTAAGTTAGAGTTACAAAAGATGGGTCGTTTAGCATACATCCAGATCTGCTTTCCTTCTGGCCAGTGAATCAGCAGTCCCAGGCCTCTGAGCCAACAGGACCCATCTCTGCCAACAAACCCTCCATTTCTGGGTGCCTGTGGGCAATTAAGAGCTCAAGCCCTGCAGGAAAAGAAAGGTGCTCTA
The DNA here is from genome assembly GCA_013390005.1 of Calyptomena viridis. NCBI lineage: Eukaryota > Metazoa > Chordata > Aves > Passeriformes > Eurylaimidae > Calyptomena > Calyptomena viridis. The sequence continues at coordinate 193,044 of WEIV01013381.1, read as the reverse complement.
ACAAGCTTGTCTAGTCCATTTTCTCTGCCTCAAGTTAGTACTGACAAGATCTAAATTCTCTTGACTATCACGGCCTCCTATTTGCCATCACTGTGCAAGCAAAAAACAGGTCTTGATATCGGTTTCCTGGCACTCTGAGAGGTTCTTAGAGCATGAAGTGGTTGGTCGCCCTCAGTGTACTCAAATCTCTGGTAGAAGACAGACTCGTGCCCTGTTATGGTCAGATGATTAGTTCTTTTCCTTAAGAAGTGTAAATTGTAGCAAAAAACCCACAGGGAATGTTACAAAACAAAATAAATAGTATAAATTGTCCCCCTCTTTTGAGATGTGGTTTGCTGTTGTAAATCTTTCAAGGCTCTGCTTTGACAGCAATTTTGCCTATGCCAAAACTACAAAAACTTTATGGGAAATCTTGATTCCTATGCAAGAAACTCTAGCCATTTTTTTTTTTTTTGCACCACTCTCTTTAGTCATTTCTAGTCCAGATTCCCCAAAGTGTTTCCAGTTAATTCCAGAGAAGACAGCAGACATGGCCCCTACTCTGCATGACTTGCACTTCTGCACAGCGTTGAAAGGGGGATGCATATCAATGGAAATGCAGATTTGGCAGCTCTGATCCCAGGTCACCAAGGCTTTTCTGGCTAAATGCTTCCAAGCCCTTCGGACAGATCCTTCCCTCCCTGCTTTGTCCAGGTGGAGCTGCCTGGGAGAGTGACCTCTGGCTTCTTGTTAGGGATGTGGTGACTGGGCACTTATTACAGCTGTAATGTTTCCAGGACTCCAAGGAGTGTCAAACGCAGCCCAGATTAGGCCATTCACACTGGTAACACTTATGGAAGTGCCCCACTGAGTATCCATTCTCTCTAACAATTCTGAATACGGATTTGTGCAGTATTTTCAGGCATAGACAAAAATTGACTTTACTCACAGCTGAATATAGATGTTAACAGGAATCACAAGTAAGCCCTATGTGTAAAAAGCAAAAAAGGCACCTATATTAAATTAAAAGAACTTTGAATTCAAGTGATCCAGAGAGAACAAGAAAGTTAGTAGCCTCTCTCATTCCTGGGCAAACTGATCTAATGGGTGGCATCTCTGCCCGTGGCAGGGGTTGGAACTGGATGATCTTTAAGGTCCCTTCCAACCCAAACCATTCTATGATTCCATGATTCCCACTGCAGCATCTGTACTAACAGTGTCTGCAGTGAGCAGGCAGCAGCAGCTGGGTGTCAAACTATCCCAACTACTGGTACTTCTGGGTCCCAGAACTACAAATCACTGTGGAAACGAGCATCATTTAACCTGATAATGAAAGAAGTACATGGGGGAACACTGTAACATCACAGTTAGAGAGATGTTAGCAATGTCAATTTAACCAGAATTCAGATCTGTATTTAAGAACAAAAAGCAAAACAATATGCAGTTGGGGTTGCAAAGTCAGAAGAATACACCAAAAAAATCAAATACATTGAGGAACTAAAGATAAAATATGTTTATTGTAATGTCACTGACCAAGCATTTTTCTTGAAGAAAATCAATATAATTTGTTGTGTAGTACATGATTGAAAAAATAAACTAAAACTACTTCCTTCCTAGCAATCTCTCTCTTTCTCTCTCATTATTATTAGAACATCAGTAATAAGCTCTGTGCTACCTACACACAGGTTCCTGAGCATAGAATTCCCTGGTTTCCATCTGTGGATTGTTCAAGTAGGACCATGGAGAGAGAGACAAGGATGATCCAAGACAAGGAGCAGGCAGAGGGGGAACAGTTCCTTTGGAAGGAGGTGACCACTGACTTTTGTGGCTGGTGTGGAACATGTGAGTCTCACCTCCTGATGGCAGCAGAGGTCTGGCAGGTGTCCTCTTGGCCATCCACTTCCATGGCACGTTCAAAAAAGCAATGAAATCAAGGTATCCATGTGCTTACCACAGGCCTCACAAACTATAACAGGTGATCTATTAAATGCCTCATCAGCCCACTTTGTGGTCAGGTGACTCAGGAATGAATGAGAAGCACTGCTTTGGTCTCACATACCTCTTAGGAATGAGATCAAAGTCTGATTTTCAGCAGCTTTACAACTCCCAGGCAGATTGGACGTCTTGCAAAATATTTGGTGGGTGAGATCCTCCTGAAGAAAAATTGATAACGAGGTTCTTGCATCACTAGACCTGAACATGGCTTTTGTTTTCAAGTATGACCCTGTATCAGCTGAAACCACCTTGATCAAATCTTTACAGCACTTTATTGACTTGGAAAACTCATGTTCCGGGCCTTGTTTCTGGCAGTGCACTCAGTAAAAGTTTCTGGGAAGATAATGATGTGTGCAACTAATTTATGAGCTGCTTGTTACAGGTTTGCTTTAGCCTTTTAGTTGGCATCTTTACCATTTTATTCACAGGAGCTGTTCTGTGGTTGCTGTGATTCATGTAGCCTGTAGCAACATTACTGCTGTTTTCTACTGCAGCACAAGTATGAAACTCCATTTCTCTTAGATTTTCCCCTTCAAACACTGAAGAGTTCCCAAGCTACCATCTTTCTCAAGTTGATCATCTCATTTTCTATGTTCTGTGTCCTGTCACAGGAAAAATGTAATTAAAAATGTGACATTCCATGGCGCTGTAATACTGCAGAGGGATTTCAGTGGTATTCAAGATTTGTGCTTTTCCACTGAGCACCCTCTGACAGACTGAAAACACTTTCAATAAAACCAGATCTATGTACAAGATCAATACAAATAAAAGATTTTACTCCCTTCTACACTGCTGATTTGTTATAGTAGCTTTGGTCATGGAAGTTATTTTACTGCCACTGTTTAAAGAAAGAATATTCATTAAACATTCATTAGAAAAAAAAAAAGAATATACAGAGTTACATAAACTTTGCAGAATGGAAGCCTTAAAAGATGTCAGGTTTTGTGCCTGTGGATCTTTAAGAACCCGACATAACAAACAGAGTCAGGTGAGTTGAAACCTTCTCCTCTCAAGTGAGGTCAGTTCTGTGGTGATGTCCCAACACCCAGTGCCTGTGCAGACACCTCTTGTGTGGTGTTTGTTGGTAGCCATTAGACTGACAGCTTTCCTTATCATCCAGTCCCTTCCACAATTACCCTGAAAGTCAGAGATATCAGTGAATTCAAAAAAGTGCTGCATTTCACTGAAATTACCCCAGAAAAGCAGTTCGAAGAATCACAGAATGAATCACAGAATGGTTTGAGTGGGAAGATTATCTAGTTCCAACCTCCCTGCCATGGGCAGAAAACTGATAGACAAGGCACAGAGAGCAAAGAATGGATTAAATTCTTTAGTAGTTTACTTGTCCCTTCTAAGCAAAAGCCACATGAGAGTTTAAGCATAGGTGCTTTCTATCAAGACCTTTCTGTTTTCTGAAGATTCCTTCCTTTTGGAAATATTCTCTCCATATTTCCATATCTCAAGTTGTGTGATTTTTCAGAATTATTACAAAAGAAATTTGTTCGAAACAATGGACTCAAAAGCAAAGTCTTTTGCCCTAAGATGTATCAAGAAAGCCTTTAATTTTCTGATTAATCTTAATTTTCTGATTTTCTAAATTATCTGGTATTCTAGAAAGATCTAAGAATAGTTTAAAGTCCTGAATGGGGAAGTCCAGAAGTGACAGCACGTCATCCTGAGGTAATGATGAGTGCAGGTGGTGCAATAGGTTACCTTGCTAATCCTTCACCCCAGTGATGCCAAGTTCACCCCAGTAAAGCCTGACTTGGTGGAGGCATTTTGTACGTTCAGTTTCAGACCACAGCAGCCCTGAGCAGCTGAGTGCTCACCATTTAGCAAGGTTAGCACTCCTGGTTACAGCAATGTCAAACACTTGAGCAGCAGGGCTGGTGGGGATGTGTCGTGGTAGAATTTTGAGAGGTGTTTCCCAGCTTCTGAGATAAAGTATGTCCAGATGTTCAGTGATCACTCCTAAAATTAACCAAATTGACACGGTGTTTATTCTTATTACCTAGTTAGATGTATTTATGTTCATTTTCTGAGTGCTCTCATGGCAGTTACAGCTTCCATCTGGGTCAGATTTTGAACGTCTGGAAAGCACATAAAATAGTTGTCTTTTCCAGAAAATGTTGTCCTGATAAAATCCAAGAATGGTCATGGTTAGCAAGCAGAGGGTCTGCAGGATCCAATTCAAGATACATATGTACAAGGATGTAGCAAGGTCACATATGAGGCACCTGAAAGACTGAAACTTAAACTGACTCACTCCAATTTTCTTTGGACTTTATTACACCATTTCTGAGCTTTATGCTAGCAAATGCCACTTACAGAGCTCTTTTAATTTGTTTTGGGACATCTGAAAGTTGTTTTTCCCAAACTCTCCAATTAGTCTTGTTGGTAGTATGATGCCCAGGGAATGTGATGCTCACCAGAAATGTGTGTAGAAAGGCTCTTTCATCTAATTAACTACAAGTTCAACAAATAAAAGAGCTTTTAATTTACTTTTATGTTTCACATAGAAATAAAATGTCTTATCTCATTTGTGGAAGGCTCGATATAGGTATTGATGAGCTGCAAAGGAAAATAACAGGATGTGAGTTAAAACATGGGGAACAATGCCTAAAAGAAGAGACCAATTGAAACTCTTTTCATTCCATAATTCAGTTATTCATGCTGTCATCTAACAGTATCATGGAAATCTTTGTAAAGTAAGCCAATGTACAAATCATGGGGGATAAGCATTAACTATCACTCAAGGTTTATATTGCAATGTCAGCTCTAAGAGTTGTTTGTGGTCCCTTAGGCTGGGTTAACTAGCACCCACCCAATAAAACAGCATTATTTTGGTGGAGTTGTGCTATGCTTTGCCAAACTATCTTGAAAGATATGAGCTAAAAAAGAAATGTTTAACTGAACTTGAGAGGCAGATCTGCTTTGCATGCATTACAATTTGTTGTTTCACTGTTATGACACTGCACTGTGAAATATTCCAGCTGTACTACAGGAAAGACTAAAGTTTCTTGTCCTGCAAAATATGTCTTAATGTGGAATTCTACTGTTGGTAAATAACCAGAATAACACAATCTTGGGCTATGGAAAGCCATTTTCCTATATAAGACACAATGAAAATTCTTCATGAATTTAACTTCCACTGATGAAAATTAAAGACTGAAGTGCACAAGTAGAAAATTCTTGAAATCACTCATCTATCCAGTGGTGTCTTATCATGTTTGTCTTCCTCTTGGGTCTTTTCCAGACATATATTTTCAAAGAAGAGACACCTGCCACCTGCCCTGTATAGGTTTGCTATTACCCCAGACACTTCCTGACAGTGGGCAAACCAAGAAATGTCCCATGGCCCATGTCCAAAAGTCCACAGATACACATGTTACGAGGATCCCATCACTGTGTGCTGGTGTCTCATCAGTCCTTGTTCAGGTGACACAAACACCTGCAAGGCTGGTCTGCAGAGTATGTGACAACATCACAGTCTTCTCAGAAAGCTGTTTGGTGTGAAGGACATGGAGAGCTGTCATAGAATATTCTGTTCTTAATATCCAACCTAAACATCCTGACACAGCTCCAGTCATTCTCTCAGGTCCTGTCCCTGGTCCCCACAGAGCAGAGCTCAGTCCCTGCCCCTCCCCAGGGAGTTGTCACTTCAATGGGGTCTCCCCTGAGTCTCCTCCAGACTGAACAAACCAAGAGACCTCAGCAATTCCTCACATGACATCCCCTCCACACCCCTCACCATCTTTGTAGCCACTTTTGTACACTCTCCAGTAACTTTCCATGCTTTGTCATCAGACTGGGACCGAAGGCCGTGTTCCCCAGTACAATATGCTAACTGCAAGGTTTGCTTTCAAATATGCCTTTGAACAAGAAAATTAATTTTTTTTTCCTTCTGAGTGGCAGCACAGTTTCACCAATAGAAAAAAGGGCAAAGACTACACCCTTGTGGCTTTCCCTATGGAAAGAGGGGTAGGGCTGTCGTTCTGCCAGCACTGTAGATGTGAACAGTTTTTAACTAATTATGAACTTGCACCTTGAGCCTCCTGACTTCGATGAAGTTCATCTCCAGCCTGCTGACTGGTCTGGGTCTCGCTCTGAGGTGAGGGACTCTCCCATGCCATTGAAGAATTGAATATTGGTGCCATGGGGACTAAACGTCAGCTGTTGAGGCACTCTGGACACTTCCTGCAGAATTCCTAAGACAGTGTTAAACTCGAGTGAGGGTCCTGCAACCCTGCCATGGCACTGGTGCTTCAGCAGCTCCCATGAGCAGCACTTGAATCCGTGGCACACACTGAGCTTGGGGAACTGAACTGATGCAGGAGGCCAAGGCTGTAATTCCCTTGTATTGGCCCTGCCTCTAAATAACCACAATAACAGGGATGCAATTCCTCAGTCTCTTCACATGCCTAATTCCCAACGACTTCAATGAGCGTTTCTGCCAGAGACAGAGCTGCAGAATTACTCCTAACAACTGGCATGACTTAACTTGTTTCTTCTTATAAACTTTATGGTTTACGTACATGTCAAATTGTATTTTCTGGATAAGCAGAATGAATATAATAACCCTCTTTCCTCAAGTAGGTCAGAGTTTTCATGTGTTCTGCAGGGCAAATTACTGTAAAATATGAACACTTCATATATCCTGTTCTCCATGTTTTGGTTACTGTCATGTGCAGTCTTTTAGGTATCTACAGGTAACTAACTAGTATATATTAAGCTTCTGCTTTCCCTTTTTAAATCACATGAAATACTACATCTAGCTGAGAGCAATTCCTTCAAGATCTACTGGAATAGCTGCCACTGTGCACAATGTGAGCAATTTAAAATTCCAACTCGATAGCATTTAAAGCAGAAAAGGAGGTATTTTCTGTGTCTTGATTGTAAGTGCCCAAAACAAAGGAGGAAGGAAAGTGAGCCACAACATGACTGCACTGATCCTATGTAAAATTGGTTGAGCTTACACTAAATAGAGATTTGAAGACACTGTCTCTCAGGTTTTGAATAACTAGTTATTTCATTTTTATAATTGTTAAATCTCAAACCCCATCCATATCAGCTTTAAAAAATACATTCACATGTAGGGTCTATACTTTCCATACTATGTCTGTATTTGAGCACACAAACCCTTTTTCTTCTTCTTTTGATTCTTACAGAATCCAAAAACAAGCAAGTCCTTTCTTGCTTGAGGGTTGTTTGTTTGTTAGTTTATTTCTTTGTTTTTGAAGCTCTGCATTTCAGACAGGAATCTGCTGTTTTCCTGGGAGTGAGGCTGGATGCCAAGTTTCTGAAATCACCTCTCAGGGCAGTTCGCCTTCAGGTCCATGTGGCAGAGCCTGAACCCAAGATTCAACATTTTAATTGGTATTGGTTGCCTTTGGTTTTCATTCTTTACATTTTCAGATGCGTATTTTCCACATATGATAACTGCTATTTAATCCTTTGGACAACCTTCGTCCTTTCTACATTTTTCTGCTTCCTCTGAAAAGTAAAAGGATGGATGAATATAAATCAATTTGGAGGTGTCCTTGAGAATAACAGCACTTAAAAGTAGGTAAAAGGCAACTTTTGAGTTGAGTCTATGGAAGATGAAAAGGATGTAGCTCACAGTATCTTATTTTTGTGGCTAAATAGGTAGAAGGCATCATTAGCACAATTTGAGCAAATTGACAAGCGATCTGCCCTGCTAATGAAATGCCAAAGTGAAAAACAAATCAGGCAGCTTAAATCTGCATTAGTAACCCAGGAAAATCCCATCAATTTCACAGACTGCAAATCCTGGAATGTGTCCACTCATGCTATTTAAGAAATGTGGGTGTACAACAAACAAATTTATGGTTTTTTTTTTTATCCTTCCACCAGGTATCATAGGATCATAGAATGATTTGGATTGGAAGGGGCCTTAAAGACCATCTCTAGAATTTCCTGCCATGGGCAGGGACCCCTTCCACTATCCCAGGTTGCTCCAAGCCCCATCCAACCTGGCCTTGGACACTTCCAGGGATGGGGCAGCCACAGCTTCTCTCAGCAACCTGTGCCAGGGCCTCCCCACCCTCACAGCCAAGAATTTCTTCTTAATATCTCATCTAAACCCCTCTCTGTCAGTTTGAATCTATTCTCCCTTGTCCTGTCAATCCTTTTCCTTGTAAATAGTCTGTCTCCATCTTTCTTGCAGGTTCCCTTCAGGTACTGGAATTCTCCCTTCTGGTACTGCAATTAGGTCACCCCAAAGCCTTTTTATTCCCAGGCTGAACAATCTCAATTCTCTCAGCCTTTCCTCATAGGAGAGGTGCTCCATCCCTCTAACCACCTTGGTGACCTCCTCTGGACTTGCTCCAACAGGTCCATATCCTTCCTGAGCTGGGGACCCCAGAGCTGGATGCAGAACTCCAGGTAGGATCTCATCAGAGCGGAGTAGAGGGGCAGAATGAACTGGGACCAAGTGTAAGCCTTGAAACAGATGGGTCATTACTTATTTTCAGCCTTAAATTTTAAACATTTCACAAAAAATCATACCTTTAACTAGAAGTAAGAGGGTTTCAATAGCTCCTACATCGTATCTGCTTCTGGACTTAAGAAACTGGGCACAGTACAACCGTGTATTCATTCAACAGTCATGACTCTGAAATGTGTTTTGCAATTTAGCACCTAAGGCACCTCCTTTTGGTGCTTTATGCACTCCACTCATCTTTGGCAGCAGATGTAGGGCACTTTGTTGGCAGAATCAGGCCAGTAGGAGACACAAACATATTAGCAAATCGAGCCTAACTCTTTGTGTGTTTATAAAGAGCACAATATCATCTGTTCCCCTCCCAGCCTTCCCTGCATCAAGCTGACTGCACATTGGGCAAATTTTCTCTGAGGGTGTTGTTCTCCAAGGGAATAAGCAGTTCTCCCTGACATCCAAGGTTTGAGCAATTTGGTTAAAAGATATGACAAGATTCAGGAATATTTTCAAACGAAGGTTTGCATTAGAGCAGTGAAGATATGCAAATTCTCTGTGTGGCAACTAGGATATCATGTCTTCTTTGTGGAAGAAATAAAGTATTTTCCAGCATGGATAAATTTGTTAAGGTGATCTATGAACAAAGAACAACCAGAACTCATTACTGCTAAGACTGAGGGTTTTTTCCATTTGCTGTTTTTTATTTTTTTCCCTTCTTGGTGAGGTGGGCAAGAGAAAATATGAAATACCCTTGTTGTTCTTATACACTCTGGTTTTGGGAGAGCTCACCCAGAACATTGTGTCCAGCTCTGGGGTCTGCAGCAGAGGAAGGACATGGACTTGCTCAGGAGTGAGTCCAGAGGAGGCTACAAAGATGATTACAAGGATGGAACACCTCTCCTAAAGAGGAAAAGTTGAGAGCAAGGGGATTGTTCAGCCTGGAGAAGAAAAGGTTCCAGAGAGACCTTAGAGCCCCATCCAGTGCCTAAAGGGGCTACAAGAGAAGCTACAAGAGAAGCTTTGACTGCCCCAGCCCTGGAAGTGTCCAAGGCCAGGTTGGACAGAGCTTGGAGCAATGTGGGATAGTGGAAGGTGTCCCTGCCCATGGCAGAGTCTGGAACAAGATGAGATTTAAGCTGCCTTTCAACCCAAACCTGTTGACTATTCTTTCGGATAAAATCTGTGTTTATGTATTAAACACACCTCACAGGTCCCTTTCAACATCCAGATCTTCTGGTTACAAAATGCTCTCCAAGTGTAATTTAGCCCAGGGAAAGGTCAGGGTTGCACTGACTTGTTCCAGCCCGTCCCTGCTCACCTGCTGGTCCCAGCTCAAAGCTCCTGGTAAGAGCAAGCTGGGCTCTCCTGGACTTCAGTTCCCCATACCTCCATTCCACCCTCCCAAGGCATCAGAGCTTGAAGTCTGAGGCTCTGACAATGCCATTCCATGTGGAGAAGGGCAGCATGTCCCTGGCAGGACACTGGGTGCATCATGGTGGACTGGGAGGAGATTGGTGCATCCTGTGTGAAGAGAAAAGTCAGGACTGGCTTCCAGTGTCCTCACAGAGCACTTCTCATCACATCCTTCCAGCTCTGGATGGAACTTAGAGGAAAGGTGGGGCAAGACCATTTACGAGAGCATGTAGTGACAGGACAAGGGGGAATTGGTTTCAGATTGAAAAGAGAGTAGGTTTAGATTAGATGTTTGGAAAAAATTCTTTACTGTGAGGGTGGTGAGATGTCAGCATAGATTACCCAGAGCAGCTGTGGCTGCCCCATCCCTGGAAGTGTCCAAGGCCAGGTTGGAGCAACCTGGGATAGTGTAAGGTGTCTCTGCTCGTGGCAGGAGAGTGAAAACACACGGTCTTTAAGATCCCTTCCAACCCAAACCATTCCGTGATTCCGATGGCAGGGGAGCAACCTGGAGCAGCCAGCGGAGTTACCACCACCATCCCACACACTTCCCATTTCCAAGAACGCCTTTCCAGTCCCTCTTAATTTTTGCTCAATGCTCGCCCTTTCCTACAGCAACTTCCCCTACGGGGAAAGGGCTGGTGACACCGGCGGGAGAGAGAGGGGCCGGGGGGCTTCATCCCGCCGAGGTGTGGGGGGTTCTTTGGCCGCAAAGATTGTTCCTGTGCTGGTTCTGGCTGAGGTAAAGTTAATTTTCTTCACAGAGGCTGGTGTGGCGCTGTGTCTTGAACAGTCCCCAGGGGCAATTTGGCAGAGGGGAGAGGAGCCCCCGCTCTGAGGGACGCGGGTAGGCGGCCTGAGGGACAGAACCTTGCTCTGAGGGACGGGAGGAACCTTTCTGAGGGACAGGCGATCTGAGGGACTGAGAGATCCCCGGCAGGAGGGACGGAGCCCGCGCTCCGAGAGGCAGGAGGAGGCAGTTTGAGGGACTGCGGGACCCCCGGTGGGAGGGACGGAGCCGCCGCCGCTCTGAGGGACGGGATGAGCCCTTCTGAGAGCAGGGAGATGCCGCTCTGAGGGACGGGATGAGCCCTTCTGAGAGCAGGCAGATGCCGCTCTGAGGGACGGGATGAGCCCTTCTGAGAGCAGG
>WEIV01013381.1:45087-181958 GCA_013390005.1 Calyptomena viridis | reverse complement strand
GGCAGCACCTCCGGCACCTCCGGCACCTCCGGCACCTCCAGGTACGGCCCCGCCGGCCCTCGGGGGACGTTCCTGCCTCCCGCGGGGCCGCCGTGCCCGGCTGCCGTCTCGCGGCCCGGTAGGCAGCAGGGGTCCCTTTCTCCAAGGCCACTGGGCTGTGCAGGGAGAGGGGGAGTGACAGCCCGGCCCTGTGTGCGGTGTCGGCCCCGCTCAGGCCCGCGATGCCACATCTTTGCCTGTGCAGTGTCTTTCCCCTTGGCCTTGGCAGGGGGATGGCGGGCGGGATGTCCTATTTCACCGCTGGGTTTATTGCTTTTTTTCCCCCCTCGTTTCTGGAGAAAAGGAGGCTCGGGGGGATGTTCTCGCTCTCTGCGCCTGCTTGACAGGAGGGTGTAGCCGGGGGCGGGTCGAGCTCTTCTCACAAGTAACAAGCGACAGGGCAAGAGGAAAAGGTTGTGCCAGGGGAGGTTCAGGTTGGACATCAGGAGGAAATCCTTCGCGGAAAGGGTGGTTAAACATTGGAATGTGCTAACATTCCAGGGATGTTTGGAGTGCCCATCCCTGCAGATGTCCAAGGAAGTGGCACTCAGTGCTCTGGGCTGGGGGACAAGGTGGGCATCAGCTTGGACTCCATGGTCTCAGAGGTCTTTTCCAACTTTATTGATTTGGTGATTCTGCAATTCCTGTCTGCCATCCTGGGTCTTGAGCTGTTCCTGATGTGGTGCTGGTCTGCACAGGTAGCTTGGCATGTCCACACTGATGCCCCTCCTGCTTGTCCCCTTGCACATTCACCCCCTTTGTATTCAGCTGGTAAAGGCTGTGATGTGGCACTGATTCCTTTCTGCTGTATCAGCATGACACCGACTGTTTTTTATGTATTTGGCAATATCTATAATTTCCCTTCAGTGTCTGTCAGGGGTTGTGTACATACAACCATTCCATTTACCTCTGAAATCTGCAGGCACTGACCCCTGTCTGGATATTCTTGCCCAACAGCTGAGCAAAGATGTTCAAGTGTTTTACAGCTGTGCTTTGGGTGGTTTTTCTATTCTGATGCAAGACCTTTTCCACTTGATGTAATTCCCTGGCTTCTCATTCCCATACTGCCTGCTGCAGGGCATGATCATATTTCTGACTTCTTCATGGTTGGTAACAAGTTTGAGTTTTTTCATGGTTTTTTTTTTCCTTATTGTGCCCCTCCTCTTTCCTGAAATTTCTGTTCATCTTCTCTTGCTGATCATCAAAACCAGATTTTTCTCCACCTTTTAACTCCAGATTCACCTGTAATTCTGAGCTTTGCTCAGCCCTACTCTGTGTAACCTTCCACACTTCTAAAATGGTGTGGCCTCACTAGCACAGTTTGCAGGGCATTTCCCTTCATGGAGAGGAAAGCCCTTTTAGAAAATTCCACTTAATATTTCCCAGCTTGAGGTAAAACAAGAATCTCAAACTGAGGATCTGTAATTCTTCATGCAGAAAGGTACCTCTCTGATACAGGGCAGATGAGAGTTAATTCCTTTACACATTTCATTCAGGAACATCTGGAAAATCTCCAGTAGAAACTTGTGATAGAATTAGCTGCTTTGCCATGGAGGTGTGCCAGGGACCAGGATGTCACAGACCAATTAAATTTCAGGAGTTAAGCAAGTTTTGAGTGGTCAGAATTTTTTCTTGCACAGCAAAATATTTGCCTTTTTTTATTTGCAAAATCTTTGAATGGCATTCTTGAAAAGTATTAACACACATGGCTAATATTTAACAGCTGGAAAGATGCCCAGAGCTGTGCATCTGCAGTTCATCTCCTGCTGGAATAGAGACTATTGACTTTTCTGAAACACTTGGATTTTGGTAGCTGATTTTAGTAGATGGAGAAAATAGTCTTTTGGCTTTGGTTAGAAGTGAGGAGCAGCAAAGTAATACCTGAGGAGTTTGCTGAAAGAAAAGCCTCTGTGTTCAAGGGGACACATCCAGAGTGCAGATCTTTTCCAAAATAAATTAGGAATAAATCCATGACTTAAACACTTCTGTCTCTGCAAGCAGCCTGAAATAACAGCACCCTTTGTAAACCATCCTGGCCTCCTCCTGTAGGTATTTAATATGTATATTTTGGTTAGGTTTTACAGTGTGCTTTGGTTGGGTGCTGCAGCTCTTCAGTTTGCTGTGGAGTTCCAGAGGAGGCTGCATTTGATACTCAGAGTACTTGTAATCTCTGATCCTCCTCTGGGGCTTAAACCTTTGGGCAGTTTGTGAGTGTGATGGTCTGTGAGAGTAGAAACTTGAGCACTGAGATCTCTTGGTGGCTCTCTGCTGTTCCCTGCTGTGAGGAGAACTTCCTGGAACAGCTTTTAAAGTGCCAACTCATTTCCCCTTCTCTGGGATGTATCTTCATGTTGACTGGGCTGCAGGCATGGAGAAGAAGTCAAAGTGTATTTATCTCATTACATTTTACCTTTAGATTATCCTGGATGGTAACAGCACAAGGTTATGGATTCAGGGAAAATTGCTGTGTATATAAGAAAGTACAGAGTGCTCTAATGGTTGTTAATATCTAACATGTGGTTACTTTGCATCTATTTTTTCATCAATGGTTTGGGCTGGAAGGGATCTTAAAGAACATCTTGTTCCTCCCTCCTGCCAAGGGCAGGGACACCTCCCACTATCCCAGGTGGCTCCAACCTGGCCTTGGACACTTCCAGGGATGGAGCAGCCACAGCTTCTCTGGGCACCCTGTGCCAGGGCCTCCCCACCCTCCCAGGGAAGGATTTTTTCTGAATATCTAATATAAACCTGCTCTCCTTCAGCTTAAGGCCATTCTCCTTTGTCCTGTCACTCAGGTCCTTGTCCAAAGTCCCTCTCCAGCTCTCTTATATCACAAGTCACAAATTTTGCTTCTTAAAGCTAATTTTGCTTCTTAAAACTAATCAATCCTTTATAAAATTGGTTAATATCATCTAAACATGATTTGTCTCAGGTGCTTCTTCGCAGTATTATGTTATTTACTTTTTGATTTTGTGACAAGGTTAGTCTTACAGCAATCTTTGGTAGAAAAAAGGAATTTCAATAGCAAAAGAAGTTTGATGAACTTAACTTTCTAATTGTAGTTTATATTAGTAAATCAGGATTTAAGGCACAGTAAAAAAGCAACACTCACAGGAAAAATGATGCAACTATTTCACAGATTTGTTGAGACACAGTTTAGTTTTCTTTCTGTTTCTGCCAGTGTACATTAAAATAGAAAAAAACCGACTTGTTTGAACTTAATCCCACATTAATTTATACTTCACATAATCTTCCTTAGTTGAATTGCAAAGGAGTTGATAAACCTCTAATCCTGGCAGTAAAATCACTTCAATCACGTCAAGCATTCCACCCAAAATGTTCTTAGTGCTAATTATTAACTTTCTCTCTTTTTTCCCCCCAGATCTATAACAGAATTCCTGAAGTCCATCATGTTTTCCAAGCTCACCTGTCCCCAGAGCATTGCTGTTCTCTCTCGAGGCCTTCATGCATCACTGAGTTCTGCTGCCTCAGTTGCTACCAAAAAAACCATCCAAGGGCCTCTCTCCTCTGATTTGATCTATGAACGTGAGGCCAAATATGGTGCCCACAACTATCACCCCCTGCCTGTTGCTCTGGAAAGAGGAAAAGGTATTTTATTTAGGTTTCCCTAGGTTTTGTAGAGGGGATGTGTCTGTGCAGGTGGGATGGGATCAATTTTTGAACCTTTGTTGGGGTGGGATTGAAATAATTGGTGAAATAAAGGCAGCTGATTGCTGTTAGGGAGCTGGGTTATTATGCATGAAGCCTCTTGATAAAATTGTGCTCTCTCTAAAATGATTTATCTAAATAAAGGTCAGAGTTCTGATAATCTTCAGAATAAGAGCAAGAAAATTTTCGAGCAACTGTGTTTCTTCTGTTACCTTGTGTGGAGAGGTTTAGTGCTAATATGAACATGAAAAGGTGCATTGGGACCCTATTTAAGTCCTTGTGTGCTTAATTTAAATTTAATCTTTAATTGTGTTTAAGGGGCTTTTTTGTCCTATGAGTTGGTACTAAAATTCTATCAGTGTAGTGATCCAATAGTTTCTCTGTTCCAATACACATTTTGCCATCTTAGAGCCTTCAGTCTCTTCAGTTTTGAGATTATTTAGGTTCTCTTGATTTTGTTTTTTCTTTCATGACCTCCAATTAATTCTCTTGCTAAAGTTTTCTTCTCTATCTACTTTTTGGGGCCCAAAACAGAGAGTTGGAGGGAAAGCCATAGTCTGAGATATTACTAACTCATTGGAATGGCAGCTTTGTACGGGAAATGTTTTGGGTTTTTTTCTTATTTCCTTATTTATACTGTACTAGTTTGTTGCTTGTAATCTCCTTGTCAGCTGGTTGTTTGAGGCTCTTTCAGGATTGCCCTCAGGGACAGAGAGAATACCATTAGTTTGTACCATTTAGTATTATCTCAGGCCATCTTTTATTTCATGTATTGACCATACATTTGTTTTCCCAGGTGTTTATGTGTGGGATGTGGAAGGTAGAAAGTATTTTGACTTTCTGAGTGCTTACAGTGCAGTTAATCAGGGCCACTGCCACCCAAAGATCGTGGATGCTCTGAAAGCTCAGTCTGAAAAACTCACCCTGACATCCAGGGCATTCTACAATGATGTTCTTGGTGAATATGAGGAGCTTGTCACCAAAATGTTCAATTATAACAAAGTTCTTCCAATGAACACAGGTAAAGAAACACTTTTATTTCCGTTTTATTTTTGGTCTGTGTAACATTTTGCACTGATGGCCTGTCTCATGTCCAAGAGTGATAATGGTGCTGCTTTATGTTTTAGGAGTGGAAGCTGGAGAAACTGCCTGTAAACTGGCTCGGAGATGGGCATATACTGTGAAAGGAGTCCCAAAATACAAAGCTAAAATTATTTTTGCAGGTATGTAAAGTGTGTGTCGTGAGTTGAGGCATTGCTGGAAGAGAGCTCTGGACACTGGGTTGTTGAGAGGCAGCTGGAGTTGTGTGGAAAGCACATTCCATCCTCCATGATCCCTTAACCACTTGAAGCTTAGTGGTTTTTTATTCCTAACTGGTTGTTTTCTGTCTCTTACATGTGAATTTACTTCTCAAATTGCTACCATGCTTCTCATGGGTTGCACAATAGGGTTCAGGCTCTTAGGCTTCACCTCACAGTGGTTTTCTTCTGCATTCTTGAGGTCTTCTAGAAATTGGCAGTAACCCAGTAAAGCCATGTAGGAGTCTTGATCATATAATGAAAGTAAAAGCAATATTGCTGAAGTAAATATTGGACCCTGATTCCCTGTTGGAATAGTTCCTCCCTTTACCTGCCTGCTCTGCTTGGCTCTGTAACAAGAATTTATCTGCCCCTGGAGACACTATTGTGATTTTCTAAATAAAAAAACCCCCTATATAATTGAAAAAATCTTATATTTAGTGTTCTTTGGTTATAGATAAAAGTACTCTTGTCAATGCTAATGTTCAGTGATTCTGTATTTTATTAAACCTTTCAGAATAAAGCTTACTACTTAAATATTGACCTTTTTTTCTGAGATTGCTACAGCTGCAAGTACTATTTTTAACTTTTGGTACATATAGTAGCTGAACCATAAATGTAATTAGGCAGCATTTATAAACTGCAATTCATACTTGATTATTGCTTTATGGTTACCAGGATCAAATAGATTAGGAGTTTTTTTCTTACTTCTACTGGGAATTCTTGGAACAAATGTATTTCACTTTCCTTCTATATATATTTTATTTTGCTCTTCAGACAATTTACTTTTAGTAAGTGCTTTCTTATCTTGAAAAATGGGATATTCTCTCCATTTTGGCAGAAATGTAGCTGAAGTTTAGACAACTTCCTATCCAGCAAAGAGTTTATATAGAGAGTGGAGCACTGGGCTTTGTTTCAGGACACAGTTACACCAATGAATTAGTGGGGAAAGAAAAGGCTCATAATGCTGTGAAGGTGTTCAGTCCTTAATCTTCATTAGTCTTATTAGCAGCTTATTATTGATTAGCCAAGAGACTGTTGGTTTAACAGGAATATTAAAGTGATTGTCGTGGTAATAGTTGGTTCCTGGACATTTTAACTGATGTTTCTAAATAAAATAGTGCAATATCACATTTTTTTATTTATGTAAGTGGGTTCTTTTGGAACTTTGAAATGCACAGAAGTATATTTTCTGATTTAGGCTTGCTGACATCTTTATTTTTAGGACTTAAATTAGGAATGGTGTTTATTTTCCCCCTTCATTTAATAAATAGTATTTATGTAAAAGCTGAACATCTTCCTTAAAAAGATGTTATATGAGTTATTTTCAAGTTTTCAGACTGCCAACAAAACTTAAGGAAAATATTTTGTTTTCTTGCCAGATCTCAGAGTATAATTTTCTTTTGTTTTTTGATATGTGCTTTTGATACAGCAGCACATGTATGTATGGCATCAATACAATACAATACAATTAGAAGGATACTAATATGCTGATGTTAGATAACTCTTAAGATGCATCACCAAATGGAAAGTGTGGTGTCCTGTAAACTGTTCTGGCTCTTGGTCAGTTTTGTAACAACCCCCCTCTTTTTTTCAGCTGGCAATTTCTGGGGCAGGACAATGTCTGCCATCTCCAGTTCTACTGACCCATCCAGCTATGATGGCTTTGGACCCTTCATGCCAGGTTTTGAGCTGATCCCATACAATGACCTGCCAGCTCTTGAGGTATCTGCCAATTTTATTTATTCTATTTTACAATGTCTCTTTAGTAAATGGCAAAGAAAATCAGAAATTTATACTTTGGAATGTGTGCTTTGACACTGAGATATATATAAGGAATATGTATGTTATACTTGTGTGTAGGAAATACAGTGATGGTTTTAACTTTCAGTTTTGCTTTAGGATGTTAAAGAAAAACCATGTGGTCTGTTTCATTTCCCATGTCACTAAGATGTTCAAGGTACAAATGAAGAACAATAGATAAGCCATAGTGGATTTCAGATACATTCCAAAGTCAGGACTTGGATTCTGAAATTATTATCTTTTCTCAAAAATGCTGTGCATTCTTCAATGACCAGATGGCTGAAAGAGAGTGGGTTTAGGTTGGATATTAGGAAGAAACTCCTCCCTGTGAGGGTGGGAGGCCCTGGCACAGGTTGCCCAGAGAAGCTGTGGCTGCCCCATCCCTGGAAGTGTCCAAGGCCAGGTTGGATGGGGCTTGGAGCAGCCTGGGATAGTGGAAGGTGTCCCTGCCCATGGCAGGAGGAAGGAACAAGATGTTCTTTAAGGTCCTTTCCAGCCCAAACCATTCTTTATTCTATGACTAGAATTCACTGCAGTTGCAAACAATTCTTTGTGTTTCACAGCATCCTTAAAACCATGCTGGGCTTGTTTCACTTAAGCTACTGAAATGCCAATAATTCTGCATTTCCCTGGTTTTTTTTAGATTCATCCTGTCAAAGCTGTTGGGGAGGATTAACCTTCATTAGTCTAAAACTTTTCCCCCTCATAATGTGGGTTTCAATATTAAAGGATAAATGGAGTTTGGTGGCAGCCACAGGGGGCTGGACTTGGGAGGCAAGAGAGTTCCAGCCAAACACAGATAGTCCTCAAGGGGTAGAAATGTTGGCATTGCCACTTTTGTCACAGAACCACAGCATGGTTTGGGTTGAAAGGGATCTTAAAGACCATTTTTTTCCAGTCCATCACCTGGGTACATCATCTCTGTGGTAAAAATCTCTGTTGGGTCTGCGAGTGAGATGTGGGAATTGGAGGGATTGTAGGACAGAGCTGTTTGTCTCCTGGGAGTTTGGTTAGGGGCATAAAAGCTCCAGTGTATTATAGTTGCAGTGTGGAAAAGCTGCTCAGGTTTGAACCTACATCAGGCTGCCCACCGTAAAAGGCCTGTGAGTATTTATTGGCTTCATCAAAGCTGAATTCATTCTGTTTATGGGGCCCTACTGAGAAAAGCTGTGGTAAATTCATGCTGGGAATCATTGTATCTCCTGTGTCTCGTGGACTTCTAAACCTTTTTGAACTTGATAGTGCAAGACTGTACCTGTGGACCTTGCTCTAAGGTAAAATTGTTCTGCAGACACTCCATTCTTTTTTGTTCGAGGGAAGAGTTGAGCAACTGTTTGTGTTGTGTGGGGTTATGCAAAACTGAGAGTGTTTCTGAGGTAATCTGTGGACTAATCCAATAATCTGCTTGTCTGGGTTAGCAATTTTTAAGGTTTGTACCTTCCCAGACAAGCACAGCAGCTGATTTTTCAAGGTAAATAGGGACACAGTGCTGGAACTGCAGTGGCACTCAGGGATAGCTGCCTGCCATGAGTGTTGCTATCAGGGCTGGAATTAGGCTCTGCTACACGTATTTGCTAAATCTGAGTAAAAGCTTTTTCTTTTTGTCTTTCCTGTCCATGTGTCCATTTGTACAGCGGGCCCTTCAGGATCCCAATGTAGCAGCTTTCATGGTGGAACCAATTCAGGGGGAAGCAGGAGTGGTGGTTCCTGACAAAGGTTATCTCACAGGAGTGAGGGAGCTCTGCACGAAACACAATGTAAGGAATTCACTACAATAAAGACACTTCAGCATCACACTCTGTGCTTGGTATATCTTCTGAGGTCACTCTGGTGTGCAAGCTCTAGGACTTCATAACTTATTTAATGATTTCTTTTTCTTTCAGTGGAATAGTGCAGGGATAATTCTTGTATTTCCTGAATACTTCACCTGAAAGTACTTTGTAGCAATGGACATTTTTTCACTGTTTTTTACCATTGTCACTGATTTAAGTTTCTAATGTATTTTAAATTAATTTAAAATTTAAATTAAACTGTTAATTTCTTTCTCACATTATAAGTTTCTTGGGCCTGAAGCCAATTACTGCAGTAATTAATAATTACTGTGGCTATCAAGGGCCCTTGTTTCTGGAATACATAAGGGCTACAAAGAATTAGTAACAATAATGGATCACAGAGTGAAACACTGAAGAAAATGGTCATCAGTGGTCTCTGTTCCAATAGAATTCAGTCTTAGTTTGCAAGTATTATTCACAATTCCTTCCATATCTTCAGAGGAAGGTATTGGCATATTATTAATAATGTTGTCTTCATTATTGCTGTGATACTTATCTCAAAAAAAAAAAAGAGCTGTATTGTGTGAATTGAGTTATGAGTAGAAGTGAAACTCATTCTCTGTTCTGTGTGGACTTTTTTCTTTTTGTCTCTGTAAAGGTTCTGTTTATTGCTGATGAGATACAGACTGGTTTAGCCAGAACAGGGAAAATGCTGGCTGTCGACCATGAAAATGTGAGACCTGATATAATTCTTCTTGGAAAGGCCCTTTCTGGTGGCTTATATCCTGTGAGTAACAAAGAAATATCAATAATTGAAAATAATAACAAATTATTCGAGTATTTGTTGAATAATGATTTTTCAGTAATTAACATTGAAAATCTACCAGTTGGAAAAACAATAAATCTGATATTTGTTGTACTTGGAAGTTGTTGTTTATAAGATTAGCTATGATTTATGACCAGACAGTCCAACCTGTCTGGACAACCTATTCCATAAAATAATGGAATATCCAATACTACCTTTATAGCTGAAATGACTATTTTCCTATCAGGAAAATAAGTGTCCAGTAGTCAGCTTTTCATTCTGGAATTGAAGATTAGCCTTTTGTACTCTCTCTCTAGAGAGTAGTTCATCACAGTCTTGCTGTGATTAATTTCTAGATGAATTCTGTAAAGGATAAAAAATTTCTAATGTATGTTAAAACACACATTTTAAAGCTGTCTTGGAACAACTGGCATTATTTCCTTTGTTTGGCATGCCTGCATGACTGGTTTTATCCTCTTGGAGTGACTTAAATTCCTGCTGATTAGGCTGGAAATTACAACATGCCTTGAACTATTCTGGCTGATTGAAGGTATTTCTGAGTTGTTAAACTGAGCATTGAAGCTTAAACTCTTGAAATAATATTCAGTTTGGAAAAATGCCCTTCAGCTGTAGTTGGAAGTTACATGTTACCACTATAGCTAAGTGTATTTAAGGGATTCATTAAGGGATTATCAGATGTTCTCTCCTCTATACAGAGCTGGGAATGGAAATGTAATTTATCACCATATGCTAAAAATTATCCTTTCCTGAGCCTCGAGGAAAAGTTTGCTTCAGAGATATTGAAGTTTACTGTCCTAAATATATCTGTAAGTGAATTTGCTGGCCTTCCCATTTTAGGTCTCAGCAGTGCTGTGTGATGATGAAATTATGCTGACCATTAAGCCTGGTGAACATGGATCTACTTATGGAGGAAATCCATTGGCTTGTCGTGTGGCAATGGCAGCACTGGAGGTTTGTGTGTTGTGAGAGAGGTTTGGAATCCAAAGAAAAAAGGGTGTCACACTGACATGATCTTTGGTTAAATAAATGATATTAGTTCTTGTATCATAGTAGAAGTCCAGCTTTAAGTAAGAATGGAAAATTATCTGCATAGATCACAAAACAAATTCTAAAGTTTTTGTTGGAAATGTGTCCTAATTCCTGTGTTCTTCTGGTCTTAATATCTTAAATGTCAGAATAAAATTTATCTGGAGGAGTTTCAATTATGCAAATTTGGTCAAATATCTTCAATGATTTCATGAAGACACTTTGAAATTGTTGTGTTTTACTATAACAGCAGAGGCTGCTGCTCTGTGAGCAGGAATGTGATAACAGGAATGTGCTGCTGGAGCTCAGACAGAAGCTAAAATGTCCTGTCCAAACTGTGCAATATAATTATTCTGTGACTGCCTAACTGACTATATGTGATGCAGGTCACTCATTATTACCCCATACACAGACCTGGGCAGATTAAATCTTCAGAGCTTTACTGTCTATTTGTGAATAACAGCAAATGCAAAGCGGTTAATTTAGAATAAAATTTCAAAAAAGTTCTTGTTTCTTGTAAAAATGAATGAGCAAAGGCTTGATACCAATCTGTTGGGATATCCAGCCTTTGCAGTGACACTCTGGCTACAACAGCTTTTGTATCCCAGCAGTTGTGATGCCATTAGTCATCCCTTCCAGCATGGTACATAAAACAAACACAGAGCTGACTGTACATCTGACTTCCCTTTAGGTAATTGAAGAGGAAGACTTGGCAAAAAATGCAGAAATAATGGGTAACCTACTAAGAAATGAGCTGATGAAGACACCATCCAATATTGTAACTGCTGTGAGAGGAAAGGGGCTGTTAAATGCAATTGTGATTCGGGAAACCAAAGGTGAGGAAATCAACTGCACAATCACAACATGAAAAAATGTTTTTCAACTTAAATTGTGGGTAAGGGGATGGCATATAGGCTTCATGTTTGTGTTCAGATCTTGGCTATAGTACTGTAGTACCTACTGAAAGTTTACTTAAGTGACTCCACGCTATTAAAAATAGGGGGCTTTAACAAAAAATTGTTTTTAAATTATTTGGATTCTTTTATGATTTGATAATGTTCAAACCTGATGGTGAATCTGCCTCCCAACAATACATTTTCTGTCCTCATTGGAATAAACTGGCCACGTCTGGAACACTAGTTTTTGGCAGACTGTGGAAGGATTGGCTGAGGTTGGTTGTTTTCCAGGCTAGTTAGAAGAGTACAATGAAAACAGGAAGGTACAAAGAAGAAAAAAGTTAATGACAGAACAAGTTCCTATATCAGAAAACTGAATACCAAGGCACTTTATCAAGGGATAAAGGTGCAATTTTATAAGACGTGCACGTGATGCACCAGATTACTTAAATATAACCCTGTCTGACAGCCTGTCCAGATGTTCCCTCACCTCCCCTTTGCATGGTCCCCCTTTTTAAATGTATTGCTCCAGCTAGACAAGCACTGAGCTGTGAAAGAGCAGAACTCTGTGTGCTGGAGGCAAACTCGTGACACAAATGGCAGCTTTGCAGCAGTTTTGCTCACTGCACATTCCGGGGAGCTTCTCCGTGAACACACTCCATCTTCTCGCTGCCAGATGGCAAAACCAGTTCCCAGTCTGGCCCCCACTCTATGCATTTGTGGCACTTGTGCTGTGGTGTAAATGTCTTCAGTGCCCCCTTCTCTCCCCTCGTGTTGCAGACTACGATGCCTGGAAGGTGTGTTTGCGGCTCCGCGACAACGGGCTCCTCGCCAAGCCCACGCACGGGGACATCATTCGCCTGGCACCTCCCCTGGTGATCAAGGAGGATGAAATCAGAGAGTCCATCGAAATAATTCATAAGACCATCCTGTCTTTCTGAAAACGTGGCTTTTACAGTGTGTCTGCTGAGTGATCCAACGTGGTGTGGTGGGGTATGTGCGATGAAGGCCGGCTCGTGAAGCAATCATCTCTCATTCCTTCTCTCTAAGAGGACTTGACTATATAGCTGTATCCTTAAATTATAATGGCTTTATAAAGAAAATATGAATGATTTTATAGAGTTTCCAGTCTTGGAAATAAAGTGATGAGGTGCTATTCATCTAGTTGTGTACTTACTGAACAGTCAAGTCAGGATGTCTGAGAAGAGATATCTCTAGAAATCTGCTTAATTGTTGAAAGTCTTGGCCAAAGTTTAAATTGTGATTTATATATATATATATATATATAAGTAAGGGTTGTCTTGCACTCTTATATCACTCTTCAAAACATTTGGCATTTTTGCCCCTTGGCAAGATGTCTGTAGGATGGAAGCACTTGTCATTATGGATGAATTTGTTCCTCATTTGTAGCCTGAAAAAAAATTCTAATGCTGATGGTTTGACAAACTGTGTGTTATGCTGGTGAACTTGAGAAGCATCAAGCTGTGTTCTGTGTGTACAATATTTTGATTGTATGACAAGAGATGCTGTTTTCAAGCCTGGCCTCAGTGTTTGGCTTTGCAGTCTTGTAAAATAAACCTGAGCATATAGATCTGTTTTTACTGTTACCAAACTTTCTATAATCTGGATGTTCTATAATCTGGATGTTTATATTAAAACATGCTTTGCATTAAAAAAAATGATGTACATCTAAAATAGTGTATTCAAAAAGAGTGAAGCTCATAGAAACTTGCAATTTTTAATATTTCTTCACTGAGCTGGTTGTAGCTGAGACTAAAACCCGATTAATCACTGTTAGTGCAGAATGTCCCATTTGCTGAGAACAGAGGTTAAATTCAGTCACATGTTCATAAGGGGAAGTGGTAAGTAATCCTTTGATATTTTAAAGGCAACTTAGTTCATGGAAGTGAACCAGTCTGCTGGTTGGGTCACAGAACCATTTACACTACACTAAATGATTAGTCATGTGTGGGTGAAAGAAGACTGATTTCCATTTGGAAAAGCCTCTTTGTTGCAAAGGGTAATGTGTCACTGGGACTGTTATTCTTAGGAATAAGAAAGAAATGCAGAAGGGTGTTGCCCAGGAAGTTTGACAGTTCTGAAAACTGTGCTTATGTAACCTGATTGGAAAGCAGGGAAATAACAAAGAAACCACAGTGTAAACAGCATCTGCTGGAGCCCTTTCAGAGACCAAAAGGTAAACCCCCAAAATCCTTGGCAGCCAAAAAGTTTACTTTTTTAGAGTAATAGTGTTGGCAAAAGTTTCCTTTTTTTTAGAGTAATAGGGCTGGAGGACATGATCAGGTCTGTTTCCCTGCCCCAGTTACAGCTCTGTCAGTGTTTGCCTGATTTCCTGAAAGGGCTGGAAGGCAGAAGACTCCAGTGTGTGTTTTAATGATTCCCTGTCCCTACTGGCAGCAAGTCTCCTACTCCATCTGTCTTTTGATGCCCATTACAGTGTCCCCCAGGCCACAGAGAACAGGTTAGTTTCCTTCTATGCAACCTTTTACATACCTAAAGTTTGTTACTGATCTTGTTTCAGTCCTTTCTCCTTTTCTAGTTAAAATTCTGATTATTCCTTGAGAGACAATGTTTTGTAGAGTCCTTGCTGTGTGTTCTCCTGCAGTTCCCTGCTCTGCCATGGCCACACTGATGCTGGGTAGAGCCAAACTAGTTCACATGGCTTGGATGCTGTCCTGTAGTTTGTGCCCTAGGATTGTCAGTTTTATTTTTTTATGCAAACCATTTAGAAGAACAACTTTGAAGCTGTTTCCTCACATTTTTTATTTGTGTAATAAGCAAGAATTAACATGCATGTAAAATTCTCTGGTTCTCTCCACTGACCTGCATCCTCTGAAAATATTTCTCTGGCTCCTGGTGATCAATTTGAACTCTAATCTTGTCCAACTCACTTTCTGGTTGCAGATTTACTAGGCCAAGACTTCTCAGGACTTGAGAAGTTTTTCTCCAGCAGACCATTGCTGAATCTCTGGGCTTTTTATTCATCTTGTAGTTGCTTCGTGAGTCCAATATTTTTGCAAGTTTATGAAAATCAAGGTATGTATAGACTTGATGAAGACAAGTCAGAAACTGTCATCCTAAATTGCCTTTATTTAATGATGGGGTAATTGAGTTTTCTGTTTTAACCTGAAAGTTCTCTGACCCTCTCAACTAAGCAAGGACCAGGGTGTGTGACTGCAGCCAGGGCTGGAGCAGACAGAGGGCTTTGATTGTTTGGTTTAATTACAGTTCAATGCCAGAATAAGTACAGAATTATATGTATTATTTCAGAAGTGAAGACAGGTACCCAGGACTTCTCTTGCCAGACATTGAAGCAGTTAACCTCTGCTTCAAAAACAATGAAAACCATCTCAGCAGTTATCTGTGAGGTAACAGGAAGAGCTGGGATGGCCAAAGGGAACATCAAAGCTCCTCCTCCTGTGTAAAGTGACAAAATGACAGGCTAACAGAAAGATCATCTGCTTTTGGAATGTTGTGTCTGTTTTGAGAAAGAGGGGGCAAAAGAAGGGATTGCTTTATCATGGAGTGTGGCTTTTGTGTTTTCTGGCAATCCTAAACTGGGATTTGGCCAGTTTTCCCTGACACTGCTCACACCTCTCAAACTCAAATATAGCTGTGCTTGTATAAGTAATGTGCTTGTAAGTCCTTCTGTGCTTTTGTTGTCTGGGATCTTAATTAGCCCCAGAAATTTTCTTCAGGGCTTTTATTACCAAAAAAATGCAGACAACTAAAGTGCCTTCACCCAGTGAGTGCCAAAAACCCAGTGGTTTGGGGTTTGTACTTGTTCCACTGATTGCTCAAGTGTAGGTAGCTCAGCCAAAGGCTGGTCCTGAGCAAAGTTCAGTTTGAAGGAGGCCAAGCTGAATACAATTTACAAATTAGTGTAATATACATGCTGAAATATGAGAAGAAAATATGTAAGACATTTAGGGTTTGCATGGTAGCTTTATAAGAGGTAAAGAAGTGATAAATGCAAGCTCAGAAAATGCCCTTTCTTTATGTTCCTAGTGTGTCTTTTTAAAGCTCATATTACACAGAGATGAAAGAGTGTGGAAGTGGCATTGGTTTGGTGATGCTTTTTGCTGCTGTAATTGAAATTTATTTTCAAAATGGCACTTGAAGAGCTGTGTGTTGCCTATCCAGAGGGTTTAGGTTTCCTTAGCAAGAGCTATATAGCAATAAAATTTCTAAAGGTAGGAATATGTATCTACAAAATGTTTCTTTAAGCATTTGGCTGTAAAGGCTTAATCTGCCTCCATCACACCACCTGCACATATTTTTCTGAAGTAGCTTGTGAGGTTTCTTTACATCAGGTGTGTGAAATACTTTGCTAAATGAACAGTGGCTCTGCCTTCAGTGCTGTGCAAACACAGAGAGGCAACCCAAGCACCCCAGAGCCAAACCAGCATTCCTGGGGCAGCCAGGGCAGCTGGGTGTCACTGGGACCTTTGTTTGCAGGAATAATGCCCAGTTGTGCTGGCACCTGTGCACTGTGGCAAGGGAAGCACGTGTGGGTTTTGGCATGAAATATATATATGAAATATATACTGGCATAAAAAGAGTAAATTACACTGTTTGTGGGCAAATGTAAACCAAGATTTAAAGGCACCGTGCTTCTTTTCAGCCACAAAAAAAAAAAGAATTTATGTCATCAAACATTATTTTCTAAAGTTAAAAATTACCAAAATAGGTTGTTTAATTGGACACAAGTGCCTGGCAGTCATGACCAGGTCAAAAGCTGCACATCTTGAACCTGTTAGAATTTTCCATGATGAAGCAATCTCTTTTGTTTGTCTTTTAAC
Source organism: Calyptomena viridis (assembly GCA_013390005.1). Lineage (NCBI taxonomy): Eukaryota > Metazoa > Chordata > Aves > Passeriformes > Eurylaimidae > Calyptomena > Calyptomena viridis. The sequence continues at coordinate 165,806 of WEIV01013381.1, read as the reverse complement.
AACAATGTTGGTGGATGAGTTAAGTAGAAAAGCAGGCCTTGGTTATTTTTTTTAATTCTTTTTTTTTGTTTTAGCTGCTTCCTTCTCTCTTCCCTCCTTCTGGCAGCAGGTGGAGCCATAAGCTCGGCTTTAAACAGAATTTACTGCTGGGTGGGGAGTTTTTGGAGTCTGGGACTGCTGGGGACTTGGATTTGGTCTTTTCTAATACCAAAATGTGACACAACCTTCAGTCTCATCTCCGAGCACTATCTCAGTGTAACATGCACTGTGCACTCTTGTGGCTAATCTTGTGTGAAGGGGATTGTAGAAAGAATTCCTGTACCTCTAGTGTGGCAAATGCCCAGTAATTCTGACTGAGAGGGATATAGGGACAGCTGAGAGGGGAAAAAAAGAGTCTTTCCTTCTCACAACACTGAAGTAGAGCAAAGGAGAAAGTGGAGGTTTGAGAAAAAATTTTAAATATACCTTTAAACTTGGGAACTGCTTTCCCTGGGCCTCCCTGCAGTGCTTCAATTCTGAGTGAGAGGCTTAACCAGTTGGAGTTGCTGTATTTGTGCAGCAAGAAGAAGTGTTTCACTTGAACATTCACTCAGCCCTCAGCAGGAAAAGCAGACAAGAAAAAAAATGGTATTGGCACTGTGAAGCAACTAAAAATCCCTCAGACAACCTGATGGGAAGCTTGCAAAGCTTCTGTATTGGACATCACTTGGAAGGAGTCTTGAGGGTAACCAAATGCTTGGGAGTGGTAACTTTTCATGGAATCATAGAGCCATTAAAGTTGGAAAATACCCCTAAGATCATCAAGTCCAACTGTACTTCTCCATCTGTAAAACACAGGGACCAGGAGGGACTTACCCAGGCCCCTTGCAGTCAGATTGCTCAGCTGCTGACTTGGGCCACTGGTTGGAATGCTCCTTTGTTTTTAATTTCCAATAGAAGTTATTGTGCTTTTATTTCCATCCTTGAGGCAGCCTGTTCTCCCCTGCAGCCCAGTGTGTGAATGTTAACGTGGCACAGATAAGAGGTGGTGGCCAGAATGAATCCTCTGGAGCTGTTGTTTCCCTCAATGCTCTCTGTCCCTCTGCTCGGGCTTGTTTGGAGAAATCTGAGCAGAGACTGTGCTGTCTGGAAAATCCCCAGGCTGTTATCGGCACTAGTCCAAACAAATATGGGTGGAAAGCAACTCCTACTCGTTCCTGTATAAAATCCTATTAATTTGCTATGATTTAGGCTGCACAGAAAGCCCCTCAAGAGTATTGACCCTTTGCACAATGTGCAAACCAAACAAAGGCCTGGACCTTGGATGAACTCCCAGCTCTTCCTTGGGGTCTGACACATGGGAGACCTAATCCTCAAGCTAATACAGTCATTTGGAAGAGCTGTGAAATGAGAAAGGGGAGTAATTACCCTCTAAACACTCAGTTTCCTGTCTGTATAGGTATTTCCAGCAGACACTGAGGGTATCCTGGCTCAAAGTTGTTTAGAGCCTCAAAGAGCCTAGTTTAATGTAAGGAGTAAAACCATGGCTCAAATAGATGGTCCTGGTAGGAATGGCAGTGGTGTACATTCCATCTGGCTCTTGGCATTAAAGCCTGTACCTGGTCAATGTGTATTAAAGTATTTGGTAATTAGGGCTGTGCTGAAGGAGCTGTTGGCCTCACATGGATGTGGTGGGACTTTCCCTGGCATTGAGAAATCATCCTGAAACCACTGAGTGAGAAGATGCACAGGATTGCTCCCCTTACCTGCCCCTGTAGGTCTCTCTCTATTTCACAGTATTTCTCTATAGTTTTTCATCTTTTACCCTCAACGACAATCAGATATAATTAAATACGAATTACTTGGTATTTTGGAAGCATTTTTAAATGATGTGCGAATAGAACAACTCCAAAAAGGACCTTCATTCATTTCCACCCCAATGGAGGCAGGACAGCTGAGGAAATCACAAAGCACATGAAAGTTTCATCGATTATCCTGTGCTCCACACCTTCTGCCATCAGTTATGTGGCAGCTCCTTCCTTTCCTAATGAGAAATGCTCATCTTTTTGAATAACCAGGTGCAGATGCAGAGAAAAACCCCCAAACACTTCTANTGCTCATCTTTTTGAATAACCAGGGTAAGGTGGATATCACAGGGACTGTCCAGCCCTTTCATCACAAGTGGGAGCAACAGTGACTGTAGAGATGCAGAGAGAAACCTCCAAACACTTCTGTGTATTGTATTTCAGTAGTTTAACACATAAACCTTGGTCAAGACTAAAGATTTAGCAGAAAATTCCTCACTATTGCATTATAGATGTGTAATTGTGTACAGACTGTCCTCATGTGTGTGTGTGAAGCCTTGTTGGAGGTGGTTGTGAGCAGCATCCTTTATTTGGGGCTGTGTTATTCACAGGGACAGGAAGCCTTTGGAGGAGTACCCAGGTCTGTTTCCATCCTGCCTTCAGAAAAAAACCAAACAAATACTGAGCTTTGGCTGCTCATTCTGGCCTAAGGAGTGGGACAGTGTTAACCATTCAATGTTCAGTTCTTCCTGGGGAGTGCATGGCACTTTATGCTTCATTAGCTGCTCTGGTGTGGAAGGGGGTGGTGGACAGTCCCAGGTCACTCCTGGGGAGCTGGTGCTGGAGGAACTGCAGTGGCCTGTGGGCAGAATAGATCCCAGTGCTCTGCTGCTGAGCACAGCACCTTCCCCTCTACAGAACAAGGATAATCCATGTGCTGTCCTTCTGCCACCTCCTTTGATGGACTACAAGCTCTTGAGACATCAGTGAGTGTCCCTTCCTCGAAGGTGCCCTGTGCCTGGCACGACAGGCCCTTGATTCCTCCTCTGGCACCTAAGCAATGCCATCACGGAGTGATCCCCAAGTAAATGGTGCTGATACACATCCAGGGTTGCAAGGCAGAATATTATTAGGGGAAAAGATAAGAGGACAGAGAAAATGGTGCTGTTGCATGAAAATATTGCACGGCTTTGTGCCCCTGCACCAGGCTGACTGTCCCTGGGGAAGCTCTGTGTGAGCACAGACCAGAGCCACGTAATTGGGACATTTTGTGCTGTCTGGGCTACGATAAATGTCAGGCAGTTGGAGTACACACACAGAGCCGTGGCCTTGCTGATACAGTCCTTGATCTCTCCCTCTCATCCGCAGGAACATTTGCTCCACGTCAAGGCCAAAGGCAGCGTGAGAAAGGGACTGGTATTTGCATGCACTACAAACTCGGAGCTAAAGAGCTTGGGTGGGAGCTCCCAGCTCCGAGTTTAACCTTGGAGAGCACAAGAATGAAAACAAGATTAAAGCCAAATGGGGCAGGCGTTCCTGTGCAGCCGCTGTGTTTGGAGCAGGCGACACCTGTGTCACTGGGGGGCTGCAGAGTGGCCTCGTCAAGCAGAGCTGCTTCTTGCTGGTGAAAAAACTAATGAAAGACTGTAGTTTTGAAAGGCACTGCTCTTTCTGGCCCTGTGGAGATGAAGTAGGATCATGTAATGGGGATTTTTAAGCACTGACACCACTATTTGTGTCCACAGGTGAGAGCCACATCTTGTCATTAGGCAGCCTGAAAGGACTTCATCCCTGGGAGGGAGGGCCCCTTGTGCACCTGTGGGTGCTGTCACCTTTTGGGTGTTTTTGTTTTGTGGGCGAGCAATCCAGTTGTCAGATTTTTAACAGGAGAGTCTCAAGGTGTTCCTGATGATCCTCCAAATGGATGTGTGCTGCAGCCTGGGCCCCTCATGGGGAGGAGGATGTACCATGGTGGGGGTCTGGGGAGCACAGGGTGCTCAGAGATGGATGGGAATGTCTCTTCCTGAGCTGAGAGTCAACAGCTTGTAATTCACACAACATGAGTTGGAGCAGGAACATTTTGGTTTAATCTAGTCCTCTGCCCACACTATTCTTCTCCAGGCTAGTGGGTGGTCACATGCTAAACCAATAACAAGTAAATTAAAACCAAAAAGAAGGGCTGACAACCATGGTGGTGCCTGGGACCTTCCCCATGTAGCACAACTTTCCTTGTCTCATTATGGCTGGGCCAGCTCTGCCCATGCAACCACGTTGGTGCTCCAGTGTGCCTGGAACGGATGAATTCTCTGTCCAGAAATGAAAGAAAAATTGTTGAACAAAGGGAGAACAAGGTCTAGGGCAAAATCCAGCACTGTCAGAGAAGTACTGCTGCCTGCCTTGCTTTCTGAGAGAGTCTTGATGGTCTCCCCTCTCTTGTCACAGCTAAAATTTGGATCTTTGAAGAATGTGTTTTAAGAGCTTAAATTTGAGAGTAACCTGGAGTGTGATCAATATTTATCTAAAGAACAAAGAAGTAATGAGGATGTGAAAATCTGGAATAGCTCAGTGGGAGGAAGCACAGCTCACTGAGGTTGTAGAGCGCGATGAAGAAGCTTTGCAAGAACAGAAGCAAAGTGCTGGCAGTGGCAGCAGGTTACAGAGCTCCTTTCAGCCCCACTTTCCAGGCTACTGCTCTCCCCCAAAACCTGGGAATGGTCAAAAAATGCTCTTTCTTTGCCCAAGGGCGTCTGGGTCATCATCTCCCACTTCATCCCCTTCGTGCCTTGACTCCTTGCTGTTATCACCCACAGCTTGTTTCTCACACTTTATTCTCCTCTTAAAGATTTAGCACACGACCCCTCACTCTTTATTAAGGCTAAACAAGACAGATGTTTAAATATTTCCACCGATGTTGTGTCTTCATGCAGATCTTGTTTTTAGAGCTGAGTTCTGAGAGCAGCAGCCAGAGGTTTCCCAATCCACTACTACTGCTGCTTTTCACTTGCTCAAAGATATTGTCAATTTGCTGTGGAAGGGATTAAAATTGATTTATGTGAGATTTTTCTGCCTGCTAATCATAACCTCGTTATGAGAGGTGAGTTTTGCTAGAGCATCCCACGCAGGGGTGAGGAGTCACAGTGGATTTGAATAGGAGATATTAAAGTAATAACGAAGCAGCCAGAAACTGGACAATTAAATTCGGTTTATCTTGTGGATGGGAAGCTTTGAAATTAAGGACGGAGATTAGTCACTAAGAAGGAATGAAGACTATTAATAGAATATGATCCCTGCTCATTACCAAACTCCAAGCAGACAATTAACATTAGGAACACACTGCACAACGTGGAGGACCACTGGCCCATGGGCTTGTATCCCTGAGACTCCACCTTAGAGTTTCTCTGCAGGAAGGTCATTCAAACAGCATTGGCAAAGATGTATCCCAGAAAATTAAAGCAGGCTTTAATATTAAGCAGTGGCAAGGTGATTTTAAGTGAAGTGGGCTGCTGGATCCCTGCTAGATCCTGGCTAGATCCCAGCTAGATTCCTGCTAGATCCCTGCTAGATCCCAGTTAGATCAGATAGAAGATGACTATCTCACCAAGATCACCCACTGCTGTCTCTGCAGCATGTCCTCGTCCTCCTCAGGTCCCTAATCCCAGTGCTGTCTGAAAGCTTCATTAGCTTTCTGCTTTCTTCCTGCTCATCCATAAAAGTTTAAAGTGGCATCAGACCAAGTTAAATCTGATTGGGAGGCAGCTGCTGCTCGGAGGTTTTTACAATAAAAGCATTTGCTCAACTCCCTGACTACAAACCTAGTTTCCATACTGTATTATATAATCTTAGACTGCTTTGAGTTGGAAGGGACCTTAAAGATCATTTCATTCCAACCCCCTGCCATGGGCAGGGACACCTTCCACCATCCCAGGTTGCTCCAAGCCCCGTCTACCCTGGCCTTGGACACTTCCAGGGATGGGGCAGCCACAGCTTCTCTGGGCAAGACATGCCAGTGCTTTACCACCCTCACAGAGACGAATTGCTTCCCAATATCAGTCTAACCCTGCCATCTGTCAGTTTGAAGCCATTCCTCCTTGTCCTGTCATTCCATGCCCTTGTCCAAAGTCCTTCTCCAGCTCTCTTGAAGCCCCTTGAGGCACTGGAAGGGCCTCTAAGGTCTCCCTGGAGCCTTCTCTTCTCCAGGTTGAACAACCCCAGCTCTTTCAGCCTGTTTTCATGTATCCCACATTCCATTGCACTGTTCCTCACAGGGCACACAGCTGCTGTCACCCTGCCTTGGTATGACATTGTGGCTCACCAGCTGCATTTGGGCTCCTTCAGCCTAAAAGTGGGCCCTTTTTTGATGACTGTTGTGGGGGCAGCAGGTTCAGCTTGTGCCTTCTCGGCTCCTGCCTCTGGCTGCCTGTGTGGGCAAAGCACTGATCTGCAGATAAAGGTGGTGAGAAACTTCCAGGGACTGTGACACACTGTTCCTCTCCTACTCCTCTTTGCATTCCCTGGCAGAGGATGAGTGGAGAATGAGGAACATCACTCTGCCTCATGGGCAACCCTGCACTCCTGGGGTAACACAAATAAAAGTGCATTTATCCAGGCTTAAGATAAAGGCTAAAAAGAAAATATAATATTCAAAAGCAATGTAAAAGTCTAGGTGAGACTTACCTAGGGGACATTTTCCTACATGTCCTGTGAGACTGAGGATGTGATTACATTTTTTTTGTATGGTAATTTGGCTCTCTGTTTGCCATCCCAGCTCTCTGAATTAGTGTTTTCTTCACACTCAGATACCTGGGCCTGTCCCCCAGTCTGAAATGCCCGTGTTACCAGTGGATCACACTCAGTAGCTCATTTCAGGTGCTATTTGCAGCCTGTCCCCCTGTCAAGCCACCTCTCCCCACTTCACACCTTGGCAGGGAACTGTTTTAGGATCAGCCACTTTGTCTCCACTCACTCACACTATGGGTGTTTAATCTCTGGTTGGGAATTGTAGCCCTGTGCACAGAAAGAATCTGTCTGACTCCTCTAGGCTCCCAAAGCCTCCCCTGGACGGACATCACTCAAGGATTTTTGGATGTATTAGTAGAATCATGCCTAATGCATGAAATCAGCGATGTCCTGAGTAGTTTGAGGTCAACCCCATACTGTGAGTATGTCATGTTGAACAACATGAGCAACATGACTTGAGAAAGAGAGTCTGGAAAGCTGCCTGGCAGGAAGGGACCAGGAGTTGCTGGCTGGCAGTGGCTGAACATGAGCCAGCATGTGCCCAGGTGGCCAGGAAGGCCAAGGCATCCCGGCCTGTACCAGGACAGCATGTGCCAGCAGGCCCAGGGTAGTGACTGTCCCTCTGTGCCCCAGTACCTAATGGAGTATCTAATGGAGTGCTCTGTGGGAGCTGCTGAATTGCATTCCAACTGTTTTCCAGCAAGGAGGTGGAATTTTGCATGCCATATGCTGCTAATACAATGTATTTATAGGACTTTGAGTCCACGAGCCTCACCTGGCACAGTGAAGGGTCAGTTTGAGTCCCTGAGGGGACACATGTGCTGAACCAGGGCCTCTGTTTGGAGATCGGCCACAGGAGGCTGCGAGGTGACTGGAAAAAGAGTGTGGGATCTCCCAGTGCAAATGAACTTTATTTTCTTTTTTTTCTCTTTTTCTTTAATGGGTGGCGGGGACCAGCACGTGGGGCTGGCACACGGCGGGTCCTGCAGTGGGTTCCAGGCCGGCTGTAGGGCTTTCTCGCCCGCCGTCGTTGCCGTGAGATGTGTCGCATCCGAACTGGGCCGGGCTGGGAGCGGTTGTCCCTCATGGAGCTGGGGAAGAGCCATGGTGGTCTGTACAGCCACGACAGTCTGTATGTTGTTAGTGACTGTGCTGCTTGTATGCTGACTGTCAAAATGCCCTGGAACAGCCCCGGTGCCTGACTGGCAGTGCTGGGGCTGCTGGTCTCAGCACTCTGGGCTGGCACATCGTTGATCCTGCGCCGTTTTGCTGGTGGGCTGTCGGGTGTCCATGACTCATTTTCTTTCTCTGGGTACTGTCGCTTCAAGCCCTGCCGACGGCAGTGGGAGCAGCTGCTGCTGTTGACTGACAACGTGTTCTGAGACAGCCCTGGTGCCTGATTGGCAGTGCTGGGGCTGCTGGTCTCAGCACTCGGTGATGGCACACGGTTGATCCTTTGGCATTTTACTGTGGGGCTGCCTGAGTTTTGTGCCTGCTGTAATTTCCCTGAGTGGTGTTGGATCCGAGCTGGCCCAGGGTGTCTGCAGAGGCTGCTGTTTGCAGGCACCAGGGAGCCGTGGGACAGCCCCGATGCTGCCTGGCTGGATGTGCTGGGCCTGACAAGCTCTGAACTGTCCGTGGAGCCTGCAAAGAGAGACAGGAGGGTCAGCAGGACGGGCATCCAGACCCCAGGAAGGAGAGGCCACAGTGGTACCCACAGCCCTTCGGGAGCCAAGCCCACCTGAAGGTCTCACTGCCAGGCCCAGCCTGGCCCCAGCGCAGGGCACCGGGTGCTTTGCTGCTCACCAGTCTCTGTGCCAGCACAGCCCTGGCACTCCCAGGAGCTGGTGCTGTTCTCCAAAGAGGAGCAATGTCGGTGGGTGCCCTCGGCAGCACAGGAGCTGCACAGCAGCAGTTCCCAGAGCCTGGGGAAGGAAACGAGTTACTGGTTGTGAGGACAAAGTGATGCAGCAGGGGATGGGCTGGCAGAGCCCTTTGTCTTGGTCCTTCCTCCCTGAGCCCCCGGGGAGACAGAGGTCCTGTGCAGAGCCCTGGATTGCTGCTTTGGCCAACTTACCCTTCTCCCTGTGTGTGCCCCCTGCCTCTCGGGCAAAGGCACGTGCTGGCATCGCAGTGGCTGTGCCTGTGGTCTAATGGTCCGACTGCTTGGTCCCTCTCCCATGATGGGGCTCTGCCAGAGAAGGAGGGGAAAGTGTTGAGCCCCAGCTGCCCAGCATCAGGCAGATCCAGGCAGTCCCTGCTCCTCTGCCTGCCTTATTTCCAGCTCTTCCATGAAGCTGAGGACAAAAAGCACAGGGCAGGAGGTGGCCAGGCCTGCTGGGCAATGCCTAAGCTGGCACTGCACTTGTGCCTGACACTTGTGAGTTGGGATGAGAAAAAACAACCTCTTGGAGATTCGGATCCCCATGGTGAGCATTTCCATCACAAACAGCTCTTGGTTCTGGCAACACGGGCAGTGGAAGCAGATGCCAGCATGGACAGCCAGTCTCTGGATGCAGTGCCGGTGGAAGTGAGCATCTTGGCATGCAGGGCACACTATAGTTTTGTAGGATGTTTTATCTTCCACACTGTCCAGGCAGATGCAGCAGGTGTTATTCTGCCTTGGACAGGCCTGCTCTGCTTGCTGTGGGCGGTGCTCCCAGCAGAAAGACCTGGGGAAAAGATAGAAGAGATGTGAGGGGAGGTGGGAAGTGCTGAGTCCTTCCCTGGTGATGGTGAGGAGGGTGGAGGAGCTGTGATGGAGCCCCAGCTCCTGTGAGGCCTCTGCCTCTGTATGTGAGAGGCTGCTGGGAACTGTCCCCGTAGGTTCCTCTCTTGCCTGGCCACTACAAACAGGAGGGGGTTGAAGACAAAAGAAGAGGCCCTGGCATGAGGGCTGGCAGCCCTTACCTGTAGAGCCCGAAGAACTGGGTGACACATTCACCCTGTGAGGCACAGGGCAGGTGGAAGCTGCGGGCACACCCCGTCTCCCAGCAAGTGATGGTGGCCCCCATCTTGCTGCAAACAAAGCAGGGCTGGAAAGAGCAGAGCAGCCCCTCAGCAGCAGGATCGGGGCTGCGTGGCTTCCCCACAGTTTTGGGCAGGATGTGGGATGTGGGCACTGCCAGCTCACAGCCCACAGACCTGCCTGTCCTGGGGCTGGGGTTTCTTTCCTGGGGTCCAGGAGGAGTTTCTGCAAGCCTCTCCTGCTGCAAAGCTCCCTGCTCCTGCCAGGTCCTCACCTTCTTGGCTGCCTCCTGGATGACACGTCTGGTGTCCCTAACGAGAAAGTCTTCTGAGTTCTCTTGTGGATAAAGCCTGCTGGCAAAGAACTGAGGAGCAGAGAAAGCCAGGAGCTCATTTGGTCATCAAGGAAGGGCCCTCCCTGGAAAAAAAGCTGGAGAGAGCCCTGTGAGGACTCACCTGGCAATAGATGTGGACACAGAGCCTGAACTTCACTTTCTTCGCCCCACAGATGTCCGGGTCCGCCTCTGCCCGGTGACACAGCAGGCACACTGAAGAGAGAAAGCAGATGGCACTGGGATGAGCACCTCTGTGGGGCTGGGAAAGTGTCCCTGTAGGATTGCCCTGTGGGCCCTGCTCTGTCCTTGCTGGGCTGGTCAAAGGGCAAGGGCAGGGCAGGCACAGGTTCCCCAGCAGATGCCCACAGCCCAGCCTGGGCCCTGCTGGCCCAGGAGAGGAGGATCCCTGCCCTAAGGCAGCTGGGGAGCTCCTGCCTCCCCCTGCCACTGCTCTTGGTCACTTGCAGACTGCCCTGACACCCCCTCTGCAGCCATGGGGAGCTGTGGAGAGGAAGGCTTTGCTCTCACCTTGCTCCTTCGAGACATTGCCCTGCTGTGACATTGCAGATATGGAACAGGTTGATGACGAGTGCCTGGAGAGCCTCTGCCACAGCACTGCTGGCCTTTCTCCTCCTGGCACTCATGCACCAACCCTGAGTGAAGAGAGACGTGTGGGAGCTTTCTCAGAGGCACCAGTCCCCCCCCCCCCCCCCCCCCCACTACCCTCCTCCCTCTTCTCTCCTTGCCTCTGGTTGACAGGCAGCCACCATTTACACCGTAGGACTGGGTGATGATATCACAGTGGCTGCTGCGACATTGCCACCACTGATTGAAGCAGTGCCTGGTGTGACACCACCATCTTGAAAAGTTTGGGGGACATACAAGAGTGCGACAGGGGTGGCACCAAGCCCAGAGATGGGGACCTCACTGAGAATGGAGTTGGTGGCAGCGCTGAGCACGTGCACTGGTTTTGGATTAGGTGGAGTTAACTTTGCATGGGGCCGTGTTTTGAACAAGTGACCAAAGCAATGTGGGGGACACAGCACTGTATGAGCCACACTGAGCAGGGAGTGCACAGTGCCAAGGCTTTTTCAGCTCCTCAGCTCAGCACCAGGGAGCAGCCTGGGGGGCTCCAGATGCTGGGAGGGGACACAGCCAGGACAGCTGATCCCCCTGACCCAGGGAGAGCCCACACCTCACAATGTCTGTTCAGCAGCACAACTTGTGCTGCTGCTGCTGCTCCCAGCCTGACAGGGCATCGGGCAGCTGGTCCTGAGCCACTGTGGCCTTTTGCATCACTTGTTTGGTTCTGTTTTGTTTTCCTTATCAAACTCTCAGCCCACGAGGCTTTGCTCTGTCAGCTACTCTGTCAACTGAGATATCCCAAGCATGTTGAAGACCAGGATCCTCTCCATCAGCATGGCCAGCACCAGTGACAGAAAGACCTGCACAACCTGGTTCCCATCACTGCCCTGTCAGGCCCTCAGCCACAACTCACAACAACCTCAGGCCATGCTCCTGGCATGGGGAAGAATGGCTGGAAAGCTAATGGGTGGGAAAGGACCTTGGGGTGCTGGTTCACAGCAGCTGAACATGAACCAGTGTGTGCCCAGGGGTCCAAGCAGGGCAATGACATCCTGCCTTGGACCAGCACTTTTGTGGCCAGCAGGATTAGGACAGTGATTGTCTGCCTGTACTGGGCACTGGTGAGGCCACACCTCTAATCTTGGGGTCGGTTTTGGGCCCCTCATGATTAGAAAGTCACTGCGGGGCTGGAGCAAGTCCAGAGAAGGGAACAGAGCTGGAAGATCTGTCTTCGTTCCCTCTTTGGGCATCTGGGTGTGCTGGGGGAGCTTCATATGTGTCCCCACATGGCACTTGTGCCCTGGCCAAAGTTTCTGTTTTTAGTGAGAAAAGATATTTAGTCACGTGAAGGGGTAATACCATCATACACACCTCTAGTGAGAGAGAAATACAGCTGGGAACCCCCAAACAGTTTGTTTTTCCCATTCCCCACCCCACTGTGATAGTGCTTTTTTATGTGGAACTAGAGAAATCCAAACCTTGTGTTTCTCGCAGTGTCTTTACTGTGGGGATAAGCTTTCTTCCTTTGCTAGATAATCTCATTTTTCCCCTCAAATCCTGAATTCCTGACCTGTTTACTGGTGCTGACCTATTTACCAGCCTGCTGAAAGCAGGGGCTGCCCATGCAGTGATCTGATTTATGTGCCACCTTGCAGTCATGCTTTCAGAACTCTGGCAGTGCACACCCAGCTTTGGATGTGACCAGGTTTTTTCTAGCGCAGACTTATAAAAATGTGTTTTGAGTCTGTCTGACATGGCTGAAAAAAAAGAAATACTGAAGATTGAGAAGCAGTTGGCAGGGATTGTTTTAAAATCTGCATTCCCTGGCGTGCCCATCATCAGCACAGACCATGCAATGGGCATGATTAAATAGTTAAGTCATAGGTAAAAGCAATGGGAGCAGTAATTTTTCATGTTATATCCAATTACATCATTCTTCCCAATGAGATTCAGTGGAATTCCCAATATTTTCTTTTAGGAAAAACAGAACATAAATAAAACATTTTGCAGTGTAGAACACATCAACAGCAAATTTTGCAAGATTTGAAAATTTGGAAAAGTGCATGTTCTGCTGTTCAGTTGTATTTATTCTTTTCCCAGGACAGCTGGACTTTCCCAGGATGTTTTTCCTTCCCCCAACTCTTCCTGTGCCCCATTCATGATATTGTTAAAGCTTCACTTAAGTGAACATTTCATTCATTATAACTTCATCACTTTTAATTTCTAAAAGGTCTGTATAATTATGCTCATAAATCCCCTGGGAGAGGAATGGTGTTCAAACATCATTCATGTAGTGTCCACATATATGGGAAGCTGCTCACTGAACACCAACTCACCTCATCCTACATGCCAGAACACATGCCTTGCATTTTTAATACCTGAAGTATTTTTTACTTATAAAAGCTTGGCTTATAAAACTTCACCAGGACATGTTTAACAGCTTAGATCACACCAATCAAAGCACACACTGCCTTGATTTGGGAACAAATGGTCCACAGGGCTTCTAGATCTCTCTTTTTATCTCACTCACTGTTTCCATTCCTGCATCAGAATAAAAGCCATCTTTGGTGACAGCCCACTCCATCACCCATTTATACAGATCTTATTGGCTCTTTCATCTGCAGGGCATCTCAGACATCCTCGAGGCCACCTGGGAAGTTCTGGGTGTGTTTCCCATGTCTGGGTGGCTTCCACGGGATGGCTTTTACAGATGAGTTGATGGCAGGTTTTTGTTTGGGCACGGGAGAAACAGTGGGAAATCCCAAAATACCAAGTGAACGTGCCTAGTGTTGCATTTCCTACCTTCAGACCCAGCAGTGCCAGAAGAAGAAACTCCCAGAGGAGTTTCTCAGCAGGCAAGGGGAGCACGTTTCTGTATGTTTTCCATGCCACTCTTCCAAATTCATGGAAGACATGAGGTGAAGGAATATTCCAGGCTTGTTCGTTAGCTTAGGAATTTGGTCTGTTTGATGCTGCCTGATGACATTTCATTAAACAATAAAGTTCTGACCTGTGTAGCTAAGCCAGACAGAAGAAATCAGAAGCAGTCCATTAGGCTGACTCTTATCCCATTGCCTCATACTGTCCCCAATTCAAATTTCTGTTCTTTTAAACCAGATTTATTTCAAATATGATTAAAATTATTTGCCACATGGAAAGTTTATCCCAACAGAAGTCTAAAGGCTTTGAAACAAACCTTTTTTCTTAAGTGTAGGATGAAATTTGTCCTTTACTTAGATTGATAAAAACCAGCAGATCTTGGGTTTTTTTGAGCTAGAGGTATGTGTAAGTCAGTCTTGGGGCAGGATGGCAGGGAAGGGATTGTGATTTCTTGTGGCTGTCTAGAAAAGTCTAATTTTTTTTCCCAGATTCTTCTCATCCCAGCTGGTTTGTATCACCTCCAGTGGTTTGCAATAACTATTTATTTCTACTACTTGTAAACTATTTTCCTCCATGCAAATCCTCCCTCAAAATGACCTTTTCTTTATATACAGATTACTCAGCCCAGCATCCTCTCAGGCCTAGGGTGTGCTGTGACTGCACTCTCTGTTATGGTTTCCCCATGTCCCAGCTCTCATGTGTCTTGATTTCCTTTCCTGTGAGGGTCCTTATGATAAAAGTTAATTATCTGGAGTAGTGGTATTTTAAATGTGTTTTAAAAAACGACCAAGGGGAAGGACCTTGAAGGGATCTTAAAGCTCATATAGTTCCAACCCCTTACCATGGGCAGGGACCCCTTCCACTAGACCAGGTTGCTGAAAGTATATATCATATCGTATAATGATGTATTTTTCCATACATTTGTCTTCTCCATGTTCTGGAAATATGCTCTTGTAAAAGGACCTGTTATGGATATTGTCCTACTGTGCCCCGTGGTCTGCTTGGCATCTCCCACAGACTGCCTTATTCCAGGAGTTTCTCTGAGTAAATTCCCCCACTGCAGTTGCCTTGGCCAAAGTGTCTCTCCATCCTCCTTCCCAAGGAGACAATCTGGGCTATCCCAGCAGCCCCAGTCCCAGGGAACCCCTCCCTACCTGTAGATGAGCACACATAACTCAGTAAATGGCACACATTAATAACATTCCTGGTGAATGCCTGGGCTTGCAGGTTTTGACACAACACCCCTTCCTTCTCAGGAGGTGCCTGGGAGGAGTTGGTATTCACAGACCTACAGGGCAAATAGGAAGGGATTGATGTGCTCCTGTCAGCCCTGCCCTCATCAAAGACAGGCAGGAAACGCTGTTGAGGCAATAGTGAAGCAATCTGGAGATAATGTGTCTAGTGATAAATTAATTGCAATTTGAAGTTTGTTGGTTTTCCTTTACCAGTCCCAAAGAAAGCAAGAGGCACTAAGTAAGTTACATGGTGTATTGGCAGTCAAAGAAACAGAATGAACAAAGCTTGCAGGGATTCAAATCTGGGTGAAGGAACACCTCTGCTATGGAGGTGGTGATGGATACTGAGAATCATGAAAAACTGATGATTTTTTTATTGCTCACGTGTCTATATTGTTGTCTCCAGGGACATGAGCTCCTCCTCAGAGGTTTTATGGAAACCATGCAGAGTTTTGTTTCTTTGNTGTCTCCAGGGACATGAGCTCCTCTTCAGAGGAGCAGAGTTTTGTTTCTTTAGGGAGGAGTTTCCAAGGCATAAATGCACTTTTACACTCACCCCCAATTTACCACTCAGTCTGTACATTACCTGAGTGCTCCGACTCCGTAGTGTCTTGGAGTCAAGTCTGTTTTGCTTCTTCTAAAATCTGTCCAAAGTACCCAAACAACTCAGCCCACATGTCAGTGCTTGTGTGAGTGTACAGAGCCTGTGTGATTTCTCACTGTGATCATCATCTCCTGGCTGGGGAAGAGGAGAGGCTTGTCACAGCAGGCTCATCGTGTGCCTCTCCACATGGCACTGCGAGGAGTCAGCTTTCCTCCAAACCTCAAAGCCATGAATCCCTGAGCCTGGGATCCAGCAGAAGCTCAGAGACACATAATTAAGGCATTCTTAATTCAGAGGGCAGGTTCTCCCACCCATATAACCTTACAGCAGTGGTTGATGTTACAGGAATACCACGTACCCTGTTGCTTCTACCCTCCCTCAAAATAGCTGATTTGTGGGGCACCTCTTTAAAAATAACCTTTCATTTCCCACTAGGCATTTTCAACCAAAGCAGAAATTTAATTTATTACATTCAGGGACTCTTTAATAAGCCTATTTTGTTTTCTGAAAAAAACTTTAGAAAGAGAAATTTTTTTCTGCCGTGTCAAAAGAAATATCTTTGTAAAAATTGATTTTAAGGCGCTTTCAGGTAATAACCAGGAACTGGAGGGCTGTAGTGGGCCAGTAAGGGGATGCTTTGCTTCCAGAGCTATTGGTACTGACCACATCTCCCCATGACAGCCTCTCTACTGCACAGGGCATGGTTTCTGCCACCAAAGAGTTAATCCCCACCTGAACTCCTACAGGCAGCAGGTTCCTGAAGGAGAAAGGCAGACCTTTAGGCTACTCTTGGATGGTGGACACTTTTAAACTTTGGGATGGTGGTGATCCACCATGTAGCTCTCCAGTGCTATCAGTAAACTTCCTTAAGTGCTCTGCACATGCAGCTCCTGGTTTATTATGCAATCGCACACTGGGTCATGCACATCCTCTCTGCACATTTTTACACAGTTGGCATCTTGTTAGGTAGAAATGTGCTATTCCAGAGCTCTCACTGCTCAACCAACACATGAACACATCTACAAAGTAAAACACTTGGCAATCTGATATTGTTGGCAGCACTTTTCCACACTCCTGTAATTAGACAGGTCCTAACTGAACTATGTGTGGGAGTCTGACTAGGTCTGGAAATAATAGATTTATTCTCTAGATACCCTCCTGCTATACTGCTCTAAGTGGGCACTGAGTGTTTTTGTTGTTTCCAGTGATTATTTATTCTCACTGCATGACTAGATTTCATCCACACCAGCCTTCCTCCTGCTCAGTGTTTCCCCTCAGTGTTACCATTAGTAGTAACCTGACTTCAGAATAAGCTTCTGGAGAAGTTTGAGTGTAATTAGCTCGAAGTTGCTTAACAGGACATCTCACTGCAAATATTTGGCATTTGTGCAGGATAAACAGATCACAGAATTCTGCCTATTCTGAGTTGGAAAGGACTCACAAGGATCATTGAGTCCAGCTTCTGACTCTGCACAGGACATCCCCAACCACCCCACCATGTGCCTGAGGGTGTTGTCCAAACACTCCTTGAGCTCTGGCAGCCTTGGGGCTGTGACCAAACCTTGTGGAGCCTGTTCTGAAGTACAGAGCACATTTTAAATAGTGCCAGTATGCATATGGATTCAGAGCCAGGATATGAAATTGATATCTCCAGGTAAGAAGCAGAAAACAGGAGGCCACATCAGAGGTATAATTGCTTGGTCCTTGAAAGGCAGGCAGAAAATGATGGAAAAACAGTAAACCAGGCAGAAAAAAAATCAAGATGTTGGTATTATATATTAATATATATGAATGTAAGTACTAGAAATTAATATACATTAATATAATGAATATGATTATATAATTATCATAGGTTATATAATGTAAAACATGTAATAGTCCTGCTGAAGCAAGCCCTGATCTGTGGCTCATCATCACCATCAGCTCAGGAAATATAAATGTGCCTTCTGATTTTCTGCCCTGTGTTCTCTTCTCAGAGACAGCTCCCATTGCTGATTTGTCCCCTCCTACTAAAAGGCTTTGCCCTCCGTGATTAAAAAGGACAAATCCATCCTAGAGAATCGGTGGTGCATCTGATAAAAAGCCTCATTGGCTCATTTTTCGTTCCTGACCTCACCAAGCAGTTGGAACATTGCATATTACAGCCTCCCAGAAGCTGGAACTCCACAAGTTTTATAGCTGGCATTTTCCTCTCAATGGTTCAGTTTATGATGTAGAATTGGATTTGAACATCAGTCCAGGTTTTATGAGTGTTTGTCGGGTTAAACACAGTGAAGTTGTGCTGTGCACCTGCCAGTGAGGCAGGAAGAGGCATTTATAAACTGATGTTATCAGGAATAGCAAAGTTGGATGGAGAAACACATTCAACCTTGGAAGTGCTGAGTTTTAGTATGGGAAAGCATCAATATTACTGCTTCCATTAGGAACCACTGCTGCACCCAGTGACCAGTCCTTCCAGTCCCAAGGACTTGGGGTGATGAAATCTATAAATACTATTTTTATCTTAAAGTGTAGGAATTTCTTTACATACTAAATTACAAAATCTTAATGCCCTTACCCTCAGTTTGTCCCTCAGAGTGCTACTACCATTTTACAAATAGGTTACAAAGGCACAGAGGAGCTGAACTGTGTATGTCAGACATAAAGTCTGCTCCAGACTGTGGAGACTTGGCTTTGATTTGCCAACCCCAGCCCTCTGCACTTACCAGGACATAGTATTTCCTTGTTCTTCTGGCTTCTGAAAGGGCCACTGAGGGTTTGGCTAAGAGCCCTTTTTAGTAAATGGGGGGAAAAGAGAAAAAAGAATGAACACTTGGGCTTACCAAGTGTCATTTGCTGAAACTGAGCACAGGATTGTGACTCCCATAGCAGAGGTTGGCTCTGTTGTGNAGTAAACTTCCTTAAGTGCTCTGCACATGCAGCTCCTGGTTTATTATGCAATCGCACACTGGGTCATGCACATCCTCTCTGCACATTTTTACACAGTTGGCATCTTGTTAGGTAGAAATGTGCTATTCCAGAGCTCTCACTGCTCAACCAACACATGAACACATCTACAAAGTAAAACACTTGGCAATCTGGTATTGCTGGCAGCACTTTTCCACACTCCTGTAATTAGACAGGTCCTAACTGAACTATGTGTGGGAGTCTGACTAGGTCTGGAAATAATAGATTTATTCTCTAGATACCCTCCTGCTATACTGCTCTAAGTGGGCACTGAGTGTTTTTGTTGTTTCCAGTGATTATTTATTCTCACTGCATGACTAGATTTCATCCACACCAGCCTTCCTCCTGCTCAGTGTTTCCCCTCAGTGTTACCATTAGTAGTAACCTGACTTCAGAATAAGCTTCTGGAGAAGTTTGAGTGTAATTAGCTCGAAGTTGCTTAACAGGACATCTCACTGCAAATATTTGGCATTTGTGCAGGATAAACAGATCACAGAATTCTGCCTATTCTGAGTTGGAAAGGACTCACAAGGATCATTGAGTCCAGCTTCTGACTCTGCACAGGACATCCCCAACCACCCCACCATGTGCCTGAGGGTGTTGTCCAAACACTCCTTGAGCTCTGGCAGCCTTGGGGCTGTGACCAAACCTTGTGGAGCCTGTTCTGAAGTACAGAGCACATTTTAAATAGTGCCAGTATGCATATGGATTCAGAGCCAGGATATGAAATTGATATCTCCAGGTAAGAAGCAGAAAACAGGAGGCCACATCAGAGGTATAATTGCTTGGTCCTTGAAAGGCAGGCAGAAAATGATGGAAAAACAGCAAACCAGGCAGAAAAAAAATCAAGATGTTGGTATTATATATTAATATATATGAATGTAAGTACTAGAAATTAATATACATTAATATAATGAATATGATTATATAATTATCATAGGTTATATAATGTAAAACATGTAATAGTCCTGCTGAAGCAAGCCCTGATCTGTGGCTCATCATCACCATCAGCTCAGGAAATATAAATGTGCCTTCTGATTTTCTGCCCTGTGTTCTCTTCTCAGAGACAGCTCCCATTGCTGATTTGTCCCCTCCTACTAAAAGGCTTTGCCCTCCGTGATTAAAAAGGACAAATCCATCCTAGAGAATCGGTGGTGCATCTGATAAAAAGCCTCATTGGCTCATTTTTCGTTCCTGACCTCACCAAGCAGTTGGAACATTGCATATTACAGCCTCCCAGAAGCTGGAACTCCACAAGTTTTATAGCTGGCATTTTCCTCTCAATGGTTCAGTTTATGATGTAGAATTGGATTTGAACATCAGTCCAGGTTTTATGAGTGTTTGTCGGGTTAAACACAGTGAAGTTGTGCTGTGCACCTGCCAGTGAGGCAGGAAGAGGCATTTATAAACTGATGTTATCAGGAATAGCAAAGTTGGATGGAGAAACACATTCAACCTTGGAAGTGCTGAGTTTTAGTATGGGAAAGCATCAATATTACTGCTTCCATTAGGAACCACTGCTGCACCCAGTGACCAGTCCTTCCAGTCCCAATGACTTGGGGTAATGAAATCTATAAATACTATTTTTGTCTAAAAGTGTAGGAATTTCTTTACATACTAAATTACAAAATCTTAATGCCCTTACCCTCAGTTTGTCCCTCAGAGTGCTACTACCATTTTACAAATAGGTTACAAAGGCACAGAGGAGCTGAACTGTGTATGTCAGACATAAAGTCTGCTCCAGACTGTGGAGACTTGGCTTTGATTTGCCAACCCCAGCCCTCTGCACTTACCAGGACATAGTATTTCCTTGTTCTTCTGGCTTCTGAAAGGGCCACTGAGGGTTTGGCTAAGAGCCCTTTTTAGTAAATGGGGGGAAAAGAGAAAAAAGAATGAACACTTGGGCTTACCAAGTGTCATTTGCTGAAACTGAGCACAGGATTGTGACTCCCATAGCAGAGGTTGGCTCTGTTGTGTGTTTGTATGTTGTCTAACACAGTGGATAATTAGTCCCAGTTGGGATACTTTGGATGTAGAAATTATGCAAATGTATTTACTACAAATAAATAAATCCAAATCCAAAGCTTAAAAAAATGGGTAAACCAGCTCCTGCTGTCTAAAACAGTTTTTTATTTGAGGCTCAACATTTTCAGTTGAAATCCAAACTATTCATTCCATAGAGCAGCCTTTGCCTTCAGGTTCCCCTGATCATCTCCTCTGGGAAAAGTAATAAAATATATTTTTCCAATTATTTTCATTATAGTTTTTCTAGATAAAAGAGGGCTTATTCCCAGCCTTGATCTATCAATTGGTGCTTTATCTCTTCAAAACCCACTCTCATTCTGCTCAGGGCTGGTGTGTAATCAGGTTGTGAACACAAACTCTGCTCACGGGTCATGAGGCCAGTTAAAAATGAGCAGTAAAAAGATGGGGGTTGAAAAATGCACAGTCTGGTTTTGATGCCAGTGACCTGATGAAGGGACCAGTTTTAAACCAGTGACACATAATTTTTGAAATCCCATATGGAAATAGGTATGAATATAGTTGGATTAAGAAAATGTTCAGCAGTCAGATTTTGGAAGATCAGAGATTGGGATTGACAGCCCAAGATACAGAAATGAATCAGCACAGCTCTACTGGCTCAGCAGCTCAGTGGCACTTGGCTTCTCAACTCCTTTTCATTCTTCTACTTCTTTAATGTTTGCCACCAGACTACCTGCAATAGGAACTCTTACTTGTGTGGCCCCCACACCTCTCAAAGTCCTGAAAGGAAAATCAATGATAAAGTAATTCTCTGTGATTTGTCCCTATCAGAAGTAGAGTTTCATTGTTGTGTAACACATTTTCCAAAGTGAAATAGAAGGGAGAACTGGAGCCTTCTCTTCTCCAGGCTGAACAACCCCCCTCTTAGCCTGTATTCATAGCAGAGGTGCTCCAGCCCTCAGAGCATCTTCGTGTCCTCCTCTGGACTCACTCCAACTCTTTTACCAAAACACTGGGAATAAACAGGAAAATTAACACTGCATGAAACTAATTTCACTAAGATTTCTAGGAAACATGCAACCAGATAAAAAGCAAGTGAGACTGGCAAAGCTGTCCCATAGCTGGAGCTGTATTTCTCTAGTTTGGCTGGAAAAGAAATGTCAAGGATAACAATCATGAGACCAACTGAAAACACTTTCTCAGAAATAATGTTTTTATAGTTACAGGACATTGTGCATTACACACTGTTGTTTACACAGTGAAACTGGGCAATTACTGACACTCCAGTGTTCTCAGTAGTATTGCTGTGGTTTCACAGAACAGAACTCTGCCTTTTCCTGAATGCAGGATGGTCATTTCCTTGAAAGCTTTAGTGAATGGGTATCTTATTAGGAACCACTGATGAATATCTACACTAAATTAATACAAAAATTCTACTGGAAAATATTCCCATCAGAAGCCAGGCCACTAAAATAATGAATGATAAATTAATATTAAATAAGAAACAGCAACAAAGACAGCTTGTTTTTGAAAAGCTACTGAAGAATTAGTCACAGAAATGTCTTTAAAAACATTCATCACCGAAGAATGTGATGTGTTTTGCACTGCAATCTTCTCACAAGTCCATTTATAATTTCCCATGTACATCTTCTCCAGGACCTCATATTTTCCATTTTGCCAGGAGAGTTGACAGCAGTCATTCCAAAGTTTTAACACCAAAATGACATAGAGACAAGTAAGACATGTCAATCACACAGTGCTTCACATCATGGAGCAAAAATGCTGGTCAGCTCTTCTTTAAAAACAGCTGATCTTCAGAGTCCTTGGGGCCCTTGTATCACTTACTCATGGTGAGATGGAGTTCTCCTAACACACTCCAGTGAGAGGAGAGGCTGTGTGCACGGGATGGGGAAGCCAAGAATTCCAACTCCAGATGAAAGTGGCTTGAGGTGGCTCATGTGCTCCATGTGAGCACAAGCCCCATTCCCAAGGCAGCATCCAGGTTTGGTCCTGGCATATCCATGAAATACAGTGATGGTTTCACCTGCCACCCATTCTCCTTGGGAGCTTCCCAACAAAACCTCCCAGACTTTAAGGCCAGATTGGACGAGGCCTGGAGCAACCTGGGATAGTGGAAGTGTCCCTGCCCATGGCAGGGGGTGGAACTGGATGGTCTTTAAGGTCCCTTTGAACCCGAACCACTCTATGACTTTTCCAATTTGCCCCTGGTGCCCTACCAAATATTGCTGCCAAAACCTAGGGGTTTTGTCCTTGCTTATGGGCAGCAATATTGCTGAGAAGCCTTGAGCCTCTCTGAGTTAGAGAAATCTGAATCCATTAAATCCTTCCACCAAAAGCTTTGTTTGGAGCCATGTCACTCTCTGCTGTCAGCAAACTCAGTTTCTGCTTGCTTTGAATTATGATTGACACAGCAAATTTAACTGCCCTGGAAATCAGACTCTTAGTCCTAGTCCCTTGTATACAGAGCTTATAAGGAGGCTGTTGTTGTCACCTAAACAGAAGCACAGTCTACACTAAAGTCACTTTTGGAGCCAGCTCTGCTTTTTCCACACACGGCACAACGATGTTGTTTTCAGTCTGAAAGGCTTCTACTACCCTTCAGGGAAAAGGGTAATAAGAAACACAGCAAAAGTCAATTCTTTTAGGCAAGACACATGTTAGGATTTGTGTCTGTTCCCTGACAGTCTCCATTGACATGAATGCAAAGTGGCTGCCAGTGGTGCTGGTGAATGAGGGATACCTTTGGGATTTAAGACTGCAATGTTTTAAACCAAAATAAAGACATAACAGGTCCATAATACATGCACCACAAAGCTCTCTAAGGGTAATTACACAGCAATCTGTAGGAACCCATAAATATCCTGCTGTCACATGTTATTTATTAGTGAAATCTACAAAACTGTGGAATAATTAAAGGATAAGTTACATGATATTTGTGCCCAGTGACTCAATAAAATTGCTTTCACAGCTGTTTTGACATAACATTCACCTTATTTACAAAGAAATTGTTATGCTGAAACAGCTGCGAAATGGCTTTTAATGTTGCCTGGCTTTACATCTATTCATAACTGAGACACTAATAGAAATCCTACTTATCCAAAATTTCCTGTGTGCTGAATAAGCTACAGAGGAGAACATTTCAGAAGTGTATACACAGGACTCTGTCAGTGAAAGCACTTGTTGCTTTAAAATCTGTAGTTCTCCCTAGTTTTCTCTGATACTTCTCCATAGGAAAGAGGTCTTTTAGGTCAAACAATATTCTCCATTATTTAAAGAGAAGCCACTTTCCTAAGACTTAAATACAAACCTGAGGCACCTCTCATCATGTGAGCCATCAAAAAGCTGTTCCTTAATAAAAAATGCTGAGAAATGAAGGTAGGAGTTATCAAGAAAAGCATTCATATGACCAGAAGTTTCAAAATTAAATAAGGTGATACTTTGATTTTGTCTGTTCTGCAAAGGCTTTCACGCAGGAAAACTGGAAAACTGGGGGATGCTGAATTTCCCAATCCCTTGCAATAAGGCATCACCCAGGCTCACTATTGTGCCTCCTTTGAAGAGATCTGGCAAGAAGAGCACAGGGGAAGCAAGGCCTCAGGGCTGGCCTGGCTTTTTCAAGGAGCAGTCTCCAAACTGAGTTGTTGGATGTTGCATAAAGGATAAATTAATCCATTTTAATTTAGATTGCAAAGGGAGCCATTTAAAAAAAAACAAACAAAACAAGGATGAGGAATCCAGCTACTTAGAAAACATTGTGATGCTCAGAGCCCTCATGATTGTGTCTGCATATTCATCAAAGAAAGGCACATTTCCCTGATCAACAGAGATCAATAAACCATTTCCTTTGGAAAACAAGCACACGTAACAGCCTTGGAGGTGATGCAGGAACATGATTTCTGTCTAAAAACTCCCAAATTCTGTTTCATGGCTATGACAGAGCAATGGTCAACCTGGGTTTGAGGCACAGGAGCTGGGAGAAATTCATTCGTACGAATCATCCCCACTTCTGGTGGGTGGGAGTTACACAAACTGATGTTTTAAGGGAGATCATTTTGCCACGTTTCAGAACAATAAAGCAGCACACTCTGAAGGCAATCGAAAAAATGTGCCTGTGTTGTGCACCTCAGCTCATGGCTTCAAGTACCCTGAGAAGTGTAAGCTTATTCATTATTCATCTGCAATAACTGTCTTTTAAAATATAACTGTTAGAGGTAACAACAATCTGTGCTCATTGCTATCACCACCTTTAACAAGGATCAGCCTGTAATTTCACTGCACAAGAATATTCCTGGAATCTTTCCCCTTCTCAGGCTTTTACAAAAATGCAGTGAATTATAGTGGAATCTATCCAGTTATGCATAACCTTTCCTTCGAACTTCCTCACATCATGACTACTTCCAGTGTGAAAATCTGCTGAAAACTTTGTGAGTTGAAGTGCTGCCATTACAGAATTGCAAAAAAAAGTCATAAAGATATAAACCCCCACCATTTGTGATGTATCATGGACATTTCTCTGCTTTTCTTTCAGCTAGGTACGTGGCACAAGCTGGTTTTTGAGGGTAAACACCATTACGTATGGAAATGAAGGATTTAGTCTCTGTTGCTTAGTTTAATGATTTTTAAATATATGTCACACTGTGAAAGGCTGCGTTTCCTGTTTGAACTGTATTTTATCAGTCAGACACATTGCTTCTGGCACAGATAGGAGTGTTACACAAAAAATGTCACGGAAGATCAGGGGGAATCACAGCCAGGGGCTTCAAGACGTCCATTAACTCAATATCACACAGGCAAGAAGTAATTTTTTCTCTTTCCTAACAAATAAAGACAATCGAGTACAACACCAGTTGGAGGGATGATAAACCTGGATGAGGCAAACTGGGCTGACTGGACTCACTCTGTTGGGGTGTTGGTTCATTTGATTTTAACTTTGAATGTGGATGAGACGGTGGTTTGCAGAGCTGGTTTCTTTATGTGGGTATAAATGAAATGCTGCAGGGATACAGCATTTCCTCCTTATGGTCTTAAATCTTTGACAAAGACTTAGACATAAGCATTGTCCCCAGTTCTATAAGTAAGTGTCCCTCAGTTCATCAAGCACAGAGAAACATTACCTGTGCCCATCCATCATTAAGATGGATTGCAAGAGAAAGGTATAAAATAAGATTTTGACAGCAGGGAAGAGAAGGAGATGAAAAAGAAAGTCGGATTTTCTCCAGAACTTCTGGATTATTTTCTAAATCCTAAATAGTGACTGCTTCTATGGAATACAAATCAGATAGCACAAAAGAAGGGAAATAAATCAGATGCATAGCCAGGTAAATTTGGTTACCGTGGAAAGTACATCACCTGAGTGCAAATGCCTCTTGTACATGTGCTTTGTTCCCTAAATCACAGAGTCATAGAATGGCTTGGGTTGGAAGAGACCTTAAAGACCACCCAGTTCCAACCCCTCCCATGGGCAGGGACACCTTCCACTATCCCAGGTTGCTCCAAGACTCGTCCAACTTCACCTAGGACACTTCCAGGGATGGGGCAGCCACAGCTGCTCTGGGCAACCTGTGCCAGTGTCTGACCATCACTAAAAATTATTTTCACTAATATCTAACCTAAATCTACTCTATTTCTGTTTGAAACCATTAAATGCTGTGAATCCCCACCCCCTGCCATGTCTTTTTCTGCATTCTTTTATCAGTAACACTGGCTTAAATTACAACAATTTTCACTGAGCCACAAAATAAAGAGGCTGCTGCAAGGGACTGCAGATGTGCAGGGGGAGACTTGGGTGGGGCCAGTGGTGGTAAGTGAAGCTCAGAGGGGATTTTTCATAGAATCAGAGAATTGTTTTGGTTGGAAAAGACCTTTATGATCATAAGGTCCTACCATTAACCCAGCACTGCCAAATCCACCATTTCTTGCATCTCCTTAGCATTCAGTGGGGGTACTTTGACTGGGAGAAATTCTCATATATGCTCAACATGAACCTGTTACCGTTGTTGTTATAATTAATTATTCAGCTGGTGCATAAATATGTCAGGTCTTGTGTGCATATGGAATGATATCCAACAATTGCCTAAAAAGGGCTGCTCTGAAACACCATCCTTTAGAGGATATACTTGTACCTCTTGCCTTTCATTCAACCCTATCCAAACTGAGTAGCCATGCCACATGGATGGGTTGGATACATACATAATGTGAGGGATTAATGCTGAAATAGCAGGAGGAATTCCAGAATAATCCAGAAACAGACTTCTCCTGTCAGTGGGATGTTTGCAAAGCTGGTCCATGTCTGACACAGTCAATCACACCTAACCTCCATCATCAACCCTGGCCACAACACCTCTGTGAACAGACAGGCAGCACAACACATGCACAGTTATTGGCTTCAGGAGAGTTTTGAGCCAAGATTTACACTGAAAATCCCTCTAAATGCTGAAATTTGCTGACACTGTGAGCTACAAAGTCATGAACAGTTTTGAACATCAATCACCCCTTAAGGAGAGATGAATAAGATTTCAATTTTGTTAAAATGAAAATTTTGTTAAATAACAAATTCCTAGGAATCTATGTGGGTCAAAGCCTGCTTTATTTTCAAATATTCATTTTCACCTCTCCCTCTGCTAATGCTTTATCATAAAAATTTTGGCGACTCAGCTCACCTGCAGTGTGGTAAAGAAGCAGTGCAATATGCTCTGAGGTGCACCTGAGCAGACTGAACAGCTCACTTACGGATTTGGAGGCTGTGATGAGGAACAGAAGAGGAGTTTCTGTTCCTCCAGACAGGAATATGATAAACCCTTCCCCAAGGTTGTACAGACAGGAATGTTTCTGAGTCCTGCTGGGACCCCACAAGGTCACAGCTCATCCTCTCAGCAAGGAGGAACTTGCTCACTGCCTTGAGGAGCACATTTTGAGAGGCATTAAGGGCTGAGAGTTTATGAGCACTGAAGCAGACTGAAGCCCTTCAAGGCTCCTAAGAATTAATATTGAAGCCGTAATTCCAAAGCCATAAATTAATTTTCCATCAGGGATACTGTGCAAGAGCAGTGAAATCCACACTGTAATCTCTACATCTGCTTGAACCATCCTGCTTTATAGCAGCGACTTCTCCAGAAAGCTCCACATGTGACAGAAGTTGTTGGCACTGCTCCTTCAGTGTTTGTAAAGTGCTGATTATGCTCTATATTGCTTTTTTTGGTACCTTTTAATATCTGTCTGAAGGTCTTTGCAGCAGAGACTTGCAGAGAATATAAAGTGTTGGAAGGGAACTGAAAGACCACCTTCTTCCAACCCCCCTGCCATGGGCAGGGACACTTCCACTATCCCAGTTTGCTCCAAGTCCCATCCAACTTGGCCTTGAACACTTCCAGGGATGGGGAGTCCACATGCTTTTGGATGTCTTGCCCAATATTTCATGTGAATAAACATGGCACAAAGTGGCTACAAGCGGACTCCTGACCCTGATGAAGTCTATATACCCACCTACTCAGTCTGTGCATGAAGATAATATTGGTTATGGTGTAGTTCTGTAACTTGGCAAAATAAAAATGTTTTCAATTTTAATTGAAAGCCTTGATGTCAATACCAGTGGGGGAAGAGGAAATCATGGTCTCACTTGCATTGCCAAGTGACATATTCCCTATTCTTTTGGGTTCATGGCTTTGGAATCCTTTTAGGGTGCAGCTGATGTGGTGGTACATGTCCAGCTCATTTCCTACATGTCCCCAGAATAAATGTCCAAGAAAATGGAATTTAATAGATCAAGGAAAGATTAATGTAGCAGTAAATGGGCAGAGGCAGAGGAATGTCTTAGCAAGCTGCTGTTCTCTCATCTTGACTCTCTCATCAATACTTTTCAATCTACTGTGCTGAGAGGGATATCACTTTTCATGCCCTAAGGTCACTAAAACCACACAAGAAATCTGTAATCTCTGGGCTGACAGCACAGCAAATGATTTCTCTATTGGTCTTTATACCTGTAATTGCCACTGAACAGAATCTTTATATATTTCTCACTCTAAATTATGTGACTAATGACTTGGGTGGTCTCTGTACAAAGACAAACCCGATGCTTTCTGATGGTGTGAAGATGATGAACAGTGCCATCTCTTGGTTTTTATGTCTTTCAAAAACAATTTCTTGCCAGATGGTCTTCTGAGATTGTATAATTTTCTCCTCTGTAGTTGAGGTAACATTGACATTGTAGCATAAACCTTAATTTCCAAGATATTGTAACCTATAACCAGGTAATGTAAAAAAAACCCCCCAAAACTAAAAAAAATCCTGATTTCCCTCTTGATATAGTATAAAACAGAAAAGACTGCAATGCTGAAGAGTTTTGCAGGTTTATAAAGCTACTGATTCGTGGAGTACACATGGCTTAGGATGTAATTACCAAGATGCTGAGATTTTTATTAATTTAGGCCCTCGATTCACACACATTCTGGCTTAATCCTCTCTTGCTGAAAAACTGTGATGTCTAACAGCTGCACATTCATTTCTTTCAGGCCAAGGAGACTCAGAGGGGACGAACAGGCACATCCTACCCTCAAATGCCATCAGAGAGAGGCTCAGCAGTGGCCCCTGGATGTGCAAAGGCCTTCCAGGCCAGTGTGGCACTTTGGAGACGAATATGCTCTGGGGCTAATCTGGCTTTCCTGACCCATCTTGGTGTGATTTATTAGATGTTCTGTGTGAGTTGCTGCATGAATCAGTGTTTTACCTGCTATCAATAGAAACACCAATCAGACACCAGGAGGGCTTTAAACTGGACGTGGGAATGAGAGTATTGAGCAACACAACACAAAAGTGATGCATATTTTTTGAATGAGTCTCCTCCCACTTTTGAGGTTGTCTGAGTGCTGCTGTTCCCTCACTGCCCTGTTTTTCTTGGGGAAGGTGTGATTTAGTGCTCTCCTCTGAACAAGGCTTAGGTCAAGTCATTGATGAGCAAAGTTTGAGATGAATCAGGCAACACTTACTGGGTGTAGTACCTGTTCTCCTCCATCTCTGCACCCTCCCAATAAGGAGCAGGAGTCCCTCAATCATTTTGTAACTCTCACCTTGCTCCAATGCTGGCAGGACCATCAATGCATCACCACTGAACTGGGCTTGTTGTTGTTCGTGGACACACCCAGGGAAAGGATTTCATACAATCACAGAATGGTTTGGGTTGGACGGGAACTTAAAGCACATTTCATTCCACCCCTGCCATGGGCAGGGACACCTCCCACTATCCCAGGTTGCTCCAACCTGGCCTTGGACACTTCCAGGGATGGGGCAGCCACAGCTTCTGTGGGCAACCTCTGCCAGGGCCTCCCCACCTTTACAGGGAGAATTTCTTTGTAATATTGAATTTAAATCTCTTCTAGTTTAGAACCACTCTCCTTTGTCCTACCACCCTCTGCCTATCTTTCTCCCTACTGACTGCATATTTTGTCTTGGCAGTGCTACACTGGATTCCCATGCTCCTGGTGTCCTGGGTGCAGCCACTTTTTAGCTGCTGGTAGCAGAGGTAGAGAAATGTCCATTTTCATCAGGAATGAGTGGAAATGGCTTTTCCTGGGTGCACTCTGCAGTGCTGATCTCAGCAGCAGCAAGACAGCTTCCCTTCACAGGTCAAAAATGCCAGCCTTTGAACTGCTTGTCAGGTAGCAGAACTTTAATGTTATTGAAAGGCTTTTTGTTTCTCTTTTCTGTCTTCCCAACATCGTCTGGAAGTATTTCTCAAATAGATGTGAAAGCAAGGGGCTGGATTCTGAGCTGGTTGAACTGTTACATTTGTCTCAATAAAGATATATTGATTCCTAGTAGCTGAGAATCTGGTTTTATACAAAATTTATTAAAAACTAACCCCCTCCAAAATCACTGAATCTGATCCCACTAATCCTTAATAGCTTCAGTGAAACAAAAGACTATTTTTATCAATAGTTTATGCATCTCTCCTGTCTGTGTCCCACAGTTTTGTGAAAAACTCTGCCTTTAAATTATCTTTCACTGAGGACCAGCTTATTGTATCCCCTGGTAATTAGAACAAGCAAATCAATACATTTTCTACAAGACAACACTCCAAATGTTTTAGATAAAAAGTGACTTGAGGTGGAAGGCACATATTTTTTCAAAGGAGACAATCAGCAGTACAGAGCAGCACTGAGCTAACAGAAAATATGGTTGTTTTTAGAGCAAATATCATCTGTCATAAAGCCATGGGAAAACACTCAGTGATGTCATAAAAGTGTCCGTGGATGAACTTGGCAGATTTCTCCAGAGCTCTCCTAACATGAGGAGAAAAGCCATTTCAGGGAAATCTCTCATCCTGTACCCATGTGGAAATTACACAAGGAAGTATTAGTTTTTGGAAAAATGTTCAAAGGAGCTGAAGGGTGAGAAAGGAAAACAGCATATGGGGATGAAGCAGCTCCATGAATTGAAACATCTAACAGGAACAGAGGTAGCTCCACAGTCAACAGCACAACTGACAGAGCAACCAGCCAGGAAGCCAGATGTTGTGGCAACAGCAAATATCTTCCACCACTTTGGCATTTGACTCCTATAGCTGCCAAGGACAATGGAAAAAATTCGCATGTGGGAAATAGCACCAGAGGATCCAGAAGGCATTTTTGCATATGAAGAGAGCAAGGTTTAAAAAAAGGCATGACTGCTCTTTTTTGGGGAAGAAGAGTGCTGAAGGAAAAGGGCAGAGGAGCTTCTGTGCAGGGGAAATGACCCTTGGATGTTTGTTTGTGTCATTCCCAGCCAGGGAGATGTGTTTGGGTGCTGAGGTGGCAACCCCAGTGCAAGGTTTGACATGTAACAGGTTGCCACAGCTGGTTGGCACCTGTAGATGGTGGCACTCAAGATCCAGAGAGCAAAGACAAGTTGAAGGCAGAGTCCCACTTTTCTGTCCTGTGGGCATGCAGACACCCAAGGGTTGCTTTTACAGGGGGAGGCTGGAGGTGTCAGAGCCTTTAAAGGTTCAGCAGAGTTTAGGCAGAGAATTGAGCTACATCTGTGTAAACTAAGTTTTAATCTTCAGAGAGATTCATGTATGTACTTTAGCTGCCATGAGAAGGTCAAGCATGAATCCCTTAGATAACATCCCTGAGATAAGACTGTAATTAACTCTTTAAGGAAGTATATATTCCCGGAGAAAAGGTAGTCTGAGGTTTGGAAGAATCTATTTCTGAAGAGGCAGGAGAGCCCTTTTTATGCACTCACACGTGCTCCCATCTGCCTGCATTTTTTAGATGAAAGAGGAAGCCAAAACAAAACTTTAATGGCTTTTCCTGTCCAAATGGAAAACCTGTTTGAAGGAAAGGATGGGGATTTCCAGTGATTCTGTTATATCTGTGGGTGAGAGCTTGGGAGATTTCTAATGGACAGCTGAGCCCAGTGGGGACAGACACTGTCTGTCTGTCCAGCAGCATCACCTGAGCCTTGGGTGTGGATGGAATCCCATGGACAGCCACCCTGACCAGCACCACTGCTCTCAGGTCTAGGACAAGGACTGAGGGACAACTCATCTAAAACAAACCCATCCTGCTAACTCACTGTGCCTGAATTTAAAGCTTCCCCAGTTAAACTCCAGCTCTGCGGGAGGAAACATATTCCCATGGTTCAGTGGAGGATTTTGCTGTCATAAATTATAAAACCTTAGCACTGTTTTCATTCTTTTTATAATCACATTTGGATCACATGGTTTTAATTATTTAGTCTCCATTAATATGAAAATGGCTAAATCTGTTCTTTCAGTCACCAAAGAACAAAAAGATTGGCAAGGAGATTTCTACTGGCTCCTACTGGGAAAATTGTAGCAGGATGTTGTGTCCTTTACACCTGTTTAAACTAAATCTTTATCTTAATCTGCAGAGAGATTCGTATTTGTACTCTATCTGCCATGAAAAGGTCAAGCATGAATCCCTTATTTTCTGAGATAAGACTGTCTTGCAAAGCCCCTGCTGTGGTCTGGGATTTAATCCAGTGTGGATTGCCTACTGTGTCTGGCTTTGGAACACGTGGGGCTGGCTATCTATAGACTGCAAAGAGATCACACACTTCCCTCCCATGAACAAATATGATCCAAAGGCAGAAAAGAGATGTGTCCAATGTAATCAAACAGCCTGTGAACCCTCTCAGCCCAAGACCTCTTCCCTGATGACTCTCAGGCAGGTTTTAGTGATCAAAGCAAACTGGTTTTTTTTTTGTGGATGGAAGAGAAATGGATCCTTGGAATTTATTCCTGGGAGAAAGAGGATGGGAACCATTGGAATGGGAAACACTTTGGGACCATGGTGTCCATGGTAGTAGAGAGAGCCCTCTGAGCCCAGGGAAGGGTGTTCAGTTAAGGAGGATCCCGGGTTTTTTCAGCTGTAAAACTGACCAGCATTTACTGGAAACCCAGGATTATGAAGGCACAGGTAGGAGAAAGGAAGAAAGAAGGGACAGATTTCTTATGGATATTTTTCCACAGTTGATCTATGTCCACAAAAATGACCGGAAACCAGCTGGGGATGTAAATTGGAGATGTTTGGCATCTCGTTCCCACTGGATATTTCCTGCCTTTTGCTGTGCTTTCCCACCATGAAAAAATGTTTTTTTGGCACAGGCAGACTAAACACATACAAAAAAATTAGCATTAGTACATGGCCTTTTAATCTCCCTTCTTTTTTTCCCCATATAAGAGCATAAATGCATTGAAGAAAATGTTGCTCTCTCTCATTCATTTAGTGAAATATTTACCTGGATTAATGGAATTGCTGCTAGAAATGAAACTTGTATTCTGTGTTTCTCCATGGGCTCTGGTGTCAGTCCCTGAAACCGTTCCCCAGGCAGCCTCATGGCCTTTCTTGGTAGTTTCCAGAGCAGTGGTTTCATTAGCTGCACTAATCAATCTTTCACTTAATTTATTACAAGGTTGTGCTGCAAAGAGAGGCTCCTCCAAGGAGCACTGAGGTGCTTGACAGGATTCTGTGGCTTCTCCCATAGGTCCATCCTTTGTCTCCACATGGGAGGTGCCTCCAGCAAGGAGCAGCTCACAGGCTCTGGATCTCTGATTCCCTGCCAGAAAAGGAGCCACATAGGTGATATCCAGTGAGAAGAGCAGCAGTACCAGCACATCTTTGAAGTGCTTCTCTCCTGCCCTCTAGCACTAAACATATATTAATCTGTGTTTCAAAGCACTAACTGATGCTTGTGCATGAAGCTTCATTTTTTTCCTAAGAATAATGTAATATTCTGCAAATTGTTAGTCATTGGAGACTTTTATGACCATTTCTAGGTACTTAAGCCCTCACTACTTGACACAGTTACTTAGACATCTTCCTCGTGACCCAGTGCCAAGACAAGCTGAAAGACTTATCCAATGCAATTAAAACTCATTTAAAATTTACAGTGACAGGCCCATTAAAAATTCAGTTTGCTCCTCACAGTTTCAACCAAGCAGCAGTTTGACATGTGTGTAGCCTGTTTTCCAAGCAGGTTTTCAAAGGAGAGGCAGATGACCTCTGTAAATGTCAATGCAAATAGAATTTGTGTTTCTAGTGATGCTCTCCTGGAAATCCATTAGTCCAGTGGCAGTGGAATGCCTGGTGTGAGTAAGTATCCTTCTTGATGGGTGTAGGACAAGGGCATGGAGCTGAATGTAAAGGGTCAGGAGGACCCCAGGTTTGTCACTTGATCATTTCTTCTGTGGAATTGCGGTGGGAGAATTGTGGGGGATCTGAGGAGTGAAAGAGAAGGTGGTTAAGTCCTCAGTAGTTACATACAGATTTACTGAGCCATAGGCTGGAAAAAACCAACTAATACCTCTGGAAGGAAGAGTATAAAAAAGAAACAACACAGGAGCTGAATAACGAGTCGGCTGGACCTGAGGTTTAGTGTCACCAGCACCCTGACAAATGTCACCACTCTGTTCCTGTGCAGCTGTTTCCTGGCTCACATGTGAGCTGTCACCAGCAGACACAGGAGCCACAAGCCAGCTGCAAACCCCGACTGGGTTTGCATTTCCTTCTTTTCTAACAGACTGAAAAGCACAGAGTGTTTCTGCTCCCTAATGCAGTACCTGTCAGTGGCTTCACTCAGTACATCAAGGAAGAAAAATGGTGTTTATAGTCCCTCAGGACGGGAAAGTGAAGGTTTAAATCATTTTGCTTCTTTTAACTCCTCTGATTTCTCCAGCACGGATGAAAGAAAACAACACATCAATTATTAATAGGAGAAAGATTTTGAATTGTGCTTGCACTCCCTGTGCTCCTGGAATTACATGACACATCCCTTTTGACTGTCAGTGTCCTCTTGATGCTTCCAGAACAGCCATAGCCTATACAGAGCATGTGGGAATTATTCTGTCAGGAGTGGTCCCACTGAAACATGAACATCCTTCTTATTAGGCTGTCAGGAAGCATGATAATAGCAGGAAGCACTGCCTGTGTTGTATAAATATGTATGGCAATAGAGAAGTCAGCTATTTCCAAACAAACATTAACAAATTCTTCACTTAAAGGGTTGTCCAACCCAGGGCAGTGCAGGAATCACCATTCCTGGAGGGGTTTAAAAGCCCTGTGGATGTGGCACTTGGGGACATGGGTTGTGGTGGCCTTGGCAGTGCTGGACTAGATGGTCTTAGAAGGCCTTTCCTTGCTAAATGATTCTGTAATAACACCTCGTGCTGGGAAATCTGGCACTGTCCTGGGAACTGGACAATCTCTACAGACATGAAAAATAAGACTTTTGAAGGAGGTCTCTTAGCAATTCAAGGACATACCAAAATGAAGGTGGGTATGAACTCGTTTCAGCAAGGACAGGATGGTGCTGAGGAGGGAAAGCATGGGAGGAAGAAGAAGTGAGAGGAGAAAGGCTGGTTTTAAGGAAAAGGTGAGGTTTGCAGAGGGGAGCAACACCTGCTGGACATGAGCTCATGCATTTGTGCACTGATTTGTGCCATGGGATGGGGGATGTGAGAAACCTTCCACAGGTCCCACCAAGGCATCATATGCTTATCCTCGTGGTTGCTCTGCAAATACATCTGTGCTACCCAACAGAAAATATTTGCCCAGTTTCTCACTCAATAAGAAAACCTTTATGTTCATGTCTATGAGATCCTGGTAACAATGGGTGTCTGCAGTATGTGATGAGTTCATGCTTTTAGGACTACTTTTAAGATTTATGGGGTGTACTGAATTCATTTCATCACTACAGAGATCACGTTCATGTGGTTTTCTACTACATTTAGCTCGAAGCTGTGGTTGTGACTGATGGAGGAAGCAGACTGGTAACTGGAAAATATGTAAGGAAACAGAAATGTAGGAAAAAAATTTGCACTGAAAGAGGCAGAGCACTTTGTAAGGTATCAGAGGAATCTAATTTTACAGAAACATGATACTTTGTGAGAGGAATTTAGAAACACTTGTAAAAAAGAAAGAGTGGAAAAGAAGAGGAAATAAAAGAAGGAGAGAGCAGCATGTGTCCCTGTGCTGTGCAGGAAACCCATCTTCTGTGCTTGTGAACAGCCCCCGATAAATCACCTGCATTTCCTGCTCAGGCTCTGGCCATCTGTGGAGGGGACATAAATAAGTCGTTCTGCATCAGTGTCCTTTGGAACAAATTAGTCATTTCCACTTGAAAGAACAAGAATCAAACGGGAAAACAAATGAAAAGGAGGTTGTGGGGACAGATCCTGTTGACTGTGGGACTGTGTGGTCTCTTCATGCAGAAAGGATGTGCATGTCCCACCTCCTGCAGCTCCATGATGGGGAGGGGACAGCCTTCCTTGTGTCCCAGTTACACCCCAGTGTTCCCTGCAAGGAGCTCCCATGTCTGCTGACCTTCCTCAGCTCCCACAGGACAGATGGACACAAACAGCTCTTTCTGATTGACATCCCCTTCTCATTATGCACAATAATCTGCACATTGGGACATTAAACTGACAAGGAGCTGTGCAGCAGAGGACGTGTGTGCCTAATTACCCCACGGACACACAACCCTCCAGCTCCAAACCTCAACTGCTGCTGAGTTTTCCTCAGCTCACCACGGTGCTGAGCTCCTCAAAGTAAGGAAAATTGCTGGTTCATCACCACACAGTTCTCTGTTTCCTGTCATCATCAGCTGGAAAGAAATTGTTCTGACAACATAGAAAGCCAGCCCTCCACTCTCCTGAGTATCTATTTGCTAAAGTGAAAGAAAAATAATGTTTTTTTTTCTGGGATGGTTCTTTTGGCCCCTGTAAAGAGCACTTGAATTTGTGGGAAAAGGCAAACAATGTGTGTCACTGATGGTAATGGGAGCTTGTGATGAACTTTAGGTGGGGAATATGCACCAAACTACTGCTCAATATAGAGAAACACATCCCCATGCTACTGAATTTGAAATGGTGTCCAGTGCAAAAATATATGACCCTCTACCAAGCTTGGAAATCTTTCAGAATCTACTTGTTTTTAATGTGTTTACCATAAACAGGGTGGCAAAGTCTTCTGCTCCACTTTCCCAGCAGATAGGGCTGGTAGTTTGGGGCCAGACTGGTGAAAACACTTGGTGTCAGATGTATCTTGGATCATTCATCAAGCTTTCCTGTTGGGAGAGATGTCTGAGAAACAGACAGTATGGTCACAAAAGAAAGCTCGTTTTATTTTGCCATCTGATTTACAAATATTTTGATTGACTCTCAAAGAATCAATGCAAGTGAATAGAAAAAAACCCAAAGCAAACAGCCCTTTGAAGTCCAGAACAGGTATCTGGATTTCCAGGATAATGCTGGAATAGAGATAATTCTGACCACCTATAAAGAAATACTAGGACTAAACTCTAGTAAGACTCAGAAAGTCTTAGAACCACAAAGTAGAACTAATTGGAAGCAGAGACACTGCAGATTTTTGAGATGTGCTTGCACAGTTGATGCTGACTACACGGCCTTTGATTTTGATTCCAGTCGTGTTTAGAGGAGCTTTCACATAGTGTTTGACTGAGGTCATGAGTTATAACCTAAACTGAAACATAAAATATAACCAAACCACTGATTCACAGTGACCTTGTCAAATTATTTCCTCTTCATAAAGATGTTCTGCAAAATCAAGGAAGAGCCTTAGTTCAAGGTACCTGTTTAAGAGGTGTTTTTTTTAGTCAAAAACAGGAGGTACAGTAGTGATAGCCCCCAAACACTAATGTCAGTGAATAATGAAGTTTATTAAATGGGTCATGGAGAACGTTGTGGGTCCAGTGGTTTTATAGAGATATTGGTATGGAAACTATTGCAGGATGATGATACTAATAATTTCAGGCAAGTAACATAGCAATTAGAGAATCTAATTAATGAGGCACTTTACATAATTAAATTAATGTCCTGATTGTGGCAAAATGTCACATTACCATTTCATTGACATTCATGTTTACTAATAGAACAAGTGCTAACTGGTGACGCATTACATTTTCAGGACACTTCTAGAAAAAAGTGGGGCACTGTACAGGGGTTTGTTTTTTCATTATCACCTCCATGGGTAGGGCACAAGATTACACATGTGAATACCCATGTCCTTTTCCTGAGAGTAATTTTGATTTGCTCTTTGAATTGCACAAGTCATTACACTTCCTGTGTACAGCCAAGTTATTCCAACATTTTACAATATCTAACCATCTATTGTGGAGCACTGCAATTTTTATACGTTTTTTCAGTAGTTGGAGAAAAGGATATAGTTAATTAGAGTTGTATTTTGTTGTTTTAAAGATACTTTAATACCCCATTTCCTCTTTGGCTTTTTTTTATGTCGAGAATTTCACTGGTGACCAGTGTGGAGGATAAATATTGTCACCATTTCTATAATTTTTAAGTAACATGTTGCGATTTTGTGGGGAGATTAAACTCTATAGTGAATGAAAATGAAACAAGCATTTCTAAATCCACCTGAAGGGAGCAGGGAAAAGACTCTGAAGTTACAGCAAATGTAATCTTTTCTTTGATATTCATAAGTTTCATCACTGGGATCTTTCAGGATTGGATCTAACACCCAGAACAATTATAACAGGCTTTGAAAAAAAAGGCCTTTGGCTTTTGGAGAGCCAATATGACACATCTTTATCACTTGGCCCTGTCTCTGCACCCATTTTTCTCTGTACGAGTTGAATGTTACTGATTCAGAAAGTGATGTTTCAACATTCAAATGAGTAACAGGAATGCTTGGAAGCATCTCTGGCACCTATTTCCTCTTTCTGGGACAGAAAGGCTTAACTGTCTTCTTTCTCATCTAATTCTATGCATCACAAATAGGAGGTCCCAGCTATAGTGGCAGAGGCTAAAGGTACAGGTGCATCTCTCTGGCATCCCTTCTGACAACAGGAGAAAGGCAACGAGTCTCAGTGAGTCAAAATCTGATTTCAGGCTCAAAGGAAAAAGGCCCCAGTTCTGAACATTCAAGACATGCACGTGTCTAATCCAAAGGACTGGTCTTAGATTTAACATGTGACTTGTTCTATGCAGAATCAAAAGTATTACTAATTTTATTTACTCATTTATTTCTTCTGCATCACAGCTTTGAGGGACGGATGCTTAATACTTTAAAAAGATAAAATAGTTTATTATGTCTACTTTAATGCACAGATTGACAATTTTTAAGGTCTCTTGCCAAGTCAGAAGCAGACTCATGTGGTTGAGATTGTTGTGTGTGTACACTATATGATCTACAAATCTTGTGTGTAAAGTGTGTGACAAGTGTAGAAACTCTGTTTCCCCCCCTTTTTACTTCTGCCTTGGGCTACATTTAAAAGGAATTCTGGTTTAGGATAGTAAAACAGAGGGCAGGTTTAGATCAGCTGCTAGGAAGAAACTCTTCCCTGTGAGGGTGGGGAGGCCCTGACACAGGTTGCCCAGAGAAGCTGTGGCTGCCCCATCCCTGGAAGTGTTTTAAACACAGTGATTTAATTGCTGGATGTAAGCAAAAACTCTGGTTTTTGAGTAACATGGGACTTTCTAACTGGAGGCCAAAAATGCTGATATAGATGAAATCTGTAAAGGACTAAACTTATAATTCAGGAACTTTAGTGAGCTGAATTTAGCAGAAATCTGGATAACACATTCCAGTGAAGCTCCTGCAAACCTCTGCACTTCTGTGACAAGAATTTAATGGTCCTGTTGCTCTGGTTGGTTGGAAACCTGCTTTAGGGCAACATTATTGCTACTAAACAGGACTTATGGGAGATGGAGTGGAACTGATCCTGCCCAACTCTGCCCTGTGTGTTGTTGCCTGCTGTGCATTTCCCAGTGCCTTCTGCACTTTATACCTCCAGTGACAGCTTTTCCACCACTTTTCCTTAAGAAACCACCAGGAACCAACAAAAGCACTCACTGTTAGGAAATTCTCCTTGATATTCAGCCTTAACATTTCTCTCTGAAATCTCATTTCATTATCTTTACTCATAACTTTTCCAAACACCTTGAATAATTCCTTTCCATCCTTTCTATTTTCAGACACAGGCAGACAAATAATCACATTCCCCTCAGCATTTTCCCAGCCAGGTTATTCAGAAGTTTCCTTTAAACTTTCTTCAAAACCCTCTGCTTGTGCAGGTCCTGTCTCCTGTTTTCAGCAGGGTTTTGGAAGAGGAGGAAAGTCTGAGGGAGAAGCTGTGCAGTAAAAAGAGAGTACAAACAATGTGAGTTTTGGGGGAAAGGCAGAGAAGTAGAAGAAGGCAACCAGCAAGAAGTAGTCTGTGCTGTTTCTTTAATAAAAGTTTCTAGTGTTGGAAAGGAGTTTCTTGGTTCTATCCTGCTCTTGAGATGTCCCCACAGCAGAGTTGCTGCAGGACCTTCATGCCCTCAGCTCCTACGTGATGGTGGGGACATTTTTTACCCTGCTAAGCCACAGCATCTGCAGTCACTTCCCAGGACATCCTTTATCCATGGCATTTCCTTACTGGCCACTGGTTTTATCTGCTTCTTACAAATTGACCTTCCAAGAGCTCATTTAAGAAGCTGCAGTGGAAAAAACCGAATGTTTCAGCCAAATGGTGGTTGGCTTTTGTGACTGAACAAAGGAGTCGGCCAGGTTTTTGTTGTTTGAATGTCCTTGTCTGAGTTCACAACTTGTAAACCCATTTCCCTTTTCCAAACTAATTCTTCCTGCAGGGGATTGCACTCAAAAGCTTTTGTTCAGGCCGCTGGGGAGTGGGAAGGCTTAGGTACCACCGAGGTATCTAAGTGCCTAATTGCCACCAATTTCAGTAGGAGCTACCCTAAATGTACCTTGGAGGTTACATATCAAAGACAGAAACTTTTAAAGGGGATTGCTCTCTGTCTGAGGGGATAATCTCCTTAGTTCCTGCCAGGTTTTTTTTTTCCCCAAGAGATTTAATTCTTTCATTTTTCTTGCTGGCTGGAAGAGATGAGACACAGAGGGGAGAAGAACTCTAAGGCTGGCAAAAGACAGCTTCAAAAACTTCTGAATCCTGAAAAGGGAAGGGTCTGTGCAAGGGGTATTTGATGTAGCAGTTACATTGCCCACTGATTTAGAAAGTCCCTCCATATCTAACACAGGCTCAACTTCCTCGGAAAGAATTTGCTCTTGGCTTTTGCTCTCAGTCCATATTGTTCCAGCCTTCACAACACATCAGCTACATTTCCAAAGTGCATTGAATTAGTTTCTCCTGTCACAGTGGTATGAAAATAGCAATGAATTCCAGGGATCCTGCAGTGTTTAGTGAGCAGTGTCACTACAGCTCGTTCCTTGAATTTCCCACATAGGATGCCAGGCAGTTCTTGAGCCCATATGTTATGACTGTAAGGCAGAAGCTTCTGACCAGAGTTCCTTTCTTCTAGTTGCAGCAAAAGCTGAATAGGATCAGAACAAATTCAGTGTTGGTTAACACCTCTACATAAGTAGGACATGACTGTGTCAGCCAGGCTGCTCCCGTGGCTCTGCAGATCCTCCAAGGTACCACGAGGATCTGTTTGCATGGCAGCTCTGTTCTGTACTGCAGTGGGAGATGTTGTGCCAAGTGTCATGTTATTTATAAAAACCCCATTCTCAAATGTAAATCTTTTATGGCAAGTCCCTGTCATTCAAGGTATGTGTCTATAATTACCTCAGAGTGATGCCCTTCTTTGCTAAGATAAAAGAACTTCCATCCCACTAATGTATCTGTACTTCAAATAGCCCCAAAACTAACACCATACTTAGAAACTGGTGTTTGCTGCTTTTTTAGGAGCTACTCTGACATAAAATTTCAGGCTAAAACATCTATTGTGGAGGGAAATGGCAGAGTGGGGATATTTTAAAATATTTGATGGGCATCCACCTTTTGATAAGAATGTTGAATAAATGGAAATGTAGTTTTTTGGAGCTGTTTGTTTATGTGAAGTTCCTCCCAGTGATTTGATTTGGGCTGGAATATAATTAATTAACCCAATGAAGTCAGACAGTCTACATCCATTTCTAGTACAGACTAAATCACATCTACAAAACAACTATTTCACATCCCCCTTGCCCTCACTGAGCCTTGAGTGATGTTAGAGATGGATGAATTTTCAAAATAATTCCCACTTGTATTTGGGTAAACACTTGACAAAAATAACAATGTTCCACCTGAAACCAGTTTTCCCTCTTCTTTCTCTTTCAGTGAATTTTCCAGTTTGCTGAAGTGTCTCCTTGTTCCTAATTTGCAGTGTCTGTGGGGGGAGGCATGGCCAATGAGATCATACTGAGACAATGTTTGATTTATGAATTTATTTTTACAGACCATATAAAAGAGATTGGAGCTTCCCCACTTCTTGCATGTTCCTGTCCTTTACAGTTTTGCTGCTCTGAACTGTCCTTAATCCCTAAGAGGAGGTGCCCTTGTCCACTGGTCCTCAGTAATGCCTGGTGGCATTTTCTGCAGTGTTTTGTGCCTGCCCTGCTTTGGAAAGGAGGGTTTTCTGCTCATCCATCAGGGAGGAGGTTCTGCCCTTTGCTGGCCTTTGTGCCAAATGTGTGAGCTCAAGCAGCCCTGAGTCTTTCATGACTTTGCATATTTTATTACAGCTGCCAGTGTCATAAAAGAGTTAGAATAGAATCCAGCAAAAAAAGAGGAAAATCAATGGAGGACACGTTTGGGAGGCTCTTCTCCTGCTGGGCCACCTCTCACCTCTCTGTGCCCAATGCTGGGACATTGGACATTGGGACAGGTTGTGGCAGCTGCAGAGAGGTGCACCAAGACTTAAAGCTGCTGAAGAACATGGGCACCCAAAGCAGAGCAAAAAACAGGGAAAACACAATTTTAGGAGCCATTTGTTTATATGAAATTCTTCCCAGTGATCATTATCAAGGCCAGGCTGGATGGGGCTTGGAGCAACCTGGTCTAGTGGAAGGTGTCCCTGCCCATGCCAGGGGGCTGGAACTGGAGGATATTTAATCCAAACCATTCCATGATTCTGTGATTCTAAGGACATGTCACGATTTAAGTGACAAACTCCATTTGTGGCAAACAGCATGAGTGCAAGAACAGGAATAGATGGTTGTGTCTGGGCAAAAAGAAATAAAACCCAAGTAATTTTCAATTCAAGGAAGAAGAGTTCCTTACCATCTTGGGTTTTTTCCAGTAATTATGTGTAATTTCTTAGATGCCAGCCAAGGAAAGGTGGCAGAACCAGCTCCTCAAATAAATATGCTCACCTTGGCCACTGCTAAAATTTATAACAATATGTGGAGGAGAAATAAATGTGTTTGCTGAACTGGCCTGACATTTTCACTGCAAGTTTCTGAGGAAGGTGCTGTTTTACCTGGTTGTTGTTGCTATAATTCAGTCAGGGTTGTTTTGGATTTGATGAAAACGATCTTTACAAGTTGGTCTTTACTGAGCTGGTCAAAAAAAAAAAAAAAAAAAAAAAAGC
Organism: Calyptomena viridis; assembly: GCA_013390005.1. Taxonomy (NCBI): domain Eukaryota; kingdom Metazoa; phylum Chordata; class Aves; order Passeriformes; family Eurylaimidae; genus Calyptomena; species Calyptomena viridis. The sequence continues at coordinate 122,880 of WEIV01013381.1, read as the reverse complement.
TGCCACCATTTATCAAATTCAAAATATTTTCCCCAGGTTTAGTTCCTAAGATTTTTTTTTTTGTCAGTCATGCCTGGAATGAAAAGTGTTTTCTGTAATGCACACAAATTTGAAAGAATTTTCCTAAGGAATTTTTGGAAGCCTTCCATATACCCTTTATTATTACAACTTTTTTTTTCTTACTCTTTTGGTTCAGTGCAATTTCTATAATGTGTTTGAATGTATTGAATACTTTCAGGGAAAGAAGAAAAATAAATAGGCTGCGCTTGACTAAGCACAACTAAATCCAGTGGGCTGCTTTTGAGGCAACTTGGGCTTTTATGGGTGGGAGTGGGATTATTCAAATGGGATAAAATATCATTAGTGCCTGGTTAAAATACCTGCTAAACGGTTTTTGCTCTAAGATTGTCAGTTTAGGGGAAGAACGGACCAAAAGAACATATTTTATGACTGGCTATGATTTGGCCCAGCCCTGTTGATGGGAGTGAGCCTGCAAATACCTTTCAGGAAGAGGCAGTTTTACATGGGATTATGTTCCAGCGGGACTCCTTGTGCTAATAACTTTCCAAGATGACTAAAGTGTCATCACCTACCCCTATGAAATATAAATCAAAAAATCAGACCTTCCTGTGGCTGGGGAACAAGAGAGACTATAATGTAAAATGATTTGTAAAGCACTGAAGACACACTGAAAATACATCCACTTTTCAGTAAAAAAAATGTAAGGATTTTTAAGAGTCAGAGGATATAAAAGCCCCTCTTCTCACAGGGAGAAAAAATAAAGCCCCATTTTAGAGAGTTTTCTGCTGGTCTTTTCAGTTGAGTTTCTCTGGGAGATGGGAATTCCTGGCAGGGACAAGGCCTTTGATTCTTCACCTCTCTGGAAACTGAGCTGATGTTTTATTTTTCCATGGTGCAGCCTGTTCCTTCTTTGTTGACCTGGATATTCCTCCTTGTTTAGAGAACTTTTGTATTAGGCTGGAAAAACAAAAACATGGGCTTTCACTCATTTTTCATCAAGCTAAAATGAAATACAAGAAAACCACAAAGACCTTTGGATTTCCAGAGGCATTTCTGATATGTTAAAATTATTAAAAATTCCAAGTCTGACAACTGGAGTAAAGCAACTTCAGTTGATGTTTATTTCCTGTGGTCTTTTAAAAGTCTTCTCCTCCCTTGTATTTTTTTTTTTTCTATGGTGGTAAAAAATAATTCAGAAAACTACAATAGAAAAGGACCCTTTTCCTCCCTCTTTCTCCCAGTATTTTGCCTTTGAAACCCCTCATTGCCTTCAAAGGGGGTGATGTATCATGTCTGCAGGGACAGTGCTCCCAGAGCAAGGCTCTCATTGCCCTTGTTGTGAAGGATAATGGAATAATGGGAATAGCAGGAGGAGGAATGGGTTCATGGTGTCCTCCTTCTCCTGAGGGCACTCCAAGTTCCATTTGCATCTCCACCACCAAGCCATGGGAATGTAGTTAAACCTCCCCAGCCTGGAGTGTTTTTTGGTAGGAGAATGGCCAGAGGAAAACGGGAACAAACAGCAGGAAGGGATAACAGAGCCTCCAAGTATTTCCCTTGCTTGCTTTCCCTCTCCATTCCTGGCTGCAAACACAGCATTGCCCATGACAGGTTCTGCTTTCCCTGTCCCCCTCAGCATCCCTGGGATCACAAGGAGAAAGTGTGGAATGGGAAAAGGAGGGCTTTGACAACTGATCAGGAAATTAGTATTGATTAAAGAAACCCCTCTTACTAATCACACCCCATGGGTATCTACTCTGAGGTAGTTTGGGGCAATATTTAGCAACACTCTATCCTTTTCTCTTTGCCAGATGCAGTGTTTTTTCAGCATTTTTCTTAAGGAGCAGCCAAGGGAAGGTGGAAGTGGCTGAGCAAACACCTCCTGGAGCTCATGGTGGAGGGACAATGTGCTGCCATTTGCTATGGGGACATCTGCTCAAAAATCTGTCAAAAGATAAAAACATAACACAGGAGACACATTCTTATCCTTAATTCCCATGGAGTGTGTGGATTCGAGAAAACTGAGGTGAAACATGACCCAGTGAGGTGCTTGCAGTCAGCATCTGTCTAGTGATGGCTTCGCCTCCAATAATGAACATTAAAATATTAAATGATCTGAACGTTTCAATCAAACCCTCAATTGATTTAGCTCCTAGTCAGGGTCTAATAAAGCCTTGATCATTACAGAAGAAGCTGAAGCAGCAGCACAGACATTGACTGACATCCCTTGGGAGCACTGACGTAACATCATCATCAGATGCCTCAGCAGACAGACCAAAAGTGCCAAAATGTCACAAGTAGATGTAGTGAGGAGCCAGGATGGGAGTGGGGACAGAGGAGTTGGGTGGGTTAAAGCATCTCAGAATGAAGCAGGACTTTGACAAGTTACTGAACTGGCAGAGAGGAGCTGTTTCCTCTCACACTGCAGACTTGGATTGGGAGGAAGCTTAAAGGGAAGCCCTGGGACTGTGGGTGCAGAGAGAGCACATGCAGATCATCCTTCTCTGCCCACAGGCTGGGTCAGGATCACTCCCAGTGCTGGGCAGTGCCAGGCACCACTGCAGCAGAGACTCAGAAATCAGCTCAGTCTCAGAAGTAAGACTTGGGCACAGGTTTGCAGATACACATGTGGAGGACAGAAAAACAGTGCTGTAAATTAAAGGTATACAAAAAAAATAAAACAAGGGAAATGCCAGCTCCTGTGACAAATGGACAAGAGATGCTAATATTAAAGGTGAAGTGCTACAAGATAAGAAGTGTTAATTACATGCATGGGAGTGCATACATTAACCTTTCACTATGTTGAAAAATATTTCAGCAACAGGCACACATTCCTGCAGGGACTATAAAAATCTGCACTGTGCTCTTACTGCTCAGGCCTTGGGTTCATGTGATGGAAATGTGAATGGCGACAGTTGCCTCCTGTTTGATGGGACAGTCTGTGTCCTCTCCTCAAAACATCACTATCATGAAATGATGGCACGACAGACTTTGTCCTGCTCTGCAAGGAGGGCAGTCAGTGCTCCCAAAAAAACATCCTTGAGGAGAACATGCCATTGGCAGTATCACAGTATGGTGTGTTACCATGTGCTACTGTTAGTAATGCAGTTGCCACATCTATCACTGCTGCATCTTTAACACTTACCATAATAAATCAGTCAAATCCTGACCTGTTTACACAAGTCAGAAACCCATTGCTGATACAACCTAATTTCCCTGAGTGAGAATTTGAGGATTGACTCTCGATACCTTTATACCTGGGAATAGCAATGTTAGAGGGCTGATCAACAACCTGTTTTATTAGGAGACCAGGGCTGGAAATAGTAGAGAACTGGGGCAGTGAGGTCCATTCGTACAAAGGGATGTTCCATATGTGGATATATTACAAGCCTTATGAAAGGGTAGCATCATCCCATCCCTTAATTCCCACCAAAAGGAATGACATTCACTGCCTGTATTACCATTTTGCTCAGCACTGCCTGCCTAGATTTTTGTTTTAATTCTGTCGCAGTGCATGGCATTGAGACTGAACTCCCATGGCACAGGGACAAAAGGAAATCAATCATGTTTCTGACACTTCCAGAAGGAAAGTGTTTAATATACAGGAGATCTATCACACACCACTCATCAGATAAACCACCCTGTGCTTGTAGCAGCCTGAGTATGTGCCATGCCTTAAATGAAATTAAGCTGTTATTAAAGAGTTCAGAACATCCAGCTCTCCTTGTAAAGCATCCTGCCAATTTCTGCTTGTCTTTTTAAAAGCACCCAGGTCCTATGACAGAGTACAAATGGATTTAACTTCTGTTGCAGCTCCTGGTTCAAAACTAGCAAACTCACCATTAATTATTGATGTGGCTTGTCAAGCTCTAGCATCAATTATTGCAGCCCTGGCACATGGGGCTTTGGAATTAAAAGCATCCATAACCTTTGTGTGGAAAGGGCTTACTCTTTTTGGCTTAAGAATATAATTTTTCTTCAGCAGCACGCTCATGACTTCTATACATGTGGCTGTTTCCAGTGGAGATAAACCTCTGAGCTGATTAAATGACAGGACTAAATGGTACCCAGACAGACAATAATCATAAGGTTGGTTGTTTCTGGAGCTGATGCTCTGTTCCCTCCCCAGAGTTCAGAGGAACTCTGTTCATCAATTCCACTCTCCATGGGAAGAGTGGAAACCTCTGTATCACTACTTTTTTTCTGCTCAGTATGAATGTCTTTCAGTTTTGTGTTTGTAAGAATATCTTTGCTTTTCATCCATTCCACCTGTGACATATATTTGATAGGGAGGAATGGAAGTTACGGCCATCAGAGATGGAAGATGAATCAGTTGACATTTCCCTGGTGTAATAGGATTCAGGTTGGCTCCTGAAGGATGGGAAAATGACTCTGACAGGGAGTCCTGAAATCCTGGGCTGGGAAAATATGTTTTTGTAATTGCACTTGTTGATGAGGAAAGGATAAGCAAAGGACAGAGCAGTATTTCTTTCCTGACTGATCCAAGAAATATTAGCTTGCCAATTTTAGAAATCTATGAAAAATCACCTTGTAGTTATTAGGGCTGGGAGTCACAATGAATTACAGAATCCTTAGAGCAATATTTCTGAGAGCTTTTATATAGACATGTTTCTTAGCTCTGAGAAACAAGGAAATAATACTACACATGGGATTTGTGGGTTGGTAAATGAAAGCAACACTTGCTCTTAGCAACATGAGTTCATAAAAGAGCTGGGTCTTCACTCTGACCTCAGTGGATGTTGCAATCCACAAATTAATGCTCACATTCTACCTGCCTTTGGGATGCTGCTCCAAAATGGGCATTTCAGAGGGATCTCCACCTCCAGAAGAGTTGTTTGGTTTCAGGCTCGGGCAAGAAGCTGCCAGGCTATTTTGTCAACATTTCATGGTGTGTTTAATGGTTGGATGGGGAATTTCTGTGCCTTCCATGGTTTATACAGCCCCTATTTCAATGCAATTTTCATTCTACAGCGGTACCATTTACTAAGGTGAATGTGTTTATGGGGTATGAGGATTAAGAAGATATTGTAGGGCATGAGAATGGGGAGAAGTGTAACCCACAGCATCAATTTTTTTCCCTTCAGGATTTTCCAGATAAAGTGGATCAGCAAAATGCTACTGTTTAGAGCCTCACATGTAGCTCTATCCCCTTGAGGGATAAATAATCAAACAGCTCAAGGATGTGGCACTTGTACACTCAACAGGGAGATGCAGCTGACAGAGTCTTGGGGCCTACAAGAAAGATGAGGACACACTTTTAGAGGTCCTGTTGCAACAGGACAAGGGGTGATGGTTTCAAACTGAAGCAGGGTTTAGTTTTGCTATAAGGAAGAACTCTTACAATGAAGGTCATAAAACACTGGCACAGGTTGCCCAGAGAAGCTGTGGCTGCCCCATCCCTGGAAGTGTCCAAGGCCAGGTTGGAGCCACCTGGGATAGTGGAAGGTGTCCCTGCCCATGGCAGGGGGGGCACTGGATGACCTTTAAAGGTCCCTTTGAACTCAAGCTCTTCTATGATCCTACGAAATGCATCCAAGTGAATGAGACTAAAATAAAGTCTCATCTATTTCAGAGGGAAAAAACCTGGGCATTTGTACAAAATATTTTGAGGAAAATGTTTCCATTTCATTTATCTGCTTTATTAGACAGGGAAAATTGGTCTCTGGACCTTACCAAAGCACATACCTGGAATCAGCCCATGCAGCTAAGGACATTTAGCCAGTGAGCTCATCACACCCTTTCCTGTCATACCTGACCTGGAGGCTAAATTAATAAAGAGTTTTCTCTCTTCTCTGGCCAGTCAGGTGTGGGAGCAGACAAGAAAGCATGGTGAAGGTTGCTCCTTCAGACCCAGTCAGCAAACTCTGCTTGAGGAGTGCTTTGGAGAGGGCAGAGCCATGGCAGGTTGATGTTCTGACGTTTCTGCATGGCTTCAGCTTGGTATTCTCCAAGAGGAATTGCTCAGGTAAAAAATGAGGTCCCGGGAGCTGCTTTAACTGCAGTTCATTGTGATGGAAATTCAAAACTAATGACTTCATCACGACCTATGAGTAAACATCAGGCCTTGGTGGTGGGGGACTGAGTCACTGGTCAGCCCTTGGTATCTTACAAACACACAGCTGCTGGAATGGAGACCCCCCCAGAATCCAGCAGGCTGTGCCCAGGTTCCCCTTGAAAACCTTCAGCTACTGAGCCAACCCTCTGTCAAAGGCTGCTCTTTGAGGCTATTAGAGGTGGAGATGGGTGGTACTAAGGCGGTGTGTGTGGAAGCTTTTGTGTGTTTGTGTGAACCTTCCTCCTCCTCCCTGCTCACAGGAGCCAAAACTGCCTCAGAGAGTTGAGTTTCTGCGGGAAAAATTACACCCAAAAGGCTCTTCCCTTGCTCTAGAAAGTAGACAGGGAATGAGGTCGATGGGCCACAAATGTGGGAAAAGAGAAGTTGCTGCTTTTTATTATTTGGTTCAGAATAGAGGGGAAATAAAATTAGCATCAGTCATTGGCCCTTAAAGTTGGCTGGGGCCCTGAAGAAGATGATGTGTTGGGTGTATCCCTGCCCATGACAAGGGGATGGAACTAGATGATCTTTAAGGCGCGTTCCAACCCAGACCATTTAATGATTTGATGATAGCACCTTTCTGGAACACTCCAAACCCCTGTATTTACCAGGCCCAACCTTAAACAAGCAGGCTATTGGGTTTGGCACATCTCTTGGCAGTGAAATAAAAGGGATAGGAGGTTTCTATGGTTTGCTATTTCCTCTCCAAACAAACAGACTCACCCTGTGGAGGCTGAAAAACATGGAAGAATTTGGAGAGCTTGGAGAAACGCAACACAAGAGATCCCACCCATTTTTCTTGCATTTTCCAGCCCCGCAGATGCAATGGTTGTGGGACAGTTTTCTGCAAAGAAAATGGAATTCAAGTAAACATTTCCATAAGTTATTTTTTCAATCCACTCGCTTTCACCATCTCTACCTGGTCCCACATGACTGTCAACTGACTGTGGATTTAGGAGTCCCCCAAGTGGGGTGTCAGACAGACACAAACCATCAGGGAGCCCTGTGCCTGCTGCTATCAGAGCACCCTTGCTCCCTGCAGAAGAAAAGCAGACATGCCAGAAATGGATTAGTGAGAACACTTATGCCCTGTAACAAGCTGGATTAAAAATAATAATGTCTCATCAGGAGGCTCAGTTTAATTGCAAGGATTATGGCAGCAATGGAGATGTAAGGGGAGGAAAGCTAAGGGGAGATGAGTCCAGAGAAATGTGTTCCCTTGACTTCCCTCACAAACTAGGGGAGAAAACTGGCCGATGATTCAGTTTTGCCTTTTATTCCACATAATGACTAAATCCTGCAAAGATAATTGGTGTTATGGCCATTTGTGCTGGCAGCTGTACTCCAGTATTTTTTAAAATCATTATCTGTTAAGACATTTGCAAATATACAGTGAGCCTTGCAATGCCTCATTAAGGCACTGAAGAAGACAGTCATAAATTTTATTGCCTCAGCATTACATGTTGGAGTCATAATAGTGCAGATCTGTTCTGAATGTATAAATTCCCTTATCGCTTCAGCAAAATCTCTTGATTTTCTGGACAAGCTTTTGAGAAAGGCATAAAAATGAAAAATGCCATCAGCATTTGGAGAAGTCTGACTGGCTCCATTTTTTTTCATTTAAGGAAAATGCTTGCTCTAACCTCATAGAGAATCTATTTTAAAATGTAACCATACTGAAACATCAGACAAATACTATTCCTGCAGCAATTTTAGGCAACAGATTTATCTATGTTGTTTCACTTTCAGTCCACTGTTTCTCCTGATGCACATTAACTTTAATTTCAGGGTCTCTATCCAAACTTATTGAGGTCAGTAGAAAGATTACCATTGGTTTCTTTCAGTTTTACATCAAACCTTTGATCAGGACATCTCAATTTTTATTAGGAGAGAATAGAATAAATTTGCTAGTGGTTTAGAAGAATTATTTTGCCATTGGCTTAGAAAAATAGGTTGTTAAATGGAGCTGAAACACAGAAATTCATGTGATATCATTTTATATTCTGAAGACAGGACTCTAGTCTGTCTCCAAAAATTTGCTGTTGTAAATTTGTACAAATAAAAAAGAAACTTCAGTAAGAGTTTAATGCTGTGAACTTTCCAGAAGTTTATTAGTGTCTGAGAGGCAAATAAATCCCATAAAGTCAGCTGTGCCTTATTCCATATGAACCTGAAAATGGGCTCTAGATAAATGAACACAGCTAAATATTATTTAGCCTAATGAAATCCCCACAGGCTGGGATCAGCTTCTCACTGTTACTCTTGCTATTCCTCTCTGCAGGTCTTTGGATGTGGGGAGGGATTTTTCAGGATGTATTTTCTCCTTGATGTGCACACAAGTCACCTCTTCGTGCAGCTCTGTATTCCTATGCATATCCAGGGAAAATAAATCACCTTTGTACAGCTTCTCAGAAGGAGTTAATCTGTTTAGGATGGAGCCATCTATTATATAAGACCAGAGACAGTTGCATTAAATGCCATGGATGCTGGAACTTCCACACTGGAGTTTCACTGCCACACTGTCATGGTGAAGGAGATACAGAGCAGGGACAAGAAGGTGACACTATCAATATAAAGCCAGATTTGCCATCAACGTCCACAGTGATTTAATTCAAGGGTATGAGATCATTCACTTTGTGCTAATGCAGAAATACAGCCTGTATGTCAAGGTCTGAACATTTTCATTTAGACAAAAATACCACTCTCTCACAAATTGTTTAAAGCCTCTGTATGATTTTTGGAGCTGGATGTGGGTGTTCTCCTAATCCTGCAGGAAATGGAGATTCCTGCTGTATGCTATGAACTGGAGCTGGGATAGCATCAACTGGGATGAAGGGAGCAGGAGAGAGACACACCAGTAACCCTCAGCCTCCAAAAATTGTTCACCTGTGCCATGAATGATGGAGCCAAACATGAGCTTTGGGCTGGTCCACTGGACATCCAACGTGGTCACACAGCTAATCCCTCCACAGCCTTTTCCATCCTTCTGCATCTCTTTGCTACCCAGTGGAAAACTGTTTTAAAAAGACAGAAATGAAGCAAACATTCAGTGTTTGTCATTTCAAAGGCAAGACAAAATCTTTAAAAAGAAATCTAAACAAGGAATCATAGGAAAATCTTACCAATAAATGAAGGCACGGATTATTTTGATCACTGAAGCTGTCCAGAGGCATTGCCAGATATTTTTCCCAGCATGTTGGAAAAACCCTACCCTGGGATAGGTCTGCTTTGTCAAGTGCTAGGAGAATTAGTTTGGCCTTGCTGAAGCTGAGGGTGGAGTTGAGAATGGAGCCTGGCTCTGGGTCGAACCTTGGCCTTGATCTCAGTTGTGGAGACACGAGCACCTCTCACCATAATTTAGAAACTGTCACAAACATTTAAGCTTCAGAATTTATTTTTTTTCTGTCCCCTTTTCCAAGATTTAGGTTCCTTCCTTCTCCTCTTGGAATCTCTTGTAATTTCGGGAGCCTGACCTCGGAGCAATGTTGGCAGCTGTGGATGCCAGTGTTGACATCCCAGCCCTGTGCAGCTGCACAGCCCACAAACCTCCGCAGGCAGAAAGTCCTGTCCCCTCTGGAAAACAAATTAAACTGAGAACTAATGACTGGCCTTCCCCTACACCTTCAGTCTGAAAATCTTAGCACATTCAAGAACACAACTGGCACCTTTCTAAGGGTTGCCCAGACCTTTCTATGGGTTGCCTGCTCTTTGGTTGGACCCCACACCTGGCACTGCTACTTCTCACTACAAGTGGGCAGATTAGGAAGGACAAAGCCTTGGCTTAGTTCCAGTACCAGTCAGCTTCATAAAATACATTAAGACAAGGAAGTTGGCTCAGGGTAATTCCTGTTTGGAGCAAGAAGTCATTGAAATCAGAGTCAGATCCTAGTTCTTGACTTGTGTAGGATGTTACACAGCTGTTCTTGGTGAGGGGACAGCCCAGTCCTCAATGAGCCTCAGAAGTACAGTCAAGTGTGTTCTCACTGAAACACCAAGCTCTGGAGGGCAGTAAGGACAGTACTCAGCATCTACAGGAAATAATTTTAGGATTAAACACCAGGAAAAGCTTTCTATCCTCTTTTAGTTTAGACTCGTAAAGTAATGTATTGTCCCTAGCTGCATAGTTAAAGGATATTAACGCAAGAGAGCCTAATTTTTATTGAATCATAAGCAAATCTGATGCAGCACCTTTATTTCTTTTAAGATATTCCACAAACAATATGGGGATACAAGACACCAGAGAAATTTACAGCACGATATTAAAAAAAATTGGATAATTCCACCAGCACCCAGTGCTGATATTGCAGCTTTCATTACATTCATTATACAGCAGCACAGTCCAGTGCCTCCTGTTTTCATCTGATGAGGCTTTTCTACAGGTCTCCCCCAGAGAATTCTGTAGATCTTACTGTGCATTTTCCTTCAGCCTCAGTGTACTTGGAGTGTAAGAAGCAGCCTCAAGTAAAACCATGTGAATTATGTACTCAGTAGAGCTGATGTGAAGTGTCCATGTGTGATGATGGGATGTGTAAAGCTGAGGTCTGTGGTGCTGCTGTGAGTTCCCTTTCTCTGACCTTTATAATGGTGGGAACCATTGCAATGGTGGGAACCAAGCAGCACCAAATGTTTTGTAAATTGACCCTCCTGCCCACGAAAACCAAAGGCAAATTTAATTTAGGGTTAAGCAGAAAGGTCAAAATGCTCTGGTTGCAATGGGAAGGACTGAAAAAAAGCCTGAGCTTTTCAAGGTTCCTATTTGGACTGATGCAATGAAAGACAGACCTCTGCTCCTTGGATCCATACCAAGGAAGACTCTTGTTTATGTTGGTGTAAATGATAGCAGCATCCGGCCCAAGACAAGAGGCTCATCCACTCAAGTTTTTAATAATATCAGACATAGTGCTTATCGCTTTTCATTAAAATATAAAAGAAGGCCAAAAAGGAAGAGCACAGTTTGTTCCATTTCCACTCCAATTAGATGCACTTAGTTATTTTCTGGATCATTCACCCTTGGTTCAAGTTCAGTTTATTTTAAGGAAGGCTAATCAGCCCTTTAACTAGAGAATCCTTGGCTTCCCACTGCTCTCTTGCAGTGGTGTCTAATCAGGTAGAAGGAACATTTCTGCTTTGTGTAGAGGCAAGGCTGCTGACCTTAAGAAGTGGGCAGTCAGTAAGTCACCACTGCAGGCTGCCACGAGGCACTCAGTGACGTGGCACAAATATGTGCCACGTTATAAGTCCAGGAAAGAGGCAAAGGACTTGGAGATATGTGAATATAAGAATGAACTAGATCCTTAATCGAAATCCAAATCTAACTCTTTTCAAGTTAGGACCAAAGGAAACTCCTCTCATGAACAAATGTAGGTTGAAAATTGGTCTTGTGGTGAACAATTCAATGTCTCCTCAATTTTTATGCAAAGAAGAATACAAGTAGTACATATGGAAGAGGGAGGGCTAAGCACACATTGTTGTTAGTTCCCATGAATGCAATACTTTGAGGAATTTTCTTGGCTTAAATTCATTAACCCCTCGGCACTGTCCTGGTGCTCCATTTGCTTCCCATCTGGGCATGTACAGCACAGAGGAAAGCAGCCTGATTAAAGAAGAAAATAGGAAATGGGATCACGAATAACAAAATCAATAACTTATCTAAAGCTCAAACATTAGAGAAATCTCTGAAGAAGTCCTCTTAAGGAGGACTAGACTATAGACTCTCTTTTATTGTACATTATCACAATACATTTGCTCCATGAACACAGGAGCTCTCCAGGTAGCTAAAGCTCTTGATCTTCTCAGTCTTTATGAAGTGGTGATGGAAATGGAGATGAGGCAGAGATGATGGTTGTTGGAATTCTGCGCTGGAGCAGGAGGAGAGAAGGAAATTCTTTGCATGTTTAACTCTGTTAACTTCACCAGGGATGATGTTGGCCTTGCAGGGCTATTGTCTTGGTACAATATGTTTTTATACTCTTATGAATGGGCTATTTATGTGGCTTCTATGAAGATCTTCATCTGGTGGGAAACAATAGAGAGTGATGAGGATCTGTTCCACAGGGTTAGATCTGACATTCAAGGGCCCCAACAAGCCCATTGAAGATAAAGTCCATTGTATTTAGATTTGAATAGAAGGAATGGTTTTTTTTTTTTTTGAAGCAAAATCCCCACTGTTTGATACCCTGAAGAAGCTTAACCAGTGCTTTGTTCCTGTGTGAGAGGAAGACAGGTAGCTTCAATTTCTTCTTCTATGCACAATCAAGTAAGTAATTTGAGGCAATCAGCTTCTTCAAACATCTCCTTGCAGGGCTGTGTGTGAGCCTGGCTCATACAGATTGTAGTAGGACTGTGTTTTACTGCAGCAGCACCTTAGTTTCATCATTCCTACCTCTCCATTGACAAGTTTCTATGCAATGAAATGTTAATTTGCTTCTGAGTGAAAACATTAACAGTATGAATATATTTATATGCTTACCAGGGGATCTGGCATAGAATAAACTATGCATAGTATTCTTCATAATTACTCTCCAACAAATCTTGAACTTGGAAAGTTGTCAGATTTTTTTCCTATTATTTCAATTTTTTTCTCTGTGTCATTTTTTTTACCATCTTTTTGACTTCTTGGGTGGCAAACAATGGTTATTTATGTTGAATTTGTGACATTGGCATTGGTCAGGTTCCTAGAAGACAATTACAAACACCTTTTTTGATTTCTTGCACAACATAGTCTAAAGAAATTGAGTCAACAATTCTGTCTTCAGTTCATAAAACACATTTGAAGTATAGCCTATCTCTGAGGGAGTTATTGTCTTCATGCATTGAAACACAGACCTCAAGAAATGGAGACTTCACCACATTTTCCTTTCTCATAGACTTCAAATAAGAAAACTGGTGAACCATCATCCTCTAAGCCTACTTTTCTCTACTTACAGCACTGGCATAGACAACATGTGGGAAAATAACTTCAATATAATACAAAAAGAATTACTTTTAAATTAAAATATTCCTGTCTGGTGTAGCATGATAAACTGACCCTTTTTCACTTAACCAGCCTCTCTATCTGAAACCCAGCAGTCAGAACAGTGTCCTCACACCACCTTTTTGACTTGATGACATTTCTGGTTTCCATTGGGCTTGGCTGAAAGACCTCACAGTAGGAGAAAATCTGGTGGTCTGATCATCTGTGGTAACAGCATGTGACAAATTTGCATCACTCTCTGCATCGGGATAACGAAGAGAATAGAAATAAAGGAATTAAAGCTTGTGGGAAAGCAACATTTTCCATCACTGAGAAGAGCCATTTGTAACCAGCTTCCTCTTCTGACTATAAACTTTTGGCTTGGGGCAGGATTGAGCACTTCCTTTCCCTTGTCAGAGAGAGGATGCAGGAGTGCACAGTCTTTAGCTTTCTGCCCCTCAAAGGAGGTGAAAATCGTGGTGTACCAATTACCAAGGGTGAAAATACAAGCTGTGACCAAGGCCCTTCTCTAACCAAACATGTGGGCTCCATCTGTCATAGAATCACAGAACGGTTTGGGTTGGTAGAGTCCTCAAAAATCACTTCTGTCCACTCCCCTGCCGTGGGCAGAGACACCTTCCACTACACCAGGTTTCTCCAACCTTGAACACTTCCAGGGATGAGGAAGCCACAGCTTCTCTGAAAAACCTGTGCCAGGGCCTCACCACCCTCACAGGGAAACACTGATTTTTGATATCCCTCTAACCCTGCTCTCTGTCAGTTTGAAGCCATTCCCACTTGTCCTGTTGCTCCAGACCCTTGGAAAGAGTCTCTCTCCATGTTTCCTGTAGTTCCCTTGAGGTACTGGAAGGCCACAATTTGGTCACCCCAAAGCTTCTCTTTCCCAGGCTGAACAATCCCAATTTTCCCAGCCTTTCCTCCCAGCAGAGCTGCTCCATCCCTCTGATCATCTTGGTGTCTCCTCGGGACTCTCTCCAATAGATTCAATTCAGAGGATCAGGCACGAGATTCCTTGCACATCCTGCTCATGGACCTGCTGGAAGAACCATGAAGCCTCCCTAGTATTATTTATTCATGAATGCTGAGAGCAAAACAGGCAAACTTGTGATTCCTGGGGTATGAAATAGCACTACATCTCCATGTGATGCAGCAGGAATCCTCTTGCTTCTGACAGACTCACATCTCTTTTACAGCTCAGAGTATGGCATTGCTTTCTGGCTCTTTTTTTTTTAATAACCATAGATGTTTATCTGTCTGTTAAACTTAATGAGAATAATTAGACTGGATCTAGGGGAACAAAATAGCACATGCTGTTGGTTTAGCACCATGCTACTCCCTGGGGACACTGTTCTGGTGGATGAGAGACTGGGAGAAATCATCTTTAACAATGAAAAAAGAGCTGGTGAGTCATTCCAGCTATGAAAGGGATTAAAATATTTTTAAACAGAAGAGCAGTTATTAATAAAGTGCAGGAAATGATAGGGAGTTATTGCACTTTGAGCAAAAAGACCAACACGACTTCCTCCCACGTAGTACCAGCTTTGATGAAACTCTCCCTCCCTCTTAAATCTTATTTTTATTCCCTCTCAACTTTCTTTCAAAACTTGTTTACTAAAGTGGCCATGATGTTATTCTTTCTCTGGGTGGATACTCCTTTGCAGTAAATTGTTTCTATTTCTCAGTCTCTGAAACTGCAAAAAACATCTCCACTCTTTGTTTTCAAGAAGACCCAAAATGTCAGTAGTCAGTGCAAGTGTCCCAGACCTCCTGAATTCTCCTGAGGCTCCTTTCTTCCCAGAAAGTTTTACTTGTGTCACATACCTATTCAAATAAATCTATCAGTAATTTTGGTCATGGAAGATAGGAAGGGTGAATGGCTGTAGAATATGGCCCCAAAACTATTCTGACTGAAAAATTAATAACTGGGAAAAGAACAATGATAAACACATATTCAAAATCATACACCAGCCAAAACCTATTCTCCCACCTCTGTAACCCACTGCCTTCACAGATGTTACATGGCACCAAGGGCACAATGTTTTCTCCATTCTCTGTTTTCACCTTTGATATTTTTGTGGAAGATAAATTTAATGCATTCAATTATTTCCAAAGTCATTTTACATGCTGGCATTTTCCTCCCCTGTAAATATCATAATGCACCTTATTTTTCTCTTGCTAAATCTATGAATTTACTTTAACTCCTTGAAGTCTTTTGGCTGGTTCCCAAAGAAATTTGAAATGATCCACCCAGCTTCAGTTGAAATGCAGAATCTTGTTAGTTTGAGTGGGTTTTTTGACAGGAAAGCATTTTCCCCAGAACTTTTGCATCAGCTCTCTTCTTAACTCACTGGTGCTTCAAATCAAAATGTTAAAACTGTCCCCCATCTAATCCATAAGGTTTTGCACAGCTCTGGCTTTTAGCTGCATGAATAACTTTGTTCTGATTTACTCTGCTTCCTTCCTTTCATCGCCAGTAATAGGATCCCACCACTGGAAACCAGCCCAAACCTCAAGTTTAATTTTAGTTTCTGATGCTTTACTTTCGTGATAGCCACTTTACAAAGCAGAATTCCCCTCAGCTACCAGCTCATATTTATTGTTATAAATCCTATGAAGCACGAGAACACAAGGGAGCTTGTCCTCCTTCATCTTGCACGGCTGGAAAGTGCCAAAATGGAAAAAAACAATTATTTTAAGATGTATTTGATCCACATCTAGTGCTGTACAGGGAAGATACTATCCAAAAACTTATGAGCCACAAAATGGATGTTTCAGACGAAATAAAACAAAACCAAATTCTTATTTTCCTCTTTTTTTTCCTTTCATTGCAAACTGATGCTTTCATTGTCATAACACCTCAAGCCCTTTATAAGAAAACCACAAAATCAAGCTCTATGCAGTTGAATTTCTCTGATTTGAAGGATGAGGCTCTGGGGCATTGAGTTTAATATCCCTATTTAGTATCCCTTTAGTCTAGGCCTGCTTCCCTGTTTTAACATTTGTGACCCAGGCTCATATTTCCTTTTTGGATGTCTTCTGAACAGTGAGATGAATCTTTGTTTAATTTTGGCTTTCTTCCCCACTGCTGAGATTGTTTTATTTCTTGATCAGCTGTTATAGCAATGATTTTCTGCAATGCTTCTTTTTTCTCTCGTTTTTTTTTCCTTTTGGAAACTGTACATCTGCTCCTGGCATCTGTTCCATATCCTTTACCAACATTGAAGCAGGGAACTTACTTAATTTTTTTTCTTGCAGAGGCTGAATCTATAGTCTAGAAATTATTGTCTTTGCCTTGAAAAGCCCACAGTCTCCTTTGTTGATGCTTTACTCTTCCCGTGTTGGAAACACTTTCTATTGCTCATCATCTGGTGCAATTATATTTTATTCTATGTCATTACTTTCCATGTAATTTCTTTAGAGTCTTTAATTGCATTCAATAATCATTCCAGCCCTTCCACATTATCTAGCTCTTTATTGTTCCTTCTTACTTTTTACACACCCATATTTTCTTTTTCTTTTAATGCTACTAGTGTATATTTAATGACAATCATAGTCTCTGAGCCTATTAGAAATCAGCTTCAAACCTGTGGCTTTTCTACCCCGTGTAATTTCTATCTCTATTCAGGAGAATTTAATTCCATTTCCTCTGTTTCAATGCAAATATCTCTTTTAAATCATTTATCCTTCCTCATGGTGTGGAGCAAACCACTTATGCTGAAGAGTTTCAGTCTCATTGAAGTATCTTGCTCTTGATAGGTTCAATTCAAGTGGAGAATCCCTGTGTAGTTTATACATTAGATTTAGCATTAAAAAAGCCCTTATGCACCTCAGCAAAGTGCTTGACTAATGCATTTATTGCTCCAACTTGTTTATTTCTGTGAAGTCAACATCTTTCATCTTGAAGTATTATTACACACTGTTGGCCAGTAAAGTGAAAATGGACAAACACACAGTTTTGGTTTATAATAGCTCTTTAAACAGATCTTTTTGTGCCTCACTGAAGAATTACCAACAGAGACTTTGCTCCCTGGAGAGTGCCAAGAACTCATAAAGCTCAACAATTATGATACATGTGCACAGGGAATGTTAAACCCAGAGCAGACCAAGCGTTCACTAAACCTCCAAGGGCTGTTGGATGAGCAGCTTCCCAGCAGCTGAACGCAGTGACCGTGCAAAGCTCGGAGCAGGGAAGGGGCACAGGGCTTCTGATGAGCAATTCCACCACCAGCAGCACATCCAGCAGCCACCTGGACACTCAAGTGTCAGGAGGAGCATCAGCACAGCTTGTACCTCTTCTTCTGGCTCTTCAGCAGAGGCTCAGAGAAAGGAGAGCCTCTCCCTCTTCCACCATCCTCTCAAAACAAAAGTCAAGCGAAGGAAAGTTTATTTTCCCTCCTGTGAGAAACCAAGGGAAGCCCTGAAGCAGGAGGTTCATACAATCTAAGCATGATACAAACACTCATTATCAACAAATACACGAGGAATTTATCAGCAGCTCAGACACACATGCACTTAGCAGAGCAACAAGTGTTAAACTCCACANATTTATCAGCAGCTCAGACACACAAGTGTTAAACTCCACGTTTACTCTCTTTCCCCATCATTCACAGTCACAGAATGGGCCAGGCTGGAAGGGATCACAGTGGGTCATCTGGCCCAAACTCTCTGCTCAGAAAGTGTCATCCCAGAGCACATGGCACAGGATTGTGTCCAGGAGGTTCTGGAATATCTCCAGTGAGGGAGACTCCACCACCTCTCTGGGCAATCTGTTCCAATGCTGTCATCCTCACCGTAAAGAAGTTCCTCCTCATGTTCAGGTGAAGCTTTCTGTGTTCCAGTTCCTCTCTGTTCCCTCTTGTCCTATTGCTCAGCACCTCTGAGCAGAGCCTGCTTCATCCTCTGACATCCTACCTTCAGATACTGATGGACATGGGTAATGTCCCCTCTCAGTCACCTGTTAACTCTTTTTGCCTATGAACTTATCCCACCATCTCAAAATATTTTAGTTTCCTTATCCCCTCCACTCTCACTCCTTTGGAGACTGCACCAAAGCTTTACTTTTGAAAGAATAAAAGCTTTCATATAGCTCTGGGCCTGGAGGTGATTCAAGACAAGCCCAAAAAATACACCTAACATGCAAAAAAATTTATGAAAACAAGCCAACTCCAAAATGGATCTTAAAATCCTTATTAGTTTGTTTTTTTTTTTTTTCTTTATTTTAACATCAAGAATTCTATGGCCATTAGGGAATATTTCTTCTTGGGTCACTCTGGAATTCAAGACCCCAGCCTACTCTACAAATTCACCTTCTAGGTTATATTCTGAGATCATTATTTAAAACCAAAAATCAGGAGGATTTGCTTGTGGAGCTCAGTGGATCAAAGTTTTCCTGATTTGTGCCATAAGAGGTTCATTTATTGTTCATGTTTTGGTAGATCATATATTCTCCCTTTTGAATATACTGAAAAATTGGAACAGCATCAGAGAACTTATGTTCCAGAGAAAACTTTGCAAAATTGTCTAATGTTAGTTCCTCTGAATATCTTATTCCCCATTATCCCTGGGGATAATGGAACAGGTCCATCACATTGATGCTAAAAAGGTTTATGGTAAAAAATGGAAAGAGTTGGAACTTCTCATCCTACTGATGGAAAAGAAACACCTCCTTTGGGGTAAAGGCTAAAGGAGGCTTGTGCTGGGAAATCAGCCACACATATGCAAAAGGATTTCCATTGATATTTTAATGCAAAAAATGGTGAGAACAGCACCCAAACGTTCATTTGGACACAAATAATCAAAGGGAAACAAAGCAAAATGCAAAGACAGTTTGTTGGCAGATGGAAAAGGGTTGGGGAGTTAATGGTTTTGGGGAGGGCTGCCCTATGCTGTAGTAGAGCACATCTGGTTGGATCCCTGTAGTAAAGGGAACAATGTCATAATTGTGAACTGAGCTGTCTATAGATTCTCTTACTGAAAAGTCTTCAAATAAAACCTATAGTCTAGATGAAATCAAACCTTACAATTTCCTCAGAGTAACGAAATCCACATCAAAACCAACTGTAGCCAAATCTGACACCATGAAGTTGTATTTTATGAGTTGCAGCAGAAAAAAAAATCTATTCATATCTTCCAGAAATTAGTAGGAAAAGGGTTTTCTGTTACATAAAAATGGCCACAACTCAGGACAGATCTCTCCCAGGATTTGGACACTATACTCATCTCTCTCTCTCTCTTACTTTCAGCCTTTTATTTGTTGCACATGTTGCACATGTTTCATGCATATATAATTTTAAACCTTTCACACAGAAT
Organism: Calyptomena viridis; assembly: GCA_013390005.1. NCBI lineage: Eukaryota > Metazoa > Chordata > Aves > Passeriformes > Eurylaimidae > Calyptomena > Calyptomena viridis. The sequence continues at coordinate 103,501 of WEIV01013381.1, read as the reverse complement.
GCAAATTAATTAAACAGTACATTCACTTCTACATAATTTTTGGACATATGCTGCCAAGTACAGTAGAGTTTTGTCAATTATACTGGTGAAAATTTGGTATTCAAGCCCGGCTATAGAAAAGAAATTCGCTGTTTATAATATGTGTGAAGTTGTTAACTTGTTGAGGCAGCTGCAAATGAAAATTAATGATTAATTTCAGCACATGATACAAAAGGGAAGAAGAAATTGTGCATGGAAATTATTGGTTACCCACCCTAACTAACTCATTGCCATATGAAAAACAAAAACCTCACAACTGTGCTAAGGATGAATTAGTAGCTTAGTGTTACCATTGGTGGAGCATAAATGAGGTTTCCAAGAACTGGCAGCAGCCTATGGGCAGCAAAAGCCACCTGTGACATGGAGAGATTGTTCTATCAGCAAATCATCCAGAGGCCTCAATTATGCCATTATTCTAATTTTTTTAAAGCTTCATTAGTGCTCTACATTAAATTAGTTGAGCTGTTATCATACCTGTGCCAGGTAGCTCTGTATAATTCAGCCACTGATTCAGTGCAAAAATAACCATCAGAAAAACACTAAATGCACACATCTCTTTGAATCATGTTCCTAAAGTTTTCATTAAGCAATAGGAGAAATTTCTCAAACTAGCAATATCACACAGCACAGATCAGTTGTTTTCTAAAGCAATACCTGTTACCTACAAGTGTACGGACACTTGCTTTTAAAATTAAATATTTCCCAGATTTCTGTAGTGCAGCCGTGGAGGGGGAAGGGAAGATTTACACATTGCATTATATTCTGAGCATGCCTGCCTTGAAACTTAGGCTATAGCTGTGAACAGCACTGAAAAACTGGCTTTATTTCTAGTGTGCTAGTCTACAAGCTGAAGGATTCTTCAGCCACCAAGAAGATGAAGACAGCTCTGCTGATATTTAACTTTACCACTTTGTATTAATTAACATAAGGACACAATTTCTTTGCAGAGATAATGTGCTAAAGAAGTCAGTAAAGTGACTCTCAAGAGCCAGAAGGACAGAGCCAAGAGTGTTGTGGAAAGCTTCTATTTCCTTTTAGTGTTTGTTTTTGGAGCAGGTGTTTTCTGTGATTCTGATTTCTAAAGATCTCATGTATTTTATCATCTTGGCTACAGAAGTTCTGGAAATACACAACGCTGCAATCATCAGCTATTTATCTTGTGTTTGGTGGCTGTCAAGAGGAGTAAAGTGATCTGCATACACAGTCCAAATCAGCATTATTTGGTGTTCTGATGCAGTCAGAGCTCTTACAAAGCCATGAAAATCCTGCAGTGTTGCAGTTTTACACCTGGAAGAGTTTTTCAGATTTTGGTTATGATTGAAACTACAAGTTACAACCTATACTAACAAAAAGGGTGGACTAAAGCCAGAGTTTTGAAGTTTTTCAAAGTGAGCCATTGTATAAAAAAAAAAGGTGATAAATTTTTATGATGGCCTTAGTTTTCATGAGGCAAAAAGAGGAGAGTGTTGAGAGTCTTCTCTCAAGCCCTAACATATATTTAAAACACACTCTTTTCTGAAGTTTCACAACTAAATGCCCTATAGTTTGTTACAGACTGCCCATGTAGCAAACAGTCTCATGCTTGTCACTGTAACAAACTGTTTTAAATTGAATTAAATAGAGACTTAGTGGAAAGCAGCACCTGATGCTGTCATTAGTAGCTGCCCACATTGAACAGCATTAAATCCTGGCATTTTCTAACTTTGCTATGTGAAATGCCCCCACTTCAGTTAGGGTTTGTCATTTAGGTGCATCACACTTCCTGAGCACCTCCGTGTTCCCAGGGGAAGGGCTTTAATTAGCAGAGAGCCTCTGGCTGATGGGTGGTGACTGTAGGGTGGGGACAGAGGGGCACCCATGCCACCTCTGGGCATACAAAGAGCACCAGCTGAGGGGTGTGACCAAGTTCATGGAATCCTGGAATGGCTGGGGTTGGAAGGGACCTTAAAGATCATCCAGTTCCTGTGCCAGGGGTAGGGTCACCTTCCACTTGCTCCTTTCTCAGGCACACTGCAAGGAGCTCTGTTTACAAAGCCAGAGTTCGAGCCTCACCCCCTTCAGGAATTACTCTTGGGTTTTGTTTGTCTTGGATGTCCTTTTTCCTTGCAGGAACAGACCTGACCCAATTGAGTGACACAGGGCTACTCAGAGGACACAGGTGAGCAGTGCTGGAAGGAAGGGGCAGGATCCCCATCATCAGAGGACTGGGGACAAGCCACAGCATCACCCTTTACTGCACTTTGGATAATTAAATACCCATTCCTTGACAGAGGAGTGAGCCTTCCTGCAGTCTCACCACCATCCTCTGCATAGAGGAGAAGAGTCAGGTTTTTTGTGGAAGAGGAGATGACAGAAGTGATTTCACCCTGGCAGCCAAAAGCAGGGCCCAGCTGGCTCTGCCAGTGAGCAAAGCTCACTTCCCCTGGGATCATGCCAGCAGCAGCTCCAGGTGAGCTGTGAGACATGCCATGGGCATTCCCCACCCACTGGGGCAGCTGGTGGGGCAGGCACACAGCAGGGAACACACTTCCCCTGCCAGCAATTCCGGGAGCACAACTAATAAATCCTGGAGGAGGATGTACAGCAAGTGCAGCTGGAAGGGGCTTGGAGAGGCTGCAGATCTCATCCTCTGCAGGGACACCCTGTCAGGGGGGAATTTTGAGGGCAGTTTGAAGGTGTGAGGTGGCATCGGCCCCCAAAAAATTGAGTCACCAGGCAAGATGGCAATTTGAGCATTCCCCTCCTTGCTGGGGATTTGCATTAACCAGCTGAATTGTCCTGGCTCACTGCAGAGGGGTTGGACCAGATGATCCTTGGAGGTCCCTTCCCACCTGAACTATTCCATGAGCCTTGACCACCCCTGTGCACTAGCAGGAACAACCTCACATCTCAGCTGCTGCTCCCTCACCTGCTTTTCAAGGATAAAGTCCTTCTAGTGATTGACTATCCCTTTTATTGGACAACTTTGCTTGGCTCCTCTGTGGTATCATTTATCTTTATTGCTTTCTCCTGTAGTCAGAAGTATTTATTCCCTTCCTCTTTACTATCAGCTTTTACATAATTGCCAATATTTGTTTCCTCAATATATCCTTGACTAAACATTTCAGAGACCATTCCAATGTTCTCAGTGAATTACATTTCTGTCTGTGTGATCATTCCCACTCTGTTCACCAGGACACCTTGCAGTGCAAGGCCAGGTGGGACCACTCTCAGCACTCAGAGAAGAGCCTAAAACGAATCTGGGCTTTGCCAGAGACCCACAGGGAGAAAGGACTTAATGCCTGACCAGAACAGCCAGATATAATCTCAGCTCACTTTAATTCCTTGTTCCCAAGTTCCTCCTGCTGTTCCTGTGTCAGGATTTGTGTGCCACCATCACCAAAGCCCTGGGCTGGGAAGTCTGGGCAGCCCCCATCCCCGCCCCAGCCACCAGGAAGAGGAGCCTTCTCCCACCATTGGCACCACCAGCAGAAGTAAAGCTCATCCTTTCTTCTGGGGGAGCAAAGGCCACAGGATTGTAAAACAGAGGAGATGCCCTCTCTGGAAAAGTAAGGCTCACCTTCCCCAGGAACCCAGCACTGCTGCCCAGGTTCTCTCTTCTCCACCTTTCATGACAACAGTCATTTATCAACTTTCTCAAGCAAAACAGCTTAAGCTGGTCTGCTGCTGCTCATCCTAATGTGCCAAAGCCTCTTCATGTCTTTAAAAGGATTCTGGCTGTTGGAAGGTCAGAGGAAAACAATCCACCATGTCAGGCTAGATCAGATTTCATTTTAAGGTATGCCACCCTTTTCTTTCTGTTATTAATGCTGCCAGGCTCTGAGGAGTTTCATTAAGCTGCCTATAGCAATGCCAGCATGACTTCTTATTTTTTTTTACAACAAAACAGCCAATAACATGCACCAAATATTTGTGTTATAAAGGGTTTATAGTCCAGATGCTCCCTCTGATTTTCTCTAGAGGTGGCCTCCCTCACAAATGTTGATGCCTTTTTCCTCTTGGGATGGCTCACCATGTCCACATATCACCTCAAGAGGCTGAGGCAGCTCCACCAGACTTCAGATGCATTTCTTATTCTTATTAATGGCCATCACAGCCCATTAACTTGCACCTTGTGCCTACTTTCATTGGCAAAACCTTTTCATACCTGGGTATATCAATGGCTTTTTAAAGACCCCAATAAGCACTACCTGGTTCCATCTCATGGGTACTCAGCTGATACATGAGGAAGCAAAATAACAGATAAGGGCAAATATTAATTAGCTCAAACTAAAATGCAGCTGCAGGAGGTGGTCCAGCAGCTCTGTACAACATGTCCCAGAGGATTTCTTTCCCTGAAAAAATATTATAGGGAACAAAATTCTAGGAAGCTCATATCTGATCAAGGTTAGAACATTTAATTATTATTTACTACAGGTAAACAGCATGGGAAAAGCATACAATAATTCTACCATTTGTGGAAGAAAAAATATATACTTAGGAGAAGCCAGATAAAATTTTAAAAGAAATAAGTAGCTACAGACTATCTAGAACTTTCTCTACCTCTTGTACTGCAATAGCCACAGTAAGGAACAGCAAAGCAGAGCCATTCAGAGAATTGCAGATACTTATATTCTAATATAAGGTATTTTCTTTACATTCATTCTAGCAAAAAAACCCAAACCAAAAATCCAACACAAAAAAAACTCCAAACCAAAACCACCACCAAAAACCAAACACACAAAAAACCCTCACCTAAAATCCTAAACAAAAAAACAACAACCAAAAAACAGAATTAAGAAAAAGGGGGAGGGAAAGGAAAAATCCCCTACATCTTAAAGCCCTAAGATAACCCACTAGGCTCTTCCCACAACAAGGGCACATAACAACTTTTCCAGGGAAAAGTTCCCCACTCCACTTCCCAACACTATTTAGCCTCATCTCTCTATATAAGGCACCAAATCAGTTGTGGGGGTGTGTCTTTCACATTTTTTAGCAGTAAGTAGCTAAGCAGAGTGGCTGTTGCTGCTAATAGGACACCAATATGTCAGTGTAGTCTTAAGCAGAGCTTCTGCTGCACGTTTGCACAGGTATAAATCAAGCCCAAAGCTTGCTCACATTTTCTCAATATGCCCAGGGTTAAAGGAGTGTGTCATTACCTGGAGTTATGGACATTAAATTACCACATACTTCCCCATTCCTCCACTTGCTCTGAACAATAAGTCACCTTATTCAATAATCTGGCCTTTGAATAAGGAACAACTTCCTTTAAGCATTGCATCTGAATAAAGGAATTCTTGTTGCAACAGCAGAAGCACCCATTATGTAATTAAAACTTCCCTGTTTACATAGAAAAATGACTGAGGCTGATGCTGTGAGAAGATGAAGACTTTAAAGGGTAGAACCTTGACTTTCAAGTTCTGCTAAAGAACATGAGTCATCCTTGGGAATGGGATTAAAGTAAATTTCTGCTTCAGTAGACGGCTTACTTTGTGACACTCCTTTCTCCCTTTTTTTCTCATTTTGCCTGATGTCTGTGCTCAGAGTCAAGCTATGAAGGGGAGCAAATTAATGCCATCAAGACATTCCTGCAGCAGCTTCCCTCTGGGAATCAGGGGTGTGAGGCCTGCATTGCAAGGCTGCTCTGTTAGCAAACCAGTAAACTTCAATGAAAGTGCCTCGACTTCTCCAAAGGATCCCTAATTCTGCACACTGAGCTGGTGCCACTGAATTCCTGTGGCAAAACCAGCCATGATCAGAGGTAGTGTGTTCTCATTCAGAACTCACTGCTGTGGATAGAGAAAAAGAAAGTTCATGAAGAGTCTTGGAAAAGGACGCTCTACTGAAAGTTTTATTTTGTCCTGTTTTTCTGGTATTGCATTTTATTACCACTTGGTTTATAGGTGGTATATGAATTATCTATTCTTTTAAAGGTTATAGGCAATAAAAAAGGTAGTGCCAGCAGTTCACTGCCAAGGATAAGATACTCTCAACAACACAGTTAAAATAGAAAGGAAATCTGAGTTATTTTATTGATCTCTTAGGAGGAAGCAAAGCCAAACTCTGAAAAAAAAATATATTCTACAGGCTATGACCTTTGTTATATATGTAGCTACAGAATAGGGACTTGGACATGCATCTGTAGACAAGCTTCTACAATTCACACCTCATTTAAGGCATTAAAAATGACATTTTTAAAAACAGGCTGACCTTTACTGTTTGACAGTATGTTTAGAGTTCCCATCATCCCTGAAGATGGAGGAGTAGCTGTCATTTCAGCAGCAGGTTTAGTTGGCACTCTCCCCCTTCTTCCTTGAGAAAGACAAAGAAAAGTCATCTGAAGGGGCAGGTTGTGGAATGGGTGCCTTGTGGTGCTTGTTGTCACTGGATCCTCACATGGGATGTGGAGCAGGAAGGGAGGTGTCTCCTGTGGGTCAAGGACTCCCCTGAGATGAGGGGTTTCTTTCCATGCAGAAGCAGATGAGCAGAGTAAATGCCAGAAACAAGCAGTCTCTAAAAGATCAGGGGGAAATTCCCAGGTAAAAGGAAGCTATTTCAGAGAAAAAAGGAGGGGTAGGACTGAAAAGGGATGGGAAGAGAAGATGCAGATGACTTAGAGGGTCCCTCTTGTGAACTCTGGGTGAGGGGATCACAGTTATTCCACTGCCTCCTGGAGAGAGCTCAGGGCCAGAATCCCTTGTGGAAGAACTGTTGCCCAAGTGATGCAAAAATTAAGTGTAACATTTCTAAGAAGTTGTTAGAACAGATTCTACCTTTGTGCCCAGTGGTTTCTGTACCTCTGTGGAAGAAGCTCTGTCACATGGAGATGAGTTACTGACACAGTGCAGTAAAATATCCTGTGGATGGCATGTGGGGAAGACATGCACAGCCTGCACTAAATCCATATTGCCATATGTGCTACCTCACATTGGAGTAGGGGATTCATGGGGATTTGGGAGAAATCAGCTGAGAAAATTACACAGGAACTGGAGAAAAACCATTCTGGGTGTTGTGCCCACACAGAATGACCCTTTGGGAATACAGTGAATGAAAGAAATGTAAAGTGTTCTGATGAGCATCACTTTGAAAATAATTCAACATGTTAAAAACAAGAGTTACTAAAATCTGATGTAGTGGGAAATAGGGGCACTTGGTGGAGAAATTTCAACTCTTAGCAAAGAAAATCTTCCAGCAGAATGTGTCCATATGGATACCACCTGAGCTGTCATGTGGTCTTGCAGGTGTATTCCCCAAACAGGTGCTCCTGTTTTTAAGAAGGCTTGACTCTAGTGTCAGTTAAATGCTGGCAAATGTGGAAGGCCAGGGAGATGTAGCAAACTCTCTGTGTAGGGTTACTGTTGAAGAAGGCTCTTGGAATCTGTGGATGTGATTTGATAACTGTTGAAAGATACTCAAATTTTCTGGTAATGTGTCATTCCACTGATGTCTTGCTGGTGTTTATGGAACTTGCCTTCTTGTAGGGTAAGTTGAATTCTCCTTTATTTGTAAACAATGATTTATTATTTTTCTTAGCCAACTAGAGTGAGCAGTTAAGGAACAATAAATTTAAAGTTTCAGATTTTAAGTGTAGAAGCAGTCACTCAGAAATATCAAAGAATTTATCTGTTCTTTCAGAGACTTCTAGCAGGTGATCTCTGTTTTGGAGGATCCAAAACTCTATTCTTGTCAAGCCTAGATTTTCAGCCAAGCCCAGATTATGCACAGACTTACTGGTGCTGATGTTGATGCCCAGAGAGGCTTTATGTGCTTCAGACTGCACCAGCTTTTGATTCAAGGAATTGCTGCTGAACTAAAACTAAGCCAGCAGAGAGAGAAGATGGCAAGGAATTGGCAGAGCTATTTTTTTGGAATGGACAAAGTCTAAGGGCAAACTACAAGTAGGATTGTGGTGGCATAAGCAAGAAAGACACATTATTTTCTTTATCACTGGGTGTAGGGATGCTTGGTGTGTTATCCACAGAGAAAATGTCAGTAGGAGATGAGTTATGTTACGTTCAGCCCTGAAAATGTAACCTGGAATGAATCAATTTTGAGGTACAAAGTGCAAGAAAAGCATATAATATTTATATGGTGTCAAGTTTATGCCCTTGAAAGTGTGGATCCCAGGACTGTGGACTGGTGGGCTCCACAGATTTTAGTGAAGATATATTGATGCAGAGCAGCTGAGAACAGGCAGCTTTGCTGGCTACCAGAGAAAATGATGTTCCCTGATGAAATAAGTGCTATTTATCTTCCCCAAGTTACAATCAAATATAGAGGCAACTGCCAAGGGAAAATAGGCAGGCTGTATTTTCATTTTTTTTAGCCCACTTTAGATTTTGATAATAAAATACAGTTTAAGTATGGCCTTGTGTGGTTGTTAGGAACTCTACTTATTTCTCTGAGAAGTGATTTAGTACTTTTTCATGAGCCCATATTGCACATGGGTGCTATAAATTTGAGCTCCTCTTCTCAGCACACTTGACAATCATCCTGATTACATATAACAGCAGAATTTGGGGCAACGTGGCTGGAAAATGGTCTCCAGGGATAATTCTGGATTTTTTTTTTCCCCCTGAATAGCCTGAAAACACAGCCTGATAGTCTTTATCTCTGTATAGAATGAGCTTTCCCATCATTTTCAAATTTGGGTAGGTTTCTGAGGCTGGTTTTCAATGGAAATCAATAAATATTTTAGTCTAAATACTTACAGATTTGTACGTGACTGGGGAACTTAGATTTTATTTTTGAGGTGTCACTGACACCTGAAGTTGGGTGCTCACAAAGAAATGACTGTGGGTCCAGCTACTCTTAATTCCTGTCCCTCTCACCTGTGATTGCTTTAATTTCTGTGCTGAAATTCTGCTTTGCACTCAAGTTTCTATTGCTGAGCTGCAGCACTATTGAACAGATACATGGGTAGCTGAGATCCTGGTGGGATCCAGAGAGCTGCTGTGCTCCCACTTGTTCCTCCTGAAATGGGCTTGGAGCATCCCTGTGGCTTATTGGTTTAGGGACCTTTTGTGGGAGCTGGGAAATGAGGACTTTATGCCATGTTTCAGACAGAAAGGGATTTTAAACCCACATCACCCCTGTGATGATTAACAGGTCAAGAAGGCAAATCTGCTGCCTCTTCTTGCAGAATTCCAACTGTTCTCCTGCACCCACACCTAGGAGTTGGCTCACAGCCGTGGATGGTGTGGCAGGTAGAAGTCTGGCTGTTTGAAGGGATCTTAATCCATGCTCTTCATCCTGCTGTTCAGCCAGCAATGTCAAACCTGTGTCAGCACTCCCGTCTGCATTGTGTTTTCAGGCATTTAATTATTTCCATCTATTTTAGGAGTTGGTGGTGCACTCTTGCATGTCTAGCCCCTGAAGCCCATGTGTAACTGCATCTTCTTTGGTAAATTTAAACAGCTGCATTATCTGATGAAGTGCTTGTTGTGATTTAGAAGCAGCAGTGGGACTGAGCCCAGCAATCAATCAATATTGATTATCACAGTTTTTCCTGGGCTTAAGAAAAGTGTGCTGTAAGAAAGGGCTGCAGAGTTTCAGTGCTGCTGGAGCCTTATCCCTGGGAGAAATCAAAGTGAGGGTAATTAATGCTGCTGGCATGAACATTAATTCTGGACTGGTGATGATATGGACATTAAAAAGAGTCTGTAGCCTTTTCCATAACGTATTGCACTAAGTGTGTGGATGTATATTTGGCTGCAGTTGAGTTTGATGAATTATCTGCCTTGGTTCTGCCACTGTTATTTTTCTAAAGCTCATTAAACGCAAAGTGGTGGCAAAGCCCAGAGTTTTGACTGCTGCTTGTGGGCCACTCACAGCACGTATTCCTGAGACAGTGTGTGGTTTTTTCCCCAGCTGTGCAGAAGCAGCACTTGAGGCTCCTCAGTACTGCGTGCTATGAAGAGCTGTATTAAAAAGAAATACTGCTACCCCAGTCTTCCCAGGGAAAACAGCACTCGATGGTTCCTGCAGTGCTTGGTATTGGAGGGGGTTGGAGCAGGCATGCCTTTCTGTCACAGCACTTTGCTTCTGTTTGTCCTCGAAGTCTGTAACACTCTGGCCTCTCACTGCCTTGACTGGGGCAATAGCTGTGCATTCTGTTGCCACTGGCCTGGGATGAACTCGCTTTTTCTGCTCTGTTTTGTGCAGGGTCCAGCCACAGAGGCAGGTACAGATTCCTTGCAAATCATCATCTGAGCTCTGGTGGCTTCTGTATGTGAAAACCTCAGAGCAGAATGGGTTACCACATCGTGGTGACAGTCTCCCTCTTCTCCACGTCTCCCTTTTGAAACAATAAAAGCTCATTTGTGTCTTTAAAAATAAAAACTTCCATAGATTGCAGCCTCAGATGCATGGCAGCTTGTGTGGCTGCAGTAGTCTAAACACTCGTTTATTCCAGAGACTTAATCTAAAACTCTTCTGATTTGTTGTAACTGCCCTGAAACAATCCTCCTTTGAGTGGGTGTGAGGTGCCCTTATTGCTCTTTAATCCTCTAAGCCTTGTACCTGCAGCTGCCTGTGCAAAGCTCCTGGGATGCTAAATAAATACAACAGCCTGGCACATCCCTTAGCTGGGTACCAGCCTGGGGGGGGGGCTCACCTCTGCCCCTGGGGTGAGTGGGTCCTAAATCTGGAGACTTTCCAGCTGTTTTGGGAGCTTCTCTGCCTGCAGGGGTTGCAAACACATTAGTAACATCAAGAGTGGGATGAGTTTTTTAACTTGATGGCTCCCCAGGTGGGTGTCCCTTTCTGGAGCTCTTCCAGAAGCTCGTTGTGTTGTCTGGGGGTTCCCACCTTTGGGGTGCAAACTGTATTAGTAGGTGTATGATGACTTTGCACATGGGGAGCAGCTCTGTGGGTGCCTGTGACCTGCTGCAGCTGTGCCATGAAGGTGCTTTGGATGGAGGTGCTCAGGAGAAGGCATCCCTGGCACCAGCAGGCTGCAATTAGTTACTTGTATAAGTGCTTCAGCAATCTTGCTTTCATCCATGGCCAATGGTAACATTCCAAAATGGAAAAGCAGAAATAACTTAGAGCTCAAAGCAGCTTTTATTCACTCACTGATAGGGAAAATTGCTTTTTCTCCTTACACACTGCAGCCACTGAGCAGTAGTTATATTTTTATTTTTCTTACAATCCTATTTTCAACATATGTAGATCAGCTGAGCTCATGGTATTCTATAGATATCTTCCAAAGGGCTAATAGGTTACAAGAAGGAAAGCTGGCACGTGCTGTTCAGGCCACCTCAAATGCTTGTCTCAGAACTTTTCCTCTGTTTAAGCTGAAGCCAATGGAGTTGAGTGCTGCCCATCCACAAGTACTGGTACTTCTGCAACTATAAAACTTATAATCTCATCTGCTTCGCCTTCACTTCTACACTTACCTAAAGTAACGTGTACCTGGAGACAAAATACTGACACATGCAACTGCTGAGACTTTCTGATCTGTGTTTGAATTAACTCTGAAGTTTTAAGTTGGGATTTATTTGTCTCTTTAGTGCTGCTTTATCAAAATACTTGTCTCCAGCTATCTTGTGGTTGCTCAATTCGCATTTGAAGCCTCTTACTTGCTTGATACTATCAAATCTATTTAATGATTCTTTGCATATCAAAGACAAAGACTACATCTCTTGCTTACAAAGCTAGATCTAATCTTGAATCTCGTGTTAATTCTTTGATCTGAGTACTTGCAGTGCAGTGTAAAACAACAAACCACAGCATTTTCATTAAGATACACAAGTGATACCACTTCCTGAGAAAATAAGATTTTATTGCTTAATCTTCTGGGGGGGTTAGTGAACAGGAGATCTGTTAGTGTAGTGCAGAAAAAGGCCAGCAAAACGACAAGGCTGTTTATGAAAGAGAACATTCACCACTTGAGAAAACAAACTGTGAAGCAGAGCAATCTCAACCTCTCTGATGGGGACAGACTGGGCTCAGGGCAGTGACCACCCACGGCACCACCTTGCAGGGAGCTGGGGAGTGGGGACAGGTAAAAGGAAGGAAAAAGTGAATTGTTTCTTATCCCACAGGTCATAAAAAACTGGTTAAACCTGCTGAAGTGCCTCAAATCCGATTTGTTGCTGTACAGTGTTTCTTAAGCTTTAGGGTTTAAATAAATACTCTTGGTTTGGTCCTCCTGGTGAGAAAATCTAAGCAAGGGAGGAAAGAAAGGGGTAAAAGCAATGCGTGTGTGCAATCCATGTCATGTCTCATAGCACAAAGCTGGGAGACAAGGCCTTTTCCTCCATCCTTATCTCAGGCCTTTAGCCAGTATTGGATTTTTCCCAACCATTAGCCTAATTATGCACAGCCATTCCTAACACCGCTCTGAGGGGAGAAGCCTATAAATGCTTTCAGCATCTGAAGAAAGGGCCGTGATTACCCCGGAGCTGCTGTAATTCCTTCTGCAATATTTGTACCACTGACAGAAGCCACAAATCCTCGATCTGTGCTGTGCTACTCCAGTGCCTCGTGGTACCTAAGCCGGTGATTAAAGGAGCTGAGGTGATCAGCAATACAGCACAGAGGAAGCAAACCTTCAATTGCTCTTATCCTGTGCCCCCCCCGGGAGAGCAGCAGGGCAGGATGGACAGGAGGAGCTTTTAGGAAGGATTTCTTTGAAGTTTTCTGTGAATGGCTGTAGACAAAGGGCAGGATGTGCCAGTCAGCTGTGGACTGGAGGGTGGGATGGGAGACTGGGAGGAAGCTGCTGTCTTTGAGTAAAGACTGAGTGGTTTCTTACTGATGGTTGAAAATCCTATGTAAATGTGATTACATTTTATTTTGTTGCCATAATGGTTGTGGATGGAGCCTGGAAGAGTAATAAACCCACTGTCACTTGGGAGCCAAGCAGGGATGGGCCCAGCCGTGATAATTTGGATAATGGCAGTAAATGGGGCTGTGGCCTTCCCTGGCAGCTGCCAGAGGACTTGTTTTCCCTTCCCTGTGCCTTTGGGGCTGTTTCTGATGTCTTTAGGGGTGATGGACCCCATAGGAGATGGAGACTGACTGCATACACAGCCCAGTCTCCTTGCCCAGACCTCATGAGTCGTTAAGGAGCCTGTCTCCTTGGAGGCTGGGAAATGCCAACAATGGATGTGAATGTTGAAGCCCTGACTTTTGAGAGATAGATTTGTAATTGTTTTGGTTTTTTTTTTTGTTTTCGGAGTCTGAAGTTTGTCATCAGATCTCTTGCTGTGCCATGCCTCTGCAAAAAACTCTCATTCCAAAACCTTCAAAAAGGGTAGTTAGATCCAAATTTGGGGGCTATGCTGCAATTCTTCTAGATATCCTGCAATTCCTTTCTGTTTTTGTCAGACTACCAAGTTCTGCTTCTCAAAAAAAACCTATTTTTGACATAAAGCTAATATTTCATAGGATTAAAGCACATTTGGCAAGCCTAAGGATGCTGCATTCATTGTTATTCCAAAGAGACAGCAGATGAGAGGAGATGCCTGCATTAACAAGGGAGCTGGACAGCTTGCCATTTGGAGCTTGCTTAAACTAATCAATGATATGGGATTATGAGCAAGATTTGCTGAAAGGCTGAGGATTTTATTGGAGCATTTGCAAATGATATTAAAGTGAGACCTATAACAATACTCTCGATGAAATTTAATCTTTCTTAACTAAGGAGCTGTGATGCATTTCATCACAGAAATCCACTGGAGCTGATTTCTATGACCTAGGTAGGACATCAGGTCCCTGACATACACCAACATGGCTATGCCTGTGGGCTCTAGTCACACAAGCTGTTAATTTTCATCTTTACTGCTCTGCTGATGTGATTTTGCTTGCAGATGTCTCTGGACACTTTGGTCTGGGTGGTGAAAATCCAGCCCTTCATTTTTTCTAGCACCAGTCAGCTTGGACAAGCATGAAAGCATTCCTGTGTTTCATTGATCAAACTGCAGCAAGGATGTGACCAGAACGAGTGGCTGTGGTCTGGTTATTGTCAGGATGTGGGTCTGATGGGAAGGTGTACAAGGTGCTGGTGAGAAGGGAGGGGAAGAAAGAGGAGCCACCAATAAACAGGAGAAGGTTATTTTCACCTCCATCGTCTCATACCAGCTTTATTTTCCACCACTGTTGCAAAGTGCACATCACAGAATCAGGGAAATTGTATCTTGGCTAATCAAAGAAAAAGAGGGATGTGTGGGCTGAGCAACCTCCCAGAATTATGTAGGAGGCTGAAGTCAGAGATGGCAGCCAAGTTCAGAACTCCTGAGGATCACTCTGGGGTATTTTTAGCATTTCTTTTTTCCTGCTTTATCGTGTTTTGGTTTTTTATTGTTTGTTTTTCTTTTTTCCCCCACTTTTAAATCATCCCCAGAGGAGAAAGGAAAGGTCTGACAAATCATTCGAATGCTACAGCAGAGCAGGAACAGCCTCAGCCACACGTGTTGGGGCAGAGGAACCTTCCACCCCGGATGGCAGCTCATTGTCCCATCTCTTTTTGCTCCTGATCTCACTTGGTTTGGCTGGAGAACCTGATATCACTTGGCAATGACACTCAGCGTGGTCCTGTGTCTGTGTCTCTCAGTGATGGCTGAGCAACAGAGAGATGGGAGCAGTTTCTGAAATGATTTCTTGCCCCAGCAATTTGTGTGTCCTTCCCCCCCTTTTTTAAAATATAATTCCTTTGGGAACAATTCCATACTCACAGAAAGGAATCTGGCTCTTTACCATAGTTTAAAGCTGAGGTTGCCTCTAATAATCCTTCCTCCAGTGAGATTTGAAGTTCTTTGGAGAATACTAAAAATACAAGATTCGTCATTTTAAACAGGGAATCTCTTTTCCTGTTGCCTTTTTGCACTGAAATCCCTCTAAAATGATTGAAATGGCTCCCTCAGAGTCCTATTTCATCTTTGCTTCTCTTTTGTGCCTCCTGCTTATTTATGGAAGCAGCTTTGTTTCCTCAGTAAACAAGAGCTACATTTTTTCTTGATTTCATCAGGCTGACAGCATGAGCTGCTCAGGACCAGCTCTGATTTACTGCAGATTGTACCAGAAACACTAATCATGTCAAAGGGATGAGGTGTAGACCTAATGGTAATATGGGCACAGACATCTGGGAAGAGATTTGGAATCAAATATAAAGAATTGTTGAAATATGATAAACTATCTGGGATTAAAATGGAATGACAGGAAGGATTTTTGACAAACACAGATATTTTTCTGTTCCTTCTCCTGAAATCTAGCTCTTATTTTCAAATATCAATGTGCTTCAAGCTCAGAAGCAGGGCCAACATGAAAGCCACTGGAATAACTTCTTTTGGCTTTGTAATAATTAGGATTTAAGAAAAAATTACATAACCAAGTATTTTGCCTAGAGAAATTCGCCCTTTTCCCAGCAAAGCCTATGCTGGGGAAGGTGCTGCAGCCCGGAACTAAGAATTACTAGTGGAAAAATTTTTGGTCTCTTTTGCAAGGACATCATCAAACTCCTCAGTCTCAAACCAGGCTTATTCTCCACTGCATTTACCAAAGGTTCTGATAACAATATTCTACCAAAATTTCTTGACTCTGTATTTTCCCAGTGCTGATGATGCACAAGCCTTGGACTCTTGATCTGTAGAGGATTAACCAAGTATCTACAACCAGTTGTGGCTGCCCCATCCCTGGAAGTGTCCAAGGCCAGGTTGGATGGGGCTT
Source organism: Calyptomena viridis (assembly GCA_013390005.1). Classification (NCBI taxonomy): domain Eukaryota; kingdom Metazoa; phylum Chordata; class Aves; order Passeriformes; family Eurylaimidae; genus Calyptomena; species Calyptomena viridis. The sequence goes on along the minus strand of WEIV01013381.1, from coordinate 87,811 downwards.
GGAGCAACCTGGGATAGTGGAAGGTGTCCCTTCCCAAGATAGAAGTTTAGGAATTTAAGGTCCCTTCCAACCCAAACCATTCTATGATTCTGTGAACTATTGTCAGGAGTGAGTCCTGATGCCCCGGTGCAGATGCCCTCTAGTCTCTTCACCTGGAATTTACCTGTGGTTCATCCCCATTTGAAACCTAAACCCAGCAGGAAACACTGGAGGCGTGTGGGAAAATTTTAGACTGCCTTAATTTAAGGGTATTTTTTCTGGATTTCATCTCCCAATGCCCACAGTAACAGATTTTAAGAAAGCTTTAAGGAGGCAGTAAAATCCAGCAACCTGTCCACTTGTTGCCCAAGTGGGGAATTTTTAGCAGCATACAGCAGAAAACCCCTCCTTTGCCCTGCAGAAACCACCCAAGAGCTCTTTCCATGTGCACACAGACTGCAAAGTGATGAGACTGAAATGTGAGGGATCCTTTGCTAACACTTCCATTCCTTGCAAATTTGCCCATGCCATTCATGTCACGCTGCTGCAGTAGATCTATAAATGAGCCGAGATGCTCATTTTCTCACATGTGCATTCAAGCTCTGGCTTCCACTTGTGTTTTTGGAGGCTGAGTGGTTACAATGCAGGGTGGGCTGGGAGAGCACGAAGGTGTCTGCAGCCCATCCAGGTAAGATGTCTTGGTTGAGGACTTGGCCAGGAGGGGACCTGGGAGGTCACTTACCTTCCCTGTGTCACAGAAACATGGGCAGTGATTCCCTTTGAATTGTCTCATGAATTTTATGAGGTTGAGAATTCCCAAACCCACATTTTTTTATATTCTCTAGCAGAATTTTTTTCCCCGTCTTTTCTAACACTGATATTTCACATCAGCTTGGCTGTTGGCAACACGTCCCAGATACAGAGCCAGATCAGCAGAACTCCATTTACTTCAGTGGAAGGGTGCCAGGGGGAGCAGTGAGGACCTGGCTCTCTTATCTGAGCTCTAACTGTCATGCTTATCTAAGCTTATTTGCAGTTCTTGCCTGAAGATTTTGTGAGAATCAGTTTTCTTGCATGATTCAGATATTTCTTTTTCCAGAATGGTCTGGAAGTACCCCATAGCAGATGTTCTTTCTGGTGGCTCAAGTTACATTGGCATTGCAAGTCTGGCCTGACTGATCACAGGAGGGTTTGGGTTGGAAGAGACCTCAAAGATCACCTAGTTCTAAACCTCCTGCCATGGGCAGGGACACCTTCCACTATCCCAGATTGCTCCGAGCCCCATCCAACCTGTCCTTGGACACTTCCAGGAATGGGGCACCTACCAATTCTCTGGACAACAGCATCTGGGTTGACCAGCAGCATTAAAAGCAGCAAAATCTAAATATTCAAAGGAAGGAAGAAGGCTTGTTTCTCTGCCTTAGTTCCCCTGCTCTTCCATGTGGTGTTAACTCCTGACCTCTGGTTTGTATCCCACTACCACAATGAATGTTTAAACTCTCCTGAGTTTGCAGAGCTCTTCTGTCCTTTTTTTTCCATTCCATGTAATGCTTTCCTGTGCTTAGTGATACCCAACATGGAAATCCTTGTTAGCCTTGTTAATTACCATTGGACTGCTTAAAATCAGTTTATCCTATTTTGACCAGTCACGACAAGCATTTTTCCTTAGGGCTGTCTAATTTACATCACGTGGGTTATGGGATTGCTGTGCCCTGTGTTCTGCTTGGCTGTGCTTGCACATCTGAGATTTGTAATCACAAGCAAAAATCGAGCAGTATTTGATCCCAGACTCTTAATGCAAGTTCCATAAAACACGAGGAGTGCTCCAAGCAAGTGCTCTTTAGAACAGACATTATTAGGGATTTAGGAAGTGGTGCTTGCTGTGGGAAGACTTCCCCTGTACAGATGTAATGCATGTGTCTGCTCATGTTTAACAATATATTAGCCAATAATGGAAAACACATATGTTCAACATCCAGTCATGGTTAAGTACTAAAGCCATGGCCATGCAATGTGCAAGGCCTGATTTGTTCTCTGTGCACAATTACCATTTTATAAGATTTAAAGCTTAAACTTTATTTTAACCTCTACTAGCACAAAGCTCAGCTACTCCAGGGAAATTTTTTCTTTTAGTGCTCAGGTGTTTCAGAGTACATATGGATCAACTTTTCATGGTTTTATATGAGTTGTTATTACTTTTCTGTATAATATTTGTGGCATGTAAAAGGGACAGATTATCTGTTATGACAATATGATAACTACTTTTTATGTAGTGTGTTTACTATTAGATATCAAAACTTTATATTTAGATAAAAGACGTACTTTTACTTTCAGTATAGAAAAACAAGCAGAAAGTTTAAATTATTTATGCAAGATCCATTACCAGCTCAGTGGCAGAATCAGAAACCAATGCTGGCTTTTCTATGTTCCAGTGCCTGGTGTGTTTGCCAACCCTGTGCAATGTTCAAAGCATTTCAGCTAAAGAAACATAAAGCAATAAATAATAATCCATTAGTGAGTCCTAGGCCTGCCCTGGGATTTCAGGGGGAAAATAATCAGGCTGTTACTGTGAATTCACTGTAGCAGCTCCTTCAAAAACAGATGCTGTCCTTGAATACCAAGCTGAAGTTTGATGTCCAATCCTTACCACTGAAGCAAAATTTATATAACAGAAGTCACCAAATGCCATTTGCAACTAGTCCCTCAAGCACTTTGACTCTTAAATAATTGCATTTTTCTACTTTCTTTTTGATTGGTCTATATATAACTGTTCTCCCACCCTTTGGGTTGTTTTGTGAGTGATCAAATAAATGGTTGAAATCACTTTTTCCTTAACACCTTGTTATCCTGTTCAGAATCCATTCTAGATTAGTCTTTATTGCTTTTGTATTTGGGCTTTCTTGGATCATAAAATCATGGAATGGGTGGCTGGGAAGGGACTTTAAAGATCATCTTGTTCCAACCCCCTGCCATGGGCAGGGACACCTTCCACTATCCCAGGTTGCTCCAAGCCCAGTCCAACCTGGCCTTGGACACTTCCAGGGATGGGGCAGCCACAGCTTCTCTGGGCAACCTGTGTCAGGACCTCACCACCCTCACAAGGAAGAATTTCTTCCTAACATCCCATCTAATCCTGCCCTCTGTCCGTGTGAAGCCATTCCCCCTTGTCCTGTCACTCCAGGCCCTTGGAAATAGTCTCTCTCCATCTTTCCTGTAGCTCCTTCAGGTACTGGAAGGCCACAGTTAGGTCACCCTGAAGCTTCTCCTCTCCAGGCTGAGCCATCCCTATTCTCCCACCCTTTCCTCAGAGGAAAGGTGTTCTATTCTCTGATAACTTGGTGGCCTCCTCCTTTCTCTTCCATCCCAGAACTGAGGTGGATGGACTGGTGACCATGGGATGCCCTGCAGAGCCACACTGGGGCTGTGCAGGCAGGGAAGGGCAGCCAAAGCCAGGCCTGTTCCCACTTCTTCTCACATTTGCCAGCATCATCCCTCTGCTTCAGCTTTTAAGGACTGTGAGCCAAGAAATACTGTGATCAGGCATCCCTGGCAGTCTGTCAGGGAGCACACAGCAGATTCTATCTTTATATTTGATCAGAAAAGCACATTATTCCATGCTGGAGCAGCAGTGCAAGAGCATACATGGCATGCAAGGGCTGTCTCTGAGAGGGCACGTGCTCCAAGGGATCTGTGAGTGTCTCTGCCTTGGTTAGGAGGCATGTTTTCCATTCCTGTCATGCTGAGGTTTTCTTTACAGTGTATGCAGCAGCTATAAGTTCATAATTACAGGCCAGGGGTTATTCAAGGCAGTCTAGCCTGTTTCTTGTTACCTAAAATAACTTCAAAATGTGCATTTATCCCCTCAAATGGGTGTGATTGTGTTACAAGTGTAGCTCTGAATAAGTGCACTGAAACACATGCTAGAGCAGCACAGAGCCACTGTAATCGAAGAATAAACTCTCCATAACCTCCCCCAGTGCCACCTTCCATGGAAGCTGCTGGGAAAGGTCAAGCCTGCTCTTTTCTCATGACCTCCCTAAAAAAGGAGAAGACATTTTGTGGCAACTTAATGCAACTGCAGTTGTGAAAGGGTAGCAAATTCTGCATCTTGGACACAGTTATTGCAACAAAGCATTTGTTTCCATGATTGATTTTATTTTATGAGTAGAAATATATTCCCTGGGTAATTCCAACCACATATGATATTTTTCTGTAACGACTTCTGCAAACACCCCTTGAAACACCCACAATAATTTTTCATGCCCACTTATGAATTGGAGCTTTAAATCTAACAAAATTCCACTTCCATTTGCTTTAATGCTTGGAATTTGATTTATGGCTAGAGCATGGATCTCGCATATTCATGCTTGGCCTGAAAATTCTGCCAGGTCTTTTCCTTGAGCTGCCTTTCAGAGACCAACATGGGAGTGCAGAAAGGAGAATTAGCTTTTCTGTGCTCTCTCCTGCTTTTCCTAATTCCCCAGGACTCCTCACCACAACCATGTGGTGGCTGGCCATTCTGCAGGTCCTTGTCTTGCATAAATCCACAAAAAAATTTCCTTATAGGGGCTTTGATGTCTTCCCACAGAGAATGAATTGTGAGGGCCAAGAAAATTAGCTCTGAAGGAAGGAAGAAATCCATGAGGGGCAGAATCAGAGTGGAGCTGGGAGAACATCTCATGAAGTTGAGGCACTGCTGTACTTTGGATGGACCATGCTGAGCTTCTTGGCCAATTGCCATCACTATTCATGAGTTTCACGTTGCTTCAGGTACTTTTGGACAAGGGCCTGGAGTGACAGGACAAGGGGGAATGGCCTTAAACTACCAAAGGCAGGCTTAGATGGGATATTGGCGAGAAATTCTTCCCTGTGAGGGTGGTGAGGCCCTGGCACAGGTTGCCCAGGGAAACTGTAACTGCCCCATCCCTGGAAGTGTCCAAGGCCAGGTTGGACTGGGCTTGGAGCAACCTGGGATAGTGGAAGGTGTCCCTGCCCGTGGCAGGAGGTGGAACAAGATGGTCTTTGAGGTCCCTTCCAACCCAAACCATTCTATGCTTTTATGATTTATTTCAGGCTTCCCAGGTGGGGATTTTACAGCACTTCTGCTCTCCTGGCTCACCACCAAATCCCAAAGGCAAGATGTGAAAGCTGCCTTTCCTCTTTAGGATTTCACACCTTGCTGCAGCGTAAGTGAGGAGGACAAATTGGCCATTTCATGCTGGGTTGCACTACAAAGGCTGCTCAGCCAGGCATTCAGGTGTGCTGGAATGACCTGGCGTGTACCTTTAGTGAATTGTCATGGTGTGCATGTCCTGTGTGTGCTCAGTGCTGCTGCAGATGGGAGAATCATGGGATGGAGGAATCAGAGGAATGGCAAGTTCTCTGAGGTGTCCCGTGAGTGCTGGAGGGTACAATATTCAGAACACCCCCTGCAACAAATGATTTCTACCTTTGTACTGTGCAGTCACTTCAGGCTACTTTTCAAGTCTTCCTAATTTTTCCTTCTCCTTAATATTTTACATTAACATTAACATTTTACACTTCTCTTTGGTATGGTCATAGACAGAAAGGAAACTTTGGGTAATAGTTTTGTTTCCTCAGTTGCAAAGGACAACGTTATAGAAAAGAATTACTTTCTCTTCTAAATACATTTACAGCACATAACACAAAATTCGGAAAGGAATAAGGAGAAAATCAATAGTAAATCCTGTTGAAATGACATTTGTAATTCTGGAGGGTTAAATAGGCTGGGGTTGAACAGATGTTACTTTTCTTAGCCAGCAGAAAAGCACTGGAAAAGAAAACCAAACTCTTAGAAACTTTATTTTTATAACAGGGTAATCTGACTACCATAAGAACTGTGCTGCTAAAACCAGGCTTTTAGATGACATAAGCTAATGTGACACTGGTTCTAGTTTTAACAATGCACAGCTTTAAAAATAATTTTTCTCCTCAACAAAAGGAGAGTTGTGACTCAAGACAACATGTTCCCACAAGAACCAAAGGCCAGATCTTGCTAAATCACAACTCTTTCAGTTTCCAGTCACCTATTTGACCACAGAAGATAACATCATTCAGCTGAGCAGTATTTCACAAGAGCTGGGCTTGTAGATGGGGTGTGGTCAGAAGGAAAAGATGTAGTGAGGCAAGAGGGGTGGAAGGGTATTTTTATCCCTGTAAGTTTTCATGTGAATAGTTTCAGTGAACAATTACAAAGTATGATTTACAAGAGTGAGAATAATGTGCAGAATCAGCCCCTCCTCTGTCCACCTTTTGATCCTATAAATTGGGAGTGGTAGTCTTGCTGGAATGACCTGTTTGCAGCACTACAGCTGTCACAGGGTTGCTCTTGACCAAGAACATCCCAGATTGGGTTTGTTTTAAACTTTTAAATATTTGAAGTAGTCTGTGCAGCCAGACAAACTATGAAGTGGTTAATTAAGTTTAATTTCCCTGGGCTGCTCTTTCTGTGGCGTTCTCCCAGTGCGCTGCTACAAATCCTTCAGGAACAAAGAGGGTCTTTGCATCCAGTGAACCAGCATGAAACCCACTAAAATTCATGGGAGTCTTTCCATGCTATTTAACAGGTTTGGCTCATCCCATTTATGAGGACTAGGGAAGAGTTGTTGTTGGCCATTTCTGCAGAGGCCCCTCTCTGGGGTCAACCTCTCATCCTGCATGTCTGACACATGGAGGGTGATGTAGCCTTGGAAAGAATTATAGCAGAGGCATGAGGCCAGAGCATTTTTTCTCAGGTGATTTTATGCCTCCCGAGAAGCATGTGCTGGGGAAATCTTGATTTATTGCAAAAGGAGTTGGCACCACACATAAAACACCCAACATAATGTTAAAACAATTTTCACAACCAGTCTCTCCAAGGCAGTGTTCCTGTTTGCTGGCAGCTTGGGGTAATTGAGATGAAAAGTTACTGTGGATTTTTGCATGCTGAAATCTCTTCAATCTCCATCACAATCTAGGAATAGCTCCACAGTGTTAAAGGGGCCTGAGAGCAGAACCAGCGCTATCAGAAGTGATTTAGCACAAATTGATGTAGATAAATGCAGGTGAAGGAAACCTGCAGCTGTGAGACTTCAGCTTCAGGAACCTTCAGCCTCTGACACTTGTGCCAATTCATTGATGGCCAAGGGATACTTGGCATCAGAACTTGTTCAAAGGCCACCCCTGGAGTTGGTGCCCCTGGGTACAGAGGTGACCCTGATCCTGATGGGGTGGCAGTAGGGATTGTGGTGTTAGTGCCACTAGTTCACTCGAGGCTTGTTGTGCACATCCTTTGAAGGTTTTTGTCCCTTTTGGACTTTGAATTTTGGGTAGTGGAGCTCTTCATCTGTCCAGAAGTAATGCAAGTGTTATCTTTTCCTCCTCTTGCCTCCTCTGGAGCACCTTTGATGTGCTTGGGCAGGAAAACATCTAATTGCAAGAGCAGCAAGTCTGTCCTGGTTCTTCTTGTGCTTTCATGTTCTCAGCTGCTTTTTGTGGGCTCTCTGGCACATCATGGTCTCTGCTCTGTTCCCTGTCACTTGGATAATCCACATACCCCAGCTCTCTCTGGCTCACTCTCATGCTTCCTCCCTCTCACTTTACCTTCCCTGACCTCCCCATTCTCACTGGATATCCAGTGTGGGATGGGGCTTGGAGCAACCTGGCGTAGTGGAAGGTGTCGCTGCCCATGGCAAGGGGTGTTGGAACAGGAAGGTCTCTTCAAACCCAAACCACTCTATGATTCCATAATTCTATAAACTTAAGGATCTGCTGTGTCTCACTATTGAGACAGGAACACCATGCCAACTTCAGCCTGAGGGATGGAGTACACTGGGGGAAAATCAGGAGGTAGATTTTGGGGAGTAACTAGCCTGAATGTTTGGGCTTTGGCTTGCTCAAGCTGCAAGGAGAGCAGACCTGAGCCCATCTGCAGGTTTCTCTAGACTGTCTTTGCTGTGCACAAAGTCTCCCAGCAGCACAAAGCAATTCATAGCATGTCCTCAGCTCCCTTCCAGGAGCTCTGCACATTCTTAGAATTCTCTGAAAAGCCACATCATCTCCAACCCCATGGCTTCTACTGTCAGCTCCTTCCAATTTATTTTCAGGCTCCATCACTGCAGGTTGCACCTGCTGGATCCTCTTCCAGAAAGGATGAGCTGTAATTGCTTCAGTTTATTCCAAGAGTTTGTCTCTCAAAAGACTGATTCCCAACTTCTCCACTCACTATAGCCCTGAGCTCCCCACAGCCATCATGTATGAAAAACCCATTTCCTCCTGCCAGAAGCTTGAAAATTCCTGTGCACCTGTTAGAATATGGCTCTGGTGCACCTTTCACAGTGTTTCATGTAAGACCAGAGCTTTTCCACCCTGTGATGTAATTCTGCCTGAATTGGAAAGTTTAGTTCTCAGCTTTTTGTTGTACAAAATTTAGGTTGATGACATTTCCTGCTTTGAAAAGCTTCTCAGAAGAAGCTGAGATATTACTAGGTGTTATTTCAAAAGTATTTAAACCATCTCGGTTCCATTTTCTGCCAGACTGTTTGGATGAGAACATCTGGCATCAATGTTTTCTGCTTTAATCTGGAATTCCCAAGGCCCTGCCTGGAGAAGTGATGACCACTGTAGGACACAGTTGTCTCCAGGCTTTCCTGTCTGGGAGAAGCAAATTGTGTTGGGCCTGTTTGGAGGGGAGATTGTAAAAAAAGTACAATTTCAGGGAGCATCATTATTAAGGAAGTGCTAAATTTTAGCAATTTACTTTGTCTGTAGTGTGGAGGCATCTGCACTGCAGCTCCATTAGTCTGAGTCCATTGGCAAATTTCATGCATTTCACCAGCTATTTTTTAGTCTCACATTCACCTGATGATGGGTACAGTGCACCCTGGTGCTTCATTTGTGCTTTTCTATTCCTTTGCAACAATCCCACAGATCTTGAGAATTTACCGTATTTTTAAACCTACTGCTACCTTCTTTTTTCCCCAAACCTAAGAACCTTCAAATGGGCAATTTTAACTTTGACTTAATGTCTTAGGCTAAAGAACCCTTTGGTGGCATTCTTTCCCAGTATAATATTTCTGCATTACTGGTCTTTGCTTGTCAATTTTTAACAGTGTTTTCTGGTCTGACACTTGCCTGAGTACCAACCCCCAGTTTATGGCACACCCAAATTGCATTGATCTCTAACATAGGAGTTCATTCCACTTTACAAAATTTTGTGAACATGCTCTCAATGTACAGTTCCTTTCTCTTCCCATTTGTGTTGCCTTTGCTGACATTCTTATTCACTTCTGCTAATTTGGCTGCAAATACTTGGGAAAATGATTGCAGTACTTGCAGTTCTTTTCTTCCACTTGCAGCAACCTCTGCAGAACTAGTCCTGAATTTTCAAGTCATGTTGCCATGCTGGTTCCCAGCTTTCTTTCCTGTGTGGATTGATACCAGGTCCAGTGCTGAGATTAGCACTGACTTCTCTGGAACTGACGTTTCCATCCAGCCCCAGTGACAAGACTCTGCAATTCCTGGGGTTATTTAAAATCTGTGTAGATGTGGCTCTTTGGGACGTGGTTTAATGGTCGGCTTGGCAGTGCTGGCTTAACAGTTGGAATCTATGATCTCAGAGGTCTTTTCAAACCTAAAGGATTCCGTGATTCTATGATTCTAAAGTGCCTGCACTTCCCTGCTTCTACCACCATGTGAACTGAGATACTTTTGTCTAAATGATGTAAAAATGGGCCATCACAAAGCCTCTGAAGTTAGAAGTACATGTTTGCTGCTCAGCCTGTTGTGAGAAGGGAGGGAAGGTTCTCTCCATGTTAAGCAACTCCCTGCAATGCCCCTGTCCTTCACCTATTGAAAGCACAGAGGAGCATGAAGGAAGTTAAGAATTCAAAACTCCACTTGCTTCATTTCACTTGAAGTGCTTAATAGCCAGGTTTCGTGCCTGGAAAAATGATTTTCTTGGCTTTCCAAGTTTCTTGCATCTAAAGAAGAGCACGAATGACATGTAAGCACAGGTTTTGTTGTTGGGGTGTTTTATTTTCATCAACAACATTTTATGCAAAGGGCTGGAGCCTCAGCCAGCCCATTGCTCAACACTGACTCTGATTTTCAACAGGATAAAGTCTTCTCCTTGTAGCCTCTGGGGTGAATGCAAAGCCTCTTGGTCTCCTGGGGGGTTTGGTTGGGTCTGACTGAATTCTGCCCCCATGGTCTCTTCCTGAACTAGGAAATGGCACCGTGTTTTAAGAAAGAGCAGTAAACTGTCAGGGTCAATAAACTATCAACAGGCTGACAAATGCTGCCTTGGGCTCAGTCTGTGTGTTCAAACAGCCTCAACTCACACGTCCTGGTGGGTCTCAAACCAGGCAAACCAAGATTTCTGCTTAAATTGCTGCTTGTGGCAAAGCCAGGCCCAGCTGCCTGGGTATATCTGTTATCTCTTGCACTGTCTGAGTCTTGTAATCAATTTGCTGTGTTTTCACTTGTATTTCATTTCACATCTTACAAAGAAATTTCTCTGTTCATTTCATTTAAAAAAGAACACTTTTCCTCCCTGTATTTTCTATTTGGAGTCAGCTGGAAGTTACCATTCATTTCCCTGCTGAAATTAATGGAACTGTTTTCCTGGAAAACTGTAGTGTGCAGGAGCTCTTGCTCTGTAACACACCACAGATTTCATGTGCTTTGTTTGAAAAATGGTACTTAGAAACCATGCAAAGAATTGGTGCTGCATTGTGCAACTGGGTCTGCAACTCCAGATTGTGATGTGTTTGAGACTGAAATGCTTATATCCTCTTGTGGCTCTCATTTGTAATTTTCATTTTTTCTTATTTATAATATGAAAGCTACATTCTTCTGCTGAGAGATGGATGCAACTGGAGTTGGTGGCATTGCTGGAGTCAAGGCAATATTCTCACCCTTTTTGTTGATTCAAGCTGCAAGTCTTTTCCACTTTGAAGGATTACTATTAGTTTGGTTTTCCAGCCTTGCTAGGAAACGTCCTGTATCCTTTGAAAATAGGAACATTCGAGTTGCAATTGGCATGGACTGAGAAAGCCTTTATTAATGAACCATTCTGTTTTTCTGCTGTAACTTTCATGGCCTCTGAGTAGGAGCAGGAGGTGACACTCATGGACATCATGTAGGGCTGGGGTGGGAGCTCAGTTCAGCTCCTCTAACAGCCCTAATTCAAACCATCTGGCCACAAATGAGATGATCATCATGCCTAGTTGTGACAAAACTGGGAGTCAGGAGCTCCAACTGGTTTGTTTATTGATAGGAAGAATTGCTGTAAATCTGCTATGGGTTTCTTTTTATAAAAAATAAAGGCACATTTGTTCCAATAGGAAACACTTCATGCAGTTGAGCTGTAAGTAAAAGTAAAAAGGAATGGTGGAATTTGGTGCATGATGTTATTTATAAAAATGTCCTTTGCATTTCTGTGGTTTCTTCAACCTGGAAAAGCAAATTTGCCCATATTTTCATTTCCTAAGAGGAGATAAGAACCCCACTCCGTGGAAAAAGCCCACTGAAATACTCAGCCTTGATGTGTGCTGGCTTATAAAGCACAGCTATATGTAAACCACAGAAATGGAATGTAATTGCAAACTTCTGCTCCATCCTATATATACAATGACTAGACAGTCTGGTCAGCTCTGTCCAAAGCAGGGATTTGTTCAGAGTGAACTGGAGCTGTCTGGGTGTCTGGTCACCTTTCTCTGCCCCTGCTGTCCCCCTTCCCCTCCTCCTCCCACACCTCAGTCTCCTTTCTCATCCTTGCCCCATGGTTAGAGAAGATCTGGTGTCTTCAAAATAAATGAGAGAAGGGTGCAGGGATGATGATTTACTCACTTTGCAGTATGTAAGAGTATTTTTACTGTAGCCCTCCCCAGTGTGTCAGAACTGCTGCCATAAGCTGCAGGGGGATCTGCTGAGGCCAAGTAGGTGGTAGAGCCCTTTCCTGCACATGAACCAAGAGGTTCAATTGCCTCTTGTTGCTCCAGCCCCCAGAGCTGGTGTTTGGAAAGGGGTTGTCTGCTCAGCCTTCCCATGCAGTCACTGAGACCTCTGACCTGTGATCCCACTACTTTCACCTCTCCTCCTGAGTACTTGGAAGGTAAGTTTTTAAGTTAAGTTAGGTAAGTTCCTAAGTATTTGGAAGGTAAGAACTCCCACCAACACTGGCTTCAGTGCCTAAACATCTCACAGAACCAGTTAGGTTGGAAAAGCCCTCTGAGACCATCAAGTCCAACCATTCCTCCAGCATTGGCAAGGCCACCACTACCATGTCCCCAAGTGCCACATCCACAGGGCTTTTAAATCCCTCCAGGGATGGTGATTCCACGGCTTCCCTGGGTGGTCAATGTTTGATATTCCTGCAACAATTCATATTCCTCCTCCCACACAGCAGCATTTGCTTGGAGACCCAGACGTCTGCATTGCTCAGCCTCCTTATGTAATCATTTTGCTCCTGGTTATCAAGAGGTAAACTATTGTTTTTTCCTGGGTTGTTTTTTTGGTTTCAGGTTTGAGTTTTTTTTTTCTTTGACAAGTACAGATTTAGCTTGGGTTTTTTTGTCTTTGCTCTCAGCTTGCTGAAAAAGTGACTTTAAAGAGTCATGACCTCTGGAGGATTGTGGTCTTCACAAAGAGGCCTCCTTGCACCAGCACAGCCCCAGCTTTACACCCCAGGCTGTGGCAAGGCCAGACAGGCCAGAGGATGCAGCCACTGCTGACCCATTCCTGTGTTAAACCACATCCTCGAGGCTGTGTTTATTTAACTGTGCAAACAGCACCTTGAGCTAAAACCTCAAAGATGTGAGGTACACTCAGCATGTCTCGCTGTCTGCAGGGGCATCCATGCCTGCATTTGGGCACCCTGAAGGCAAAGCACCTGGGGAGGATGGGCAGGGTTAAAAACCATCCCCTCTCCCAGGGATATGGTAACTGGGGAAGGTTGTGCCCCCATCCCATCAACTGGGTTTGCCTCTTCCAGGCTTTCTGTCTGCAAAATCCCTGCACCCCCTCCTTGCAAGCCCCTTTTCCTGGTGGTACTGCATGGGCTGGGAGCTCCTGTAGCTTTGGGCTGAGCTCACTCAGGCCACAGGAAAATATCCAGCTTTTAGCTGCTGATGGCTTGAATTGGATTTGAACTGGAGCAGATCTATAAATAAAAGATCCTCCAGTCCATTACCAGTGCTCTGCAACCCAAGCCCACAAGCCTAACTGTATTTATAATGTAGCTATGTAAATAAACTCTGTATTTTGGGGACATATACACTTACATTTTCACATCCACCGTTCAGGATAACATGAGCCTTTAAAAGCTTTCACAGGCTTCAATAGCTTGAGCTGATCGTGCACAAATCTGATTTGGGTGCTGGCTCCCATTCCTGTTACCATCCTATCCTATTTCAGCCACCCTTTCCATCTCTTTCAAGTTATGGAATCCAGATTAAAGGGGCTTTGCCAGAATGTCCAAAAAAGCCTGTCTTGCAGAATCTGAAAATGATTCTAATAATAATTAATTTTCCCTGCAAAACTTCTTTTGCAAAAGTTGTGCTTTCACTTTGCCCAGCTATCAACATATATCCCAGTCACTTCATTCCTTTCCTGGTCTGGTTTATGTATGTTTTTCAAAGGAATAGCTATATTTTATAACACAAAAGCAAGCAGGACTAGCTGTATTTCAGTAAAAGACACAAATAGATGTTAATTTACACATAGCAAGCACAGAGATAAACTGGAACTATAAAAATCAGGTACTGAATTTTAGGTTGTCAGGTAATGAATGTTTAATGGCAGAGTTTTTTTAATGGAAGAAATATTGGATATATTTCTCTTATATACTGTAGAGCTGCTGGGGCTATCCAGGTTTGGGAAAAGTGCTGCACAAGCATTTTTCCTCCCAAAGAACAAAATAACTGCATAATCTTTCATTTCATTTTCATTATTTAAAGCTGCCATAATCCTCACCCCACCTACTCCCTTTGAGATTATTTCTGAGTGGGATTTCTCTCTTCCTTTATATTGTGGGATAACTGGAGCATCACTTGTGCTCCTGCTTTGGGAGCTGCAGACAAAATGTGCCAACTGGTGCTGATGCCCCAGACATGGAGGTGGGTGAGCTGCATCTGCAGGAGCACTATACAAGGCTGTCTTCTAAAAGACTGTACATAAAGGATATAAACTTCTTTTTCTCTTTCTCTATAAACCTAGGGAGATTTAAAAGTCATTGGGAAAATGTCCAGAAAAGAAATGAAGTGTTTAATAATGCTATTTTTGTCCTGGACTCTCTGAATTCCTCACGTCTTCCCCTCCTCTCCCCTCTTCTGATTTGCACTTTGGGATTAATAAACTGATTTAAGTGCAGATATTGAAACTGAAAAGTTACTTCTCTCTTCTGCTGAAGTATATTCCCCTCTTGGCCAAGCTGTGGCCTGACCTTGAATTCCAGCTTTGTAGCACCCAGGGAATTTGAGGGAGTGATGCTGGAGGTGCTGCCTGCCACAAACCAGGAGGGTCTTTCTGAAGGTGAGTGCCTCACCCAGCAGCAGAAAACACCAGAGGAGGTCGTGTTGTCTGGATGCAGGAAGAGAAGATGATCACAAGAATGTCCTCGTGCTGCTAATCGGGGACCTCCATCCCAAAGATAAGCCACCATGTCCATGGACTTCACTGGAATCAAAGGGGGACCCCATGAACCTCTACCCACACCAGCTTGGGTTTCTCCTCTGCAAATTCAACACTCAAAAAAACCACAGCAGGAGAAGGAACAATCCTTATTTACATGGACATGAGACTCAACATGTCTTTCCCTATGGACCTGCTAACAGCCTTGCCATGGCTGATGGAGGAAATCCTTTCCTTCCTTCGTTTCTTCTCATCAGGGACAATTTCGTATTGTTTTTCTGCTTCGCTGGTTCATACATTTCAGATTTCAGCAGTATGCTTGTTTTCTCCTTTGTGCTGGTACAGTGCCTATTAAATTCCCTTCTTTCATCAGAGTATTAATTATAAATATTAAAATTTAAAGTACGATTTATGATAATCTTTCAAAATCTGTGAAGGCTTTTGGGATTCTCCGCATGATCACGTTAGGGAAAGAACAAATGTGCAGTTTGATGCTAAGATTTGCCCTGCTTTGCCCTTGGGTGACTCTGGCCTGAGGCTCTTTTTGGGCCTTTGCTCTTTTTAGACTAGGTGAGAAGGAAATAAAGTAATTCTTTCAGTCTGTTCTTCAGTAGACAAAAGGATATGTAAGCTATTATAAATTAGCAGAATACTGCATATTCTGCTCAAAGCTAATTTGGGATAGAATAAGACTTAAATCTTCTGATTAAAGCTTAATGAAATATAAGATATTACAGAGTTAGGAAAAATGAAATGAGTCTCTTGTCTTTGCAAATGAAGATGATATAGAGTGTATTTTATAAAATATTTCCATTACACTGCCTTAATTGATTGTTTTTCCAACACATTTAGAGATAATTTTCTAGTCTGGCACTGTCATCACCTGGATAGTTTGAGAGAGAAATAAAGGTATTTTAGTTTCAGGGTAAAAGCATCATCCTTAAGTAATACAAATACTTTTTGCCAAACTTATTCCAAATTGCCTTAGGAGCTGAAACTTCCTCTTTGAAGACTGTTAGGAAACTAATTAAATCTCAAAGTAGAGGTATAAACTATACATGGAAGTCATGGTGTGAGCCAAAGTTTTAACAGGAGTTCAAATCCATCACTGTCCCAAGAAGTGGGACTGCCTGAGGCTCTATCTTCATTTGGCTTCAGTTTTGCACTAGAAAACTCAAACAAAATTATTTCATGTTTGTGTAATATTTTAAAACTTTCCTATCCAAACGCCACAAAACCCAAATAATCCTTCCCCCTCATTTTTTATGAGGTGAAGCACAAAATTACCAGAAGAATACAAATAGCAAACCCTACAGAGATGTTAAATAAAAGATTTACCATGTTATTCACCCTCCTTTAACATGTGCTTCGGAGATGGAACTGATTGAAAATGTGCAATGGGTGACAGCAGCTGCACCTGGAGCACCAGGGGGATGGGTAACTTTTCTTTTCACCTTAGTAAGGAGTGTAGGGGAGCTCCAGCATCACTCCTTGGCTGTCACAGCCTCAGAGCTCCTCCAAAACCCATCCCCCTGAGTCCTGCCAGCCAGGATATCCCTGGGCTGAGGAGATGCCTTCCCATATTCCCTGTGCCTTGGTCTCATCCTTGTGATTTGGAGCTCAGTGATGTAGTGACAAATCCTGTGAAGCCTTTGGAGCTGAGGGGACAGGGGGGTTGCTCCCTTTATTTGCTGCCTAAATGCAGCTGTTGAGCTTTAATTCTCTGTGTCAGAGGAGGAAGGGCAAAGCCCCCTTGAGAGGTGCTTTCCTCTGCATTTAAAGCAATATCTGATTGCCTGGGATCATGGCAGCTCAATAATCGGGATTTCTTCTATGGTTTGGGATCAAAGTCACTGGTGCTCTCCAGCTGCTTTGCACAGGGCTGGTAATGCAAAGCAGCTCTAAGGTTGGCTTAAAGCAGAGCTGTCAGCTGTGTTTGCTGCTTCACATCCCTGGCCAGAGAACAGCAGTGAATCCAGATCTGGGGAGCACTGGGAGAGCTCTTGATATCCCTACTTTTCTGTTTCCAGATGGAGTATCCCAGGAACACGTAAAGCAAAACTCAGCAGAGGTGCCTGAGCACCTTTGGGAAGTGAGATTGGGAGAGTTTTGTGCCTTCTGAGCTTTCTGAAACATCCCACTGGATGTGAGGCAGCAGCCTGGGGATGTGGAAACACAGTGGTAGGAGTCAGGCAGTAAAAACTCACTGAAATTTAGTGCTGAACACTGCATTTAAAGTGTGACTCCAACACACATTGGTAAAACATCTTCCAAGAGCTCAGGGGTGTGTGAGACCTGCGTGTTGGATATTAAATCTGGAGGCATTAGGAGCATTTAGGTGGTTGGCATCTATTTAAAAAAAAATCAATTGTAATGGTACTTGATGTATTTTTCCTATATTAAATCATAAATTTGAATCAAGTTATTTTCTCCTCCAAATAAATAAAATAAAAATGACGTTTTTATTTTTAAGGCCTTTAATAAAAAGCATTTCTCAAGAGGTAGCAAGTGGAAATTCGTTACGTTTCATTTCAGAAGATTTATGGCATGAACAAACTTGCTTCTAGTGAAAAATGAAGCAGTTCTTTTCAGATCTTTTCTGAGGGCTTGGAATAATTTTTATTATTAAAATGAGATACTGAAGGAGAAAAGTACATATGTGTTTTCTATGCTTAAGAAATATTTTCTCGGAGTCCCACATGTGTATGTGAGACTGGAGCTCTGCTCTACTGAGCATTTGCAGCAGCACAGGTTTGTAAAAGTCTCAAGAAAACAGTTACATAATTGTATTTACTGAGTTTTCTCATAAAGAGCAGTTTTCCTGTCTGAGAAAGACGTTTTCATTACAAAAGGTTTAAGTAAATACAGTCATGTTTTCAGAATTTATTACTTTTCAGGGAAAACATTTTATTAGGACTTTTATTCCATTACAAATGTTGAATAGGAATTCGGGAGGAGTTGTGTTTGTTTTCTGAAGCGTGCTTAATTTAAGCTTCACCATTGGCCACGACTTCTTCATTACCATACTCAGTAATGGACTTGCATACATTAACATTCATTTCTACATCCCAAAGAAGATTTTCAGAAAAAACCCCGAGCATTACATTAAATACCCTTTTTTCTACAAGTATGAAAAGTTATGGCCAATTAAGGATGAAAGATCCCAGTTCCCAGTGATGTCAGAGAGCTGAAAAAAATAGGAAAATGCTTTCTATTTGACACATTCTCTCAAGTAACCTGCCATATCTCAGTCTTGTTTCTTTCTGTGAGTAACCTGAAGGCGACTTTTTTTTTCCTTAATTCAATTTGTAGTCAGATAGTTCCTTCTGCAGACGAATAGCTGATGAATGGAGAGGGGAAGGTTTGGAAATCCCTTGTGGGAGAGTTCAAGTGTGGCTGCTGAGCTCAGAAGTGTGAGCCTTGCTGGGTGCTGCAGCTGGGGTTGAGCACAGCCCTCAGCTCTCCTCACTCCAGAAAGCTGGGAGAGCAAATTAGGATCAGTGACAAACCAGCAGACACAGAATCGTACAGGTCTGCTACTTTGCAGGGTGACTTGAGTTATATGAGGGTAAAATGTGATTTCTGTTTAAAGCTGCATAAAAAGCAGTCACACACTTCAGTGAACAGAAGTGCCAAGTCGTCCATATGCACATATTCCAAAGCCAAAGGAGAGGGCTGAGGAGGAGGATTTGCTTAAAAAATTATGTTATTCACTCACAGGCTTCACAAAGTGTTAATTTTTTTTTTAAGCCAGTGTTACAGTAGCATGAGGAGACTGAGTCAAATAATCTCATTTGCAAGGGGTGAAAGTCTATCAGATGTCAATAAAATAAACCAGAAGAGTAATCAGCTTTCAGGAGAGAGCTCAAGGCTGTGGATTCACGTTGTAGAAGGGAGATGGAGAGGTTCAGTTGAGGGAATCTGGCACTTGCAGGCAGATTCAAAAGCATAGTACTAAATACCAGAAAGTAGAGTTTCTCAGAATATGTGCAGGTGTATAATGGCCACACCTAAAATAATGTCCTTTGAATGAGCTGGGGGCTTCAAATGGCTGAAAAAAGAGAGAAATATAGTGAAAATCGGGTACAATTCAATGTATGGGCTTTGTGACGAGTGAGGAGAATGAAGGTGAGGGACAGGGTGAGCTGACACTGCCCAAGGTAGGATGGATGGACTGGACATCCTGCACAGGGAATTGTTAAGGAGCAGCTGAAAGCATATTTTAGCACAGAAACCACTGAAGAGTTCATGAGCAAGAGAGCTGCCTTCCAGAGGCATTCAGGACATCATTCAGTGTGGTGAGAGTTACGAAAACTGTGTAGAATCATGTAATCATTTAGGTTGGGAAAGACCTCTGAGATCACTGAGTGCAACCATTAACCCAACACTGCCAAACCCACCCCTAACTCATGTCCTCAAGTGTTCCCCCAAGATCCACATATCTTTTAAAACCCTCCAGGGATGGTGATTCCACCACTGCCCTGGGCAGCTGTGCCCGAGCTTGGCAACCCTTTTTGTGAAGAAATTTTCCTAAATATCCAATCTCAGCCTGGCACAACTTGGCCATTTCTTCTTGTCCTGTCCCTTGTTCCCTGGGAGCAGAGCCTGACCCCCCTGGCTCCCCACTCCTGGCAGGGAGTTGCAGAGAATTCCAGGTCCCCCCTGAGCCTCCTTTTCTCCAGGCTGAGCCCCCCCAGCTCCCTCAGCTGCTCCTGGGGCTTCAGCCCCTTCCCAGCTCCGTTCCCTTCCCTGGACACACTCCAGCCCCTCAATCTCTGCCTTGAAGTGAGGGGCCCAGAACTAAACCCAGGATTTGAGATGCAGAAAGAGAACGGAAGGAGAACAATTATTTAATGTGATAGAAACAGAGCAAGAGAGACTTTTTAAGCCACTGGATACTGCTCCCAGTCTCTTTCTATCTGTGATGGCGTCTCTGTGTGACTGACTGCACTTCTTTCCTGAGGAAGGTTGGACACATGGAAAGGTAAGGAAAGTAGTTGAATGTAAGAAATGTTTTTATACAGAAGAGAAAGCCTTGTTTTGTAGATGAAAGAAGGAAAAGACACGGGCTCAATGGATTCTTGCCTGGCTCACTTGAGCTATGGAGCAGTCTCTGATCTGTGAAGCTGATTTAATTTCCAAGATCATCTCCTACACCCATCCTCCCCCTGTGCCATGCAGCAGAAGGCTGTCAGTCTCTCTTAGCTTTACTGCAGTGAAGAGATCAGTAGGCATGTTCTTGAATTAAAATTTCTTCTGTTTGAAATCAGCAGTTTTCCAAAGTCTTGAATGGTGCCTGTGGGAACAGCAAGGAAAGGCCCAGCTGCTTTTGGGTGAGTTGGAAGCTGATGGCATTAAATCCCCCAAAATGTGTTGTTTTTATCTTCTAATTTGGCCAACAGATTCCAACTATGTCTGGACTGTGGCTCACACACTGATCCCAAAGGAAAATGCCTTTTTTAAGCTTTCTTATTGCTGCTCTGAAAATATGAAGAACTGTTTGTTTTTAAATTTCAGATAAAACAATTCTGTAACATGCCCAGCAAGAGACAACAAGCACCTGTCTCTCTTGAGCACCTCAGACTTTTCAGGTAGCAGGAAGATTTTGCCCTGAGCACACATAGGCACAGGATGTGTTGAGTACAAATAAGAATTATAATTGTTTTTCTGGATGTAACTATAATCACTGCACTAAGTAGTGCTCACAGATACAGAAGTAATGTAAGTTCTTTTACTCCCTCTTTCTTATGTTTGGCTTTCAATTTAACTGCTGCACAAGGAGATGGGTTTGTCAGGTCCAGGTCCACCACACATGGCATGGATCTGGGATATGCCAGACTCCCTCAAAACCCCCAGGAATAGGCTTGTCTCCTCTTAGTGATGCCTGTTGTAAATGTTAAAGGTGGGAGTGCCCTCTGCCATGGGGACATTTTTCTTCAAGGAAGGATGGGCATGTCAGAACCTTCACCACTGCATTTGGCAGCCATTGGCATGGATGAGCTCAAGATGAGGAATTATTTCTGCAGCAACCAGCTCAAAAAGTCACTCTGTGCTCGAGTTTCCTGTGCAACGAGGCACAAGATAAAGCCTGAAGTCCTAGTGCAAGTTAATCTGTACATGTTGGTGCAGGATCTGCTCTACACATCTGTTTATGACAAAAAGTTCTAGGCCACTAGAGAAGGAAAATAACTTGTCAGCTCTGTTTTCCTTTGGGACAATCTATTTAAGAAACACAATTTCTGTGTAATTAAACCTTTACAGAGAGTTTTAGAGTTTCTGCATGCTGGAAATTTGCAGGAAGAGCAGAGAGCACAGTCCTTTTCAGGATCACACAGGGCTTCCACTAATGCTCTGGCAGGAGAGATACTGCACTCAGCCATGGAAGGTAGTGTGGAATGTGCATGCAAGTCTGCAAAAGCTGAGGTAGAACATTTGTGCACCTGGAAATACATCAAGGAAAAAAGCCCATGGGGCTCTGAGAGACCTGATCAAATAGAAGGTGTTGGTGTCTAATGGAAGGAAATTGGAACTAATTGGTCTTTCAGGTCCCTCCCAACCCAAACTACTCCATGATTCTGTGACTCTAGGAAAAAAGATGAACATTAGTGGTGTCTGTGCAGTATTTATTTCACCACCATAGGAACATCAAAGCAGCTTTGTCCATGTGTTGTCCCTGCAGTGCTCAGGGCTTGTCCCAGACGGAGTAAAGGTCAAGGATAACTGGCTTGGCTGGTGCTGGGGATGCTTCTCCAACAACCCCAGAGAGCCTGTGGGGATTGCACAGCATCCCTGGCTCTGAAAACAGCTCCTTATCCACAGCAACTGGAATGGATTAATCGTTCCCTGCCACAGGGACAGCATCTTAAAACAAACATCCACAACTAAGGCTGCTATAAACAGCAGCAAAACCAAGAGGGTTTCAGCTTGCAATTACATTTTTTTTGCTAACCACTTCTGGATGGGGAATCCCAGCCCTTGTCCTGACTTCTCTAGATATTTTCCCTCTTCCCTGTGCTCGATTTCAGCAGGTTCCATTCCCCAACCTGTTGCACACATGCCTGTGGGCAGGTTGGGCTTGTCTGCCTGCTCCTGCTGCCATCAACACTGGCTAGTGCTTGTCTGGTTGGAACCTAGCCTTCTCCCATTTTTCTGGGATGCAGGAAGGGAAAGACATGAAGGCTGGAATGACTCACAAAGAAGACAAAAGGATTGTGCATGTTTTTCACACTCACTTTGCATGGCAGTCATTCACATCCTTGGGCTGCCCCAAAGCAAGCAACAGAAAGAGGTGGGAGTCTCCACATGCAGACAAGCCAAGGACATGTTGTCTTGCAAAATAACAAAGAATCGTGATTTATGTAATTTTTTTTATACATCCAAACCCAAAATATTCTAGGCAGTGCCTAAGATCTGCTCTTTTTAAAGGCTGCATGCAGCAAGCTTTCAACATTTGAATTTTGTCTAAACCATAGAGAAGCTATAGTGTGACTTAGCTACAAGTCTGCAACTGATAAACTAGAGATATTAAAATCAGGCAGAAGAGAAAGTCTTCCAGCTTTACTTAACTGAAGTGGATTTATCTGAAGAGGAAAGCTTTCCATCTCAGTTGAAAAACGAGGTTATATAAAAATCCACCACTGGAATGTGGAAGGTATCACAAAATTTGGCTTCCATCTTTAAATCCATGTAGGCTCCCTTTTAGGCAGGGAAAGAAGCTCCTCAATCCCTGTCTCCCTGCCCATGCAGGTGCTGGAAGCCATCCAAACCTTACTGATTAAAGCAGCCCCAGCAATATAAATCACCAGCAGCTCCTGGCATGGTCCTTGAAATTGTGACATCAAGGATTGGGGTACTGATGGTGAAGCTGCATCAGCAATGGGGACTCTGCCCCTTTCACAAATTAATTGAAAGAGTTGTTACTGCTGCAATCCCAGTTTCTTCTCCAAATGGTAAAACAGATCCACAAATAGTTTTGTAAAGCCTTAAACCAGAACACCAAGAGCTTTTGGGATTTGATCTGTGAAGATACCCAACAGCTTCCAGCTCTGTGGATCAGGCACTAATTCCAGCACAAAGACACTGACAGAAATAAACGGTAGCAGAAAATCTGTAGCTCTGCAGTATGAAATTTGGAAAAAGTCAGTGCCATTGATACACAGGGGGGAAGGAGACGAATCTGTCTGCATCTCCAGACTTCAAGACCTAAGCCCAAGGTTTTCATCCTCTTTGTGCTGCTTCTCATGGGCACAAAGTGTCTTGATCAGAGATGTGCCTCGTGTTTATTTATATCCACAAGCAAATCAAGCTCCCTGGCAATGCCCTGTCTTGTGGCACATGTGAGAGCTCTGCCTTCTGCCCCTGGCCACAGAAATGAAACTTCCCAGGCTCCTTGAAGCATCAAAAGATGGGAAAAGGTTGCATTTAAGTAAGAAGTACACAAGTTTTCAGCTATTTGGCTCACCCCTGTGAGTAGGATGGGTGTCACTGCCTCTACAAGATCAGACTCGAGAAAAAATCCACTACTTGTCTGTGTGGCACGATCACCCAATCAAAAATATTTCTGATCAAAAAAACCCAGGTTTATTGCTGGCTAATTTTAAGTCAAATTACCTAAAGATTTGCTCATTTGGAAACAAAGCACAGTTGATTGCAAAACCAACATCTTAGCAAAAATACTTGTTGGTTTTTGCACTGAAAGAATTTCCTTTATTAAAAAAAAAGGCTGCATTGTTATTTGAAGTAAACAAGGCAAATGTTTACAAATGGTTGGAGACAATATGCAGTTTTGGTTTGGCCAGGACATTTTCATTCCACCCACCAAACAACAGCAAAATCCATTATTCTTCCACTGCTCTCTTTTAATGGCAATAGAATCAAGTCAGGAGAATCCAGGCTGGTAACTATAAAATAATACATAGTGTAAAATTAGATCCTCAGATACAGACATATAAAAGTACTTGACTCCATCAACATGCAGTTTACTTATAAAGGAGGATATGATGATTTAATATCCACTGATGTACAAGGGCAAGCTTTGACACACTGCAGAAGTAGAGAAATATTTCAAATGCAGCTCACATGTTTCATTTAAATCACAAGAACAACATATTTAGGGAAGATCAATAACTCCATTCCTGCCAGTCCTCTCAAATGCAAACCAGAGCTATGGCTCTTTTCTCAGTGAGAAGATCTTGCTTCTGTAAAAATCAGAGAATTATAGAAAGGCTTGGGTTGGAAGGGACCTTAAAGATCATCTAGTTCCAACCCTTAAAAATGACAGCATGGTGATGGAACGTTGCATAGCAATCACCCACGGCATTGCAGAACTCCTCTGGGCATCAGTGAGCTTGTGGAGTCAGCCCAAGCCGAGCAACAGAGCAACACTTTTGAAAAGGGGCCAGCAGATCCAAGGTGGGAATTCCTGGCAGGTTTCCAAATGAGTCCACAAACTCAGAGCTCCAGCAAGACAGAATTCTGACCTCGTGATCTCCCCCTCCAGTGCCTGGGCACACGCCGCGTTCAAAGGACGCACAGTTCATCCCTCCCGGGTTCACACGCTGTCACTGGGTGATGCACTTTCTGCTGCTGTTGGACTTGTTGGATAATACACATTCATCTGTGGCTGGACCCCAGACTCCCTAAGTGACTCCTTAAACCAGCCTGTGCAGCAGGTTATCAGCCCCTGAAGCCGAGGAGGAAGCAGGAGAGCAGTGGTGAGAGTGGAAACTCTTCCGTTTCTATCCTCTGGCTGAACGGCGCGTTGGGAGGCTCTGTTACCTTTTGCATGTTCCCAGTATTGCACTGCAGGCCAAGAGCATTGGGTTTTATGTCTGAGGTAAACACAGTGGAAGGAAAAAGAGGAGTCTTGCCAATGTTTGTGTAGCCTCACTGCCTGATATCCTGCAACTATCGTACAGGGATTTGCATTATGTGCCAGAACTTGACGAGAATGATGTTTCAAGATCAACTCAGCATGTGGGTGGATCCTGCCTCAAGACATCATTTTTTCTTACTTGAACTAGAATTTACTTACTGGAGAGTCTATTTACACTGCCTGTAGATTTTGTGCTCTAAGAAGAAGTTTAAAATAAATGTTATAAGGACTAGAGGCATGTCAGGGCAATCAGTTTAGTAACAGTGACATTTCTGGGCCAAATTTGGAGTAGATCACATCAGAGAGGTAATTAACTTCCTATTATTTATTACAAAGGCAAGTATTTGATGTGAGTGAAAGACGTAGGAGCGTTTTGACTGACAGCCTTCCATTATCATGAGTTGCAAAAGCATTTATAAAGTTGTCAAGCATGAGATACTCAACATGGTAGATTTGTGAAGCAGATGTCACCAGACCTGTCTGTGCAGATAGCTGGGATTGTGGGATTTACAACTGGGGGGCATTTTCACCATGCAGAAGCATTGACACCTCTTCTGTAGCCTGGAAGACGAGTTGACACAAACACTGATTGTTGGGTTCATACCTGGATGCTCCACAGCAGCCCACTGGTCTGGTGAGCTCTGATCAGCAGCTTATCCCAAACAGAGGATGGAATAGCACAGGTAACAACTAAACTTTTTCCTGGAAAGGATTTGAGCCTACCAAATAAAAACTCAACTTAAAAAAAAAAAAAAGTGATTCATACTATAAATGCCTCAGAGACATCTTAATTGACTCGAGGATGTCCAGAAAACACACCACAACATTCCCATCCTGCTGTCACATCTGTGATGAGTTAATGCCACTTGGTAGATGCATAAAACATCCACTCACAGCTTATTTCTGCCGAGGTCAACCCACGATACAGCAGCTTGTCTTTGAAGCTGATTTGAGTCATCTCAAATATTTGCTGGGGAGCTGCTGTAACCCCACCTACGTGGGTGAGCTCTGCAGCTGCTCAGCAATGTAGGGAAGCACCCATGGCATGAGAGTCCTGATGGGATTGGGAAGCCCCAGCTCTGAGTCATCCTACACTGGTTGCTGTTTCTTCTATGGTCGGAAGAAAACCTCACATGAGTTTCTTTTTGGGTGCAAAGTAAAAAAAAAAGCCACTGAGAACTGTTTTTGCGCTTGACATCTATGGAGAAGAGAGATGGGAAAGTGGGAACACGCCCTGATAAACAACAATTCTGGCATGGCTGGAAGTGATTGCTTTAAAAGCTGTGCATAACTGGTCTGTGCTTCCCAGGTAGTTCCTAAGAGGGCAATTAGTGGAATATTCTTTGTTAATCTTGTGTAAGGGAGGAAGTTTGGAAGAAATAGTTGCCAGTTACCTCAAATTTGTAGATTCTTGAAAAACTTGAAATAAATATATTTAAAATAAAGCATGCATCTTTTTCAATTCTCTTTAGATCAATGCTGCTTCCCTGAGCTGGAAAGTAACATTTGAAAACTGTTGATGGAGATGAGAAATCTTGGAAATATTTTGTCATAGACATCACGTGGAAACTGAAAGGAACTTTAGTATACCTATGCTAAAGCATTTACAGGGGAGGAGCACACAAACTGAATTAAGTGATATTTTCCACGATTCCAGGACTGATAAATAGGGAAAGCACAGTGAGCACAATGCAGTATCTCCCTGCAAGCATCTGAGAAAAGCAGGCTAAAAATAAATGGTATTGAGATAAATACAGAGATTCTAAGTATGGGAGGCTGTTACTGGGCCTTTGTAGCTGTTGGTTGCAACAGTGAAAATCACGATGCAGAGGGAATGTTTGAACACCACGTGGTTTCAACCCAAGCCCTGAAATTACTAAGTATTTTTAGAAGGTATTTTGCACCACAAACAGCCCATCAAAAGGCCATTAGGTTGTCCAGAGAGGCTGTGATTGCCTCATCTCTGGAAATGTTCAAGGACAGGTAGGGCAGGAGTTGGGACAACCTGGGCTAGTGGAAAGTGCCCCTTCCAAAAGCAGGAGTCAGAACAAGATGAGCTTTAATGTCCTTTCCAGCCCAAATCAACCTGTGATTCCAAGAAAATCAATCAGCTTGCTAAGATCCTACCATAGACAGGGACAGGGTCCTGGTCACACAAGGTGTTTTGAATTAAAACCACCAATTCTCTAGAAAATATTCACTAAGAAACAGTCTTTGGATACTACAGAGGCAAGAAAAACCCCATTACTTCCACCATTTCACAAAGACTTTCTGGTTGTTCCCAAAGCTGCCAGGATTTTTAACTGTGTTGCCATGGTTTACATTCACCACTCCAAATGATGAAGACACATAATTGCCTGAAGATTTCAGCTGAAAGCTCCTCCCGTGCCCAGAAGGTTACGCAGAAAGCACAGGAGTGCTTTAAGCATTGAAAAGACCATGGGGGAATATTGAATATATTTGTTTTCCTCCATCAGTAATCACTGCCCTCTGAATTGCCATTAAAGAAAGCAATTTCAGACCAGAGGATTTTGAATAGCACATGGAACCATAACACCAGGAAATGTTATTTAATTACAGAGCCGTAACAATACCCGGCACTTCAGCAGCCTTAAAACATAAGTCTTAGTTCAGTAACTTCTAAGATTTGTTATTCTTTGCCTTGCCATTGAGTTGTAACATCGTTGAGGTGGTTATCTCTCTGAGGTTTCAATTTCCAATCTATTAAAGTAATCTTAGCAATCTATTATTTCTAGGCCATTGAGGAAAGGTTAAAATGAAAATTACACTGAAGGGAGCAAGTTCTGTTCCAAGTACAGGTTGAAAACATCTCAGTAGTAGAAAGCAGTAAGGCTTCAGGAGAAGAAGCACTTATCAGGAGAAATGAAATGACTGATAACAGTCATTTAAAGTGATTTAAAGTGATTAAAGCAGCTTGAGAGAAGTAACATGAAAGGATTTTTTTCCCCCACTAATGTAATAGGAAATTTGCAATGCATGATTTAGACAGCTTCTACCTCCGAGCTGTTTTTGTACAACTGAGTTAGATTTTCAGCACTGTATTATAGGAATGGGAAATTTCATTTTCAGGAGTACACAAGAAGAGCCGTATCCATCTTCACACAGCCATCTATGCAATTTAAATAGAGCTGCTTGGCACAGAAGAAGCAGAGAATACAGATAATTGGGAACAGCAGTGGACCCAGCTGAAGAGAGATTCTCTGACCTCATGGATCCCAGCTGGATTAATCACCTTCACAATTCAAATCCATGTAGCTGTGTTGGGCAGAATCATAGAATCCCAGCATGGTTTGGGTTGGAAGGGACCTTAAAGACAATCTAGTTCCAGTCCTCTGCCATGGGTGGGGGCATCTGCCTCTAGAAGGTGAAGGTGCCCACAGAAGGAGATGTGCCCCAGAAGTGGCAATGCTGTAAGTTTTCCAACCTGAGGGTCGTGTATTTGGAC
Source organism: Calyptomena viridis (assembly GCA_013390005.1). NCBI lineage: Eukaryota > Metazoa > Chordata > Aves > Passeriformes > Eurylaimidae > Calyptomena > Calyptomena viridis. The sequence goes on along the minus strand of WEIV01013381.1, from coordinate 59,861 downwards.
TTAGAGATTGATTGATCATCAAATTCTCACTGCAGCACTGAGATGTTGGTCATTCTGATGGCTTTGGTGCCTCCTCCTGTCCCATATCCCATGCCAAACCTTGTTGCTGGGCTTTGGAGAGAGCTGAGTGCATCTAGGCTTCAGCCCTGTTCCTAAGAGTGAGGTCAGTCCCAGGGAACAAAACCCATTTGTACCTGTTGGCACAGGAACAGCAGCAGCAACAGAACCTTGAAAAAAACCCCAAACCCAACCCAACCAACCATTAATGCTAGGTCTGTTTAATTTTTGGTAGAATAGCAGCAGTTGATTTTATTAATTTTTATGGTTCTATTGGGAAATTTAATAGTCCTATAAAGCCAGTTTAAACCTCTCTGATTGTCTTATCTCTTCAAATAAACGCATACTTTGGGAATTTAAAAAAAAAAAGAAAGTATCAACTGGATAGAGCCACTACTATGAATAATTTCCCTCTTACACAACTACAGAGCCCTGACACAATAGACAACAGCCTCTGTGGTTTGTTTTGGGGGGGAATATGCCAAGGCTCACTAAAAAGGGTGGTTTGTTCACTGACCCCCGTCTGCTGAGGGTTCCTTTGGAGCTGCCACGTGTGCAGAGCAAATTGCAAGGCACCAAGGGCTCCTGACAAATGAGGGATTGCACAGCAACTTGTTTGAAAGCAAATAATTCAGCCATTTAATGTATTTTCACATAGTAAAACTGTTTAGTCGCTGGTGGGGATGAATAGCACGTTCAGTGAGAGAACAACCAGTCTGGGGCCGTTGGAGGTGAGGCTCTAGGAGGTGGAGGTGAGGTGAGTTTTATAGCAGGGCACAGACTTTTGGGGCTGACAGTCCCATTTTAGGCAGAGGGAAGGGGAAAATGGGTATTTCACAGCAGCCTGGAGGTGAGCAATCTGCACCTCTGTATACCCTAAAAATGCCACTATGAGTTCAAATAAAGGCTTGATACACCATGATTTTTTAAAAATGAAGTGATGTGTCAGATGTGAGCAATATAGATCTGTATGTACAATATCCCTACACAGAGAGAATGTGCTTCCCTTCCAACACAAATGTATTTTCCCTAACTCCATTTTCTTTTCTTTTTATATATAACTACAGAGCTATCCTGTAGAGATAACCACCAAGTGACAATTACTACCAGCCCTGTTTTGTTGCTATTTTTGTGGTTTTCTGATCATTTCAAAAGACAGCCAAGCCCTTCTAGCTTGCCCCTTCCCATTACACAGCAGGCACTGTGGCCCAGCTTCATCCCAGCAGGATTCCATGTATCCCACTTGTCCTGCCAGCCCACCACCCTGACCTGGGGGCTCTCCACCTGTATGGATGCAAATGGGGCTTGTTCCACAGCTCCTTGAGGCAGTGTTTCTCATAGGTCACACTTCCACTAAGTTATTCCTGCTTCTGATAATGCTCTTCACAGCTGCATTTTTTTTATCTGAGGTAAATGAGACTTTTGAGGCAGAGACTATAATGAAGAGGTTTTGTCTTCTGGGATCGTCTTTACAACTGAGAGAAGCTGTAAGATGGATGTTTTATGCTCTCCTGCATAAGGAAAAGGGAAAATGAGAATGAGAGCAACAGATCTAGAATGGTGTTTCCATCTTTTCTCATGAGATCAAACAGCTCTTTGTGATTCCCTTGAGCTGGTGCCAGAGTGTCTGTGCTGTGGGTTGGAGTTAGAGGGACAGGCAAGGACATGGGGTAAATAGGTGACAGACCAAGTTTTGGAAGAGGAATCCCAGGCTCACTCTGTGTCCTCCAGACATTCCAAAGCACTTGTAGAACACTTCTCTGCATGTATTTTACTTTACTTTTGAGTATAAGTTACAATACTTACACTTTTATCCTTCAAGAGGATTGATTTAGATTAGATATAGGGAGGAAGTTTTTTACCATAAGGGTGGTAAAACAGTAGAACAGGTTCCCAGAGAGGTGGTGGCTGCCCCTGAAAGTGTTCAGGGCCAGGTTGGACAGGGATTGGAGCAACCTGGAAGGTGTCCCTGCCCATGGAAGGGGCTGGAATGGGATGGGCTTTAAAGTCCCTTCCAACCCAAACCATTCTATGATTCCATGATACACCCCAACCCTGCACTAGACAGGAGTAGGTTGGGTTTGACCCAATTCTGTGAATAGTGGGGATGCTGTTCTCCCTTCTTCCCTCTCTGCGTGCTGAGCATCCAACAGGCAGAGACAAGCTCAATTTTATTTTATTTTATTTTTTTTTTCAGAATGAAAGACGCCATCTGTGGCATATCCTCCTGTTTGTGTCTGCTGCATTTCTGCAGACTGAAACCTGTTGTGTGTGCCAACACAGAGCCTCTCCAGCTGATGAACTTCTGGGTTGTTTTTTGGCTTTGGTTTTTTTTTTTACAGGCATGATTCATGTAATAGTGCAGAGAAAAAGTAATTTCCAGTTGCAGGGCTATTTCTGAAAGTGTGCTTGGCACCTGTGCTGAAATCTTGTATAAAAGAGAAGGTGTTAGGTCCACAATACCCAAAGGCAGAAGTCGATGAATTCCTGACAGGGAAGGTTGAGTGGTAATTCATCCAGCAACTTGAGGAGGACTCTGTACCTCTCTTCCAGATAATTGAACTTTAATTTATTTAAATTTAATGGAAAACCATATGGAGAGGAACAGAAAGCTAATTTAAAGCACTGCTCAAAGCAATCAATATGTTAACAGATTCCTTCAACATTTCACACTCGGTTGCTGAAAAATGTTTAAAATGTATGGGGTTTTTAATTGGTATTATGAAAACACAGGGTTTCTGGAATGTTGTATTCAAAACTCAAGAGCCAAAATAAGCCTCTGTTGTGAAAATTAAAACATACTCTGAAAGCACAAGTGTTTTATTAGAAGCGGAAATGACAACTATTTTATATCTTACCCAAAAATGCACATCTTGGAAGGCTTGTAGGAAGACATGTATAAATCCTATAATCACTATAAATCACTGGGTTTATACGGCCCAGAAATAAAAGCAGTAAAGCAGTTGTTTGAGTTGCATTAACAGATTGAAACTGGCAGGATGAGCACATGAAGGAGTTCTTCATTGTAAATGAATGAAATACAGATTAGAGCAGAAGAATGCAAAATTCCCAATTATGCACAACAAAATTTTAACCATTCCCTATTTTTTTGATGCACCTCAAGGTCAGTCCTTTCCATACTGGGTTTTGAAAAAAAGACTTTCAACAGATTTTTCAATGGCAGGGTAACTAATACTCTGCTTCTACTCTTAAATGTTGATCTAACACTGACCATTTTCTGTCTCAAAGTCAAATCCTTGTACAATTCAAGATACAATTTAATTTACTTGTATATTAAACAAAAAAAATCCGTGGGCAATTTAAGACCCTAGAAAAGAATAAATGTTCATCTTGTATTTTATCATATAAAAATATAATGGTTTAGTGATGTTGGTGAGCTTTATATCTGCAGTTTGTAATTTACATTATGGTTTCATCTTTGTCAAGCTTGAAGAGTTCAAGCTGTAAAAATAAGTGAAAGTCTGTTCTTTCTGAAAGTTTAATAACTTGAGATTGTTAAGAAGGCTGGAAGCTGAGAGGAGCAGTTACTCCCTGCAATAAAATTTTAGCAACTCTTACAAAGTCTTATGGAAATTCTATAAATAGACTTCAGTTCTAACCTCATTGAGGGCAGGTCTGACTTCTCTGTGGCTTTTTAAAAACAAATTATTTTAAGCACCTTTTTTTTAAAGATATTTTTAAGGTTTGTATTTTTTTTTTTTTTCTTTTTGGTAGGCAAATGATCCTGCAGCCTTTTTCATTATCTGAGGCCTGGAATTTATGTCAGATTTGCCGAATCCTCTCCCAGAAACTTATTATCACAATGGTACAGCTCTGCAGAGAATAATAGCTCTAAAGGAAAAAGAGCAAATAGTGGTTAAAGTAGCTGCTATTTTATTTCATTTTATTATTTTATTTTACTTTACTTTATTTTCTATTAATACTGTAATGTTTCTTCATTTTCTTTGTATCTTTTGTCCCTGGATTTTTAATCTCTTGGGATAGTCTTGACTATAGAACAACAGATAACTAAAATTCTGTGGTCCTGCAAATTCTGCTTGTTTCTTGCAAGATCAGTGTAATAGTAAAACTTGTGGATGCTAAATAAAAACCAAAGACTTTTTTAAATAAAATGCATCATAAAATTCATCTAATTAAAACATTTGTCTTTCAGTGGTGAGTCTGCAGTGAGCAATTTCACAGTGGAATGTAGATGAGCTGGAAATTGCATTTTCCATGAGCTTTTTAAGACCCCATGAAAAAAAAAAATCAAATGATCAGTAAAAAAACCCTTAAGGCCACTAAAATTCCGTCATGCCAAAGGAAGAGGACAAGACCAGTAGCAGAGTTTCAGGGTGTCTGCAATAGCTGAGTTGTGGGGTGAGATGCCCCTTTGATATTCATGGGCCTCCCTCCTTCCTGAGCTGAGATCTGTTGCTTTGACTGTCTGCATTATCTGCATCCTGAAAATATTTCTGTATACAAGTTGGGGTGGCATCACACTAAATACCCCAGCTCAAAGTGGGACCAGTCCCTGCTGATCTGGAAGAAAACAAGAAAACCCCTCCAAGTCAAAAAGTTCTTGTGGTCTTTCGAGCAACTGGTTCCCAGAACAGAATTATTTAATAGCTTAATTATGGTTCAATCAAAATTCATTGACAACTACTCAACAAATATCCTTTCATCTCCTCGTGGGGAAAACCATCTTTCAAAACATTTTATTTCTAATTTGAGGATTCCTTCTGTTCTGTTACCAAATCCCACCCAGAAAGCTGCCAAGATCCATCTTAAAAGAGTTTAGGTTCCTTCTTCCAGCACTGTGTTTGATGGAGGGTTTCTAAAATGCAGTGTGGTGATTAGAGGCCTTCTAATTCCACACTTAAATGGATTCAAGGCATATACACACACACATACACACACACATATATAATACACATATCCATTTGATCTTTCAAACGGGTAGGGAAGGGTAGGGAAGGTCCTACCCTTCCACTCAGATAATTCTCCGAGTTATCCCCAGAAAATTTTTACAGAAAATGATCATATCCTTCTTGGTCTTTAATCTCTTGGCTTTCTCTCTGATACCTGAGCAGTCAAGCTGGTCAAGCCACTGGCTTTGACTGCAGCACCACTGTGCTGATTTTCCTTTACACTTATCCTGCAGTTCTGATAGATCAGAGCCCTCCTTGACTTCTTTTGGAAAATCAAGGATAGTAGTAAGGGGCAAATAGTGACAGAGCATTGGTTTATTTGCTAAACAGAACCCCTGTGACAATAATGGTGATGACTTTATGAAATTAGTGTTATAAGGGGCTGAAATTATGAAAGTAGTGGGCAATAAGATCTTAAATAAATAGTTCACATAAGGTTTCAAGGGCTTATTCATGTACTAGATTGATATTTGTATTTTTATGGAGTGAGCAGTGAAGTGATTACTTTTATTGATTTGAGTCCTTCTGTCAGAGAGAGGCCTATATGCAAACATTGAGTGTCCTGTAACTTAAGACATCTGGCTTTGGAAATTATTTCACAGCAGAAACCTCATTAAACACCATTTGTGATGGACATTTAAGAGTTTTGAAATCCCATAGGTCTCCTGTCCATTATTCTTAAGCCTCCCCTCATCCTGGCTGTACAGATATTCAGAGCAGAGTGCCCACAGCCATGGTGCTTGGGAGGCTACAATGGGAAATAAATGGGAAATAAATAATACAACAGGAAATAAAGTGTGGAGGATGCATAGGGAGGTTGGGGGAGAGTGCTGGAGAGAGGGAGGGGTGAAGGAGCTTTGACTCCTTTCAGGTTGGGCACATGTGGGGATGTGGCAAAGCAATCTGACCTTGCTTAGTGGTTCCTGATGGGTCCCCAAAACACTCTGGGTTTAGAAAAAACACTGAAGTCTCTCCAGAGTCACTCAGAAGATACAAATGGCATCTCATAACACTGCTAGTGACTTCCTAAAATTGCACATGGGGTTGGAAGATCTATGTATGTGTGCTCCAGTGTCATCTCTCACCAGGACAGCACATATGCAGATTCCATGGACAAACTGATGCCTTAATATGGTGTATCCCACCGGGGCTGTGTCCTTTCATTATGCTTATGTCTGCACTCCTACAAAGTGCTTCTGACTCAGGCTTCTTAATGTCTTAAAGAGCAATGGTGAACATTAGTAAAATAGTGAAGATGTAGTCGTTTCTCCTGTAAATTGCATCTGTGCTGTGGTGTCTGAGTGCATTTACATAATTGAAACATCGAATTCAGCATGAGAAGTTGCACTAATGGATGACTCCCCTCACCCTTTACAACCAAGCACCATCTGTCATTTACAAAGAAAGTTGGCTTTTCAACTAACTCCTTCTTTTATTGGAATTTATTATTTCTTACTTCTGTGGCAAGAAGCCTTTTCTGGTTCCCAGGATATAATGTGAGATATATAAATCAAGAAGTGCAGAAAAATGTCTGTTGACTAGATTTGTGAGTGTGTCTGGCATGTGCCTCTCTGCCCAAGAAATGCACTTATCTCTGGAAAACCTTGATAAAGTTGGGAAACACCTGTCCTTACTGATCCTCCATCTACCACATTATTTGGATTGCACACAGGCAGCAAATCCTTTCCTTCTTCAGGATTTCCTTTCTATCATCTGAATATTTCCTCTCTCCTGCTCCTCACCTTCACATCTGCATTCTTGTTTGAAATCAGGAATAACATCAGTTTCTTCCTAGGCTTTTCCAAGCTGGATGGAAAGATTGGTTGGTTTGCTGTGATTCATTGTTGTTGTTTCCCTTTTTTCCTTCCTCAGTGTGGGCATATGTGTCAGACACTACCTGGCAGAGAGAAAGCAGAGTGAAGGAGAGGCTGGAACATGAGTTTGATGCTGGGACAGCGTGGGACCATATATGACAAAGGAACAGTCTCACTTCTTTCAGCATTTTTGCTCCCTTAGGGGGGGAAAAAAAAGAGAAGTCTGGTCTCTCCCAGGCTGACACATTTTCAATCCATTCTCTTTGAATTTTCTGGGAGCAATGCTGCCAAGCAGAGCATCTGTCCTCAAAACAGGCAAAGTGAAGCAATGCTCCTATAACAAAGATTACAGCAGTTGAAACTAGAGAGCACAGCATCTTCTCTCCCAGTTAAATTAAGAAATTTATTTCTACCTCATTTTGTCTGCCCATAGTTCTAATTGTGCTGCCTCAGTGTCACAGGCTTTTAAAATACTTCTTGCCATGGAGCTTCTTGCCCTGATTTTTATGGAAAGCGTGTGAAAACCAGAGAGAGTGAGATCTCTCTTGTGAGATCTGTGACCACTCTTTACACATCTGGGCTTGGGTGTGAGACTCAAAGACAGTGAGCAGGGAATCAGATTTCCTCTGTCCAAGTCCCCCTGAACTCCATGGATGTAGAAGATGATGGACCACTGTGGATACTCCATCCAGCATGGGACAATTCTTTCCAGCAGAAACACTCAGCTGCTGTTTTCTGCAGCACCAGGAGGTTCACATTCCTGGGTTAACACCTATCCCTTGCCTCTGTGGATTGTCTTTGTGGTGGAGTCTCCCCATGAGTGCAGCTTTTCCACGGCTGTTCACAATTCCCAAGCCCTCCCTGGTCCCTGGTTTCTGCACAAAGCGCCCGGTTCTTGTACTACACAGCAAGAAATTCCTGTGGTGGTGTCTCAAAGTGCCAGCACATGTGGACTGCTCTGCGGGTACATATTTTTACTGTTTCCATTTCAGCATGATTTAAGGCTGTGGGGAAAATAGTTACAAAGGGGGAAAAAAACAAAACCAAACCCCAAACTCTCCAAGACTGCTGTGGCCAGGCAGCTGAATTTCATACTTAGCAATCACAAGCTGCATTGAGATAATTAGACTCAAAAGGCAAAAGAAAAGAGCCAGATGTTTCCAAACCTGTTCAGCAGAGATTCTGCCTTTGATTGTGACAGTTTAGCATATGAAATAAAACTGTCTATAGTTGGAGCTGGAATTTAATTTCTAAGGTGGTAAAAAAAGTCTGCTTCGTAGGAAGAAACTATCTCAGACAAGAGCAAAGAGCTTCTGAAAACTAGCAAGATAAAAGGCATGGTTAAGTAAAAAATTAATGAATTTTACCCTCTGTAGAGTTTAAGTGCCAGCTACAACAGAAATTGGAATATATGACAAATGATTATGCTCACAAAGATACAAATAAAAAACCCTGTCCTTCTCATCTACTCCTATAGTAACAATAATTACGGGAAACAAGTGTACAGGCCATCCCTGTGCATCAATGAATTTGAAAGGAAGCATACGGAAAAATCACAATACTTGCAGTTTTTCAGCTGAATTGTCAGTATTATCTTTTTTATTTCAGAACTGGGCTAGAATAAAGTCATCAATGTCACCATGAGTTATCCTGTCTGAAGAAGTCATTCCATAGGATTTTTTTTCCCCGTGGATTTCAACCCACTTCTCAGGTGGTAACCAAACAGACTGTAGGAGGATTGAGAAAGAAAAGAGAGAAGTATGAGAGAAGAAACTAATTAAAATTCTAGACTATTGGAAAATCCCAATGCCACAGAATATGAAAGGTCAGCTAACTGAGAAACAGTCAAATTAAATTTACTTTCCCCTTTGGCTTTCCAAGAAAACCTCTGCAGCCACAGAACATTTCAGACCCAAAGGAAAATGGCAATGGAAATATTAGGTGAACTTTAGAGAAAGGGCTTATTTACGTGCTTTCTCAAGAGCACTAGAACATTTCACTAAGCTGCACAGATATCTTTGAACTGCTGGAATAGAAATGAGGAGTAAACCAGCACACACAGTGATTATCTGATTATCTATCCTTATGTGGACACACAACAAAGCCTGAGCTGCTTGGAGTCCACTCTGTGTGTGACCTTTCCTACTGCAGTGCTGTAATCCAATAACTTCCAATATTTAATGTGAAACGTGTGGTCACAGATAAAATCTCTCTGGAGCAGTCAGAAAGAGGAATGACTGTAACTCTGCCAAAAGGAAGGAGGTTGCCAAGTTCAAATCTTTATTATATTATCTGACTACTCGGGGAATCAATTATGTCCTACCCAGTGGCAGCTGGTGTCAGAGCTCATCTCTGGGTTTGTGAGCTGTATTATCACTTCCCAACCAGAATCATTGACTGTGGTAACATAATCCAATGGTTCACTGCAATATCACACATTGTGTTTTGATTTCCTTTCTAATAACATACATAATTTAGACACAGTACATACTTTTAAAATATATTTTAATAAAATATCTTACTGAGCAGTTCACACATGTGGTCAAAGATTTCTAAAATAACTTCGTCATACTTTCAGATAAGATAGTTTTGTAATAGGAAGGATAATTTTGTAATAAACCGTTGCACAATAACAAACAAATCTATTGCAGCTACAGTTACCCTGGATAGATCAGAGTCCTCAAGCAATTGCTCCCAAATTGTTCTCATTCTCCTGCTTTCCTTTATTAAAGACATTCCTACCTAGATATTCTACAAATATTCTAGCAAAGCCCATCTGACAGTCAACCCATTCCTGAGCAAAACTGACCCAAATCTGAATTTAGCTGCTCCTGGTATCACAGAATCATACAATGGTTTGGGTTGGAAGGGACCTTAAAGATCATCTTGTTACACAACCCCCTGCCATGGGCAGGGACACCTTCCACTATCCCAGGTTGCTCCAAGCCCCGTTCAACCTGGCCTTGGACACTTCCAGGGATGGAGCAGCCACAGCTTCTCTGGACAATCTGAGTCAAGGCCTCATCATCCTCACAGGGAACAATTACTTCCCCGTATCTAATCAAAACCTACTCTCTGTCAAGTTGAAGCCGTTCCCTGTGTCCTGTCCCTCCAGGTCATTGTAAATAGTCTCTCTCCAGATCTTTCCTGTATCTCCTTCAGGTACTGGAAGGCCACAATTAGGTCACCACAAAGGCTTCTCTTCTCCAGGCTGAGCAATCTCAACTCTCTCTTTCCTCTTGGAAGAGGAGCTTCATTCCTCTGATCAACTGGTGGTGTCCTCTGGACTCGCTCCAACAGGTCGATGTCCTTCCTGTACTGTTCTGCCATGGTGCTGTTTGACTTTTCACATATGTCTGCAGTGCCTAGTCCCTCTTTCTCTCCTTCCCATCCTTTGTTCATGGCCTCTGCCACCCAGAGCAGTCTCTCTCATGGCTGTTCACTGCACCCAGGGTCTTCCTTCCTGTGAGCTGCTCAAAACCATCACAGCCAATGCCCCTTCTGTCCATCAGTCCATCAGACACAAGTTGCCTCAGAGTCTCTTTATTAGCAAATTGCCCCCAGTGCTCACATGAGCTAAAGGCATGGTTTGACTTGATGACTTTACAGGGTTTTTTCAACCTAAATGATTCTATTATTCTAAGTATTAAGCTTTTCCTCCTTCCCTCCCTGCCTGATTGGCTGCAGAGCTGTGAGCCTAACTCATGTCCTCATTCCCTTGACATGCCATTGCCTTCCCCACCAAGCCCACTTTTGTTCTAATGCCCACCAGTTTTTTTGCTTAGTGAGTGACCAATAATTCTTAAGTTTAGTACCAGTGTCCTGTGCTGCTCTAATTTTACTGGCCACTGTGCATCCATCACACTGCTTGACCTAAAGGATCAGTGTTTTATCAGGTGACACCAATGAGGATGGATGAAAGGGCAGCGTTAGACTTAAATATCTTTAAATTCTAATATTTCTAATATTATCTTGTCTAATGATGAAATCTCCAGCTTCCTAACAAAACTGAGGATTTCTACTTTATCAGAATGTAGGTAGCACACCCACTCTACGGCTGCAGCTCTCAAATTAAAGATAGCTGGGAAAGATTGATGGATTTTAGGTCTTTCTTCACATACAGCTGAACGAAACCATGCAAGTAAAACCAAGATGATTTTCAATAGTACTGAATAGGCCTTTAAAACATGAATCATGGAAGAAAAAAGCATCTGCAGAGGATGTTCTCTTTAGATTGGAAAAAAGTCATTGGTATTTCTTTGCTGTTCTTCCAACTGATATCTACTCACCCTGCTTGGTTAAACCTCGTAGCTTCCCCGTGAGGTAGGAGAGAATTATCTTCATTTTTCACAGAGGATATCTGAGTTTCAGAGACTGCCTTATCTAAGGTCACATGAGACTGCCTTATCTAAGGTCTGCATGACAGAAATAGGCACAGAAGCAGATCCAGATCACTTGGAGTCCAGACCTGTGTTGAAACTGTTAAGCTTCTTTCCTGGAACTGGACTCACAGTTGTAGAATATCCCGTTTTATTATAGGCCAATTGACATAGAGAAATGTTTTCATAGAAAATTCATGTTTAATGAATTAGGAAAAATAAAAGCTGCTTTTAATATAGCTTCTGCCTCCAATTATAGTAAGAGAGGAAGAAACACTCTAGCTTTTTGGCAAAATACTGTTTTCCTTTAGTTTGAACCACAACAGAATTCAGATTCTTTGGGAATACAGCAAGACATTGGACATGTCTTATTTACACAGTATTTATTACATTCTTTTAAAATACTTGCTAAGGCTTGTCTTCATAACCACCTTCTTCCAAACAGAATCCACACAAAATGCAACTACAGTAGTGGAATTTATGTGCTTTCTAGCTTTCATTGGTCTCACAGGCAAAAATTAATTGGGTGAAAATGCCTTCCAATTTGAGCAGTACAAAAATAGTCTATTCTTATTCTGTTATTCAGAAGAACACACTGAAATATGGTTCAGCATCAGACACAGGTGAGTGTCATTTCTGATAATTTAAATCTTTCAGTGAACTAAAATACATTAATATTTACTTTTTGTAAGGCTGTGTAGAAATATCATCAGTGTGACTACTAGAATGCAATTGTGGTATTCAAAACTTCAGGGCAAAAATTTTTTAAAAAAAATTTTAAAATATATTTTCAAACTTTGGTGGGTGGGGAAAAAGCACACAAAACAGGTTATACTCAAAGCACATACTGTGAGAACAACACATGACTTGGCTATCTTCATGCAGCTCAAATTTATTCACCTGGTTTGAGCTCCCTCTAAAGCCTCCAAAGAGTCCATAGAAATAAAATTCCCTGGGGCCATTTCTGCCATCCTTTTTTCCCCATTGACTCTAAAAGAAGCCTAAACCTGAATTCTTGGATGAATGTTCCTCACGTGATATTGGAAAGATCATCTTTGCCAGTGGCAGGGGTGTGTAAGTGCCATGGCAGCTCCTATGTCTTGAGCACTAAGAGAGGTTGGACAGCTGGCACTAGGACCATCCAGCCCATTTTTCACTCTCCAAAGCTTTGGGATAGTCACCATGCTGCAGCAGGTGGCCTGGATGTGACCATAAGGATTCACTGAGCACAAAATCCGTCCCACCTGGGTGTTTTGTTTCTTGTGAACTAGAAGAGCAGCAGTGCCACCAGCCTCATGGTCCCTTGTGTCAGCCTCCACAGGCTCTGTCCAAGTGCAGTTAGAGCTGCAGGGAGGTCACTGAGGGGTTTTTCTTGTCCCATCTCAAGCGTGTCTGCATTTCACAGAGATGACCATAGCATTTCCCTTGCTCCAAACACAGCCAGTGGCTTGGTCTGCTCATTGGAAATGGGGAAAGACATCTGTGAATCAGTGGAAGTTCCATGAACTTGGAGCTCCACAGGTCACATTTGCTACAGGAACAAGCCAGCTGGACATGGACTGTTTTTCAGTGGGCTGAAAAATAGGGTCTGGGTTGTGCAATTGGTGTCTGTGATGATGAGAATTCGGCTGTGACACAGGAAGGGACACGCAAAAGAGGAATCATCCCAGGAAGTGTATGCAGTCACCCAGGGATCATCTGTTATGGAACGTTGTTATCACGGGACACAAAAAATACCGTAAATCCAAACCAAAACTCCTGCACTGCTGGGGACCAGGATGTGCTCATCTGTTTGGAAAGCAGCAGCACCAGCATTTCATTCCTCCAGCACTCACCAGCTCGCAGGCAAACAGGAGCTAATGAGTCCCACAGACTGTGAGCAGCCTTCCTCCTCTGTGTCCTCTCCTTCTAATCTCTCTGGGTATCCACATCTGGCTTTTTGCAACCCCTGGGACCTTGATTTCTCCTTCTCCACTCTCAATCACATTAATATCTACCCTCCCCTGTGCAGTTGGATTCAATGACCCTTGTGGATCCCTTACAACTCAGGATATTCTATGATTCTATGATCTCTGACTTTTAAGTCCCTCTATACCTTCCTCCCCAATCCAATTTGACTACTTCCTGCAAGAAAATATTTTGTTCATAAAATGTTTTATTTGTAAGCCAGTTTCTTATTTAGTCAGATGCTTTGCTCTTTCTGTCTGCTTGCCATGCTAAAAAAAATAAAAAGTTGCAGATTTTGTGTATGCTATAAACCTTCACAGTTCTGCTTTTTACTTTCAAGTCTAGCAGTGCCCTTCCCAGCAAAGACACTCCCACCCTTGTGGGATCATCCAATCTTTCCAGTGTTTTTATTTGAGATGAAAACTGGAGTCCTGTCTTGAGAAAGGATCTGTCTTTAGTTTCTTCTTCCCCTAGATGATCTCCAGGTGAGTATCAAGCTTTGGATCTTACAGTACACCTCAGATCAGTGCTATGAAGCATGATTTCTCTATGAGGATGCAAATATCCCAGCTGGGATGGGGGAGATATTTCAGGCAATCAGGAAAGACAAAATGAATCCAGTTAAAAATAAATTCCCTGGAAAACAGCTCAGATTTTTAGACATTCTTAATTTGGTTCCTTAATCTCTTTTTCCAGGCTGAAAAATCCCTCAAGTGAGAACCACGTCTCAGACATCAAATAGTTCCCCACAGCTCTGCCTTACTGAGAGTCTTGGAGAAAGCTGGGCACTGGAAACAGGAGCTGTACCACAGCCAGGAATTACATTCAGTCCCCTTTGCCACACTGCAGACACCACAGCCCCCGTTTTGGCCAAAATAGAGTAATTCCTGAAAAAAAAATACTAAATATACCCCTCAGCTAACGAAAGGGTGCTCTCAGCACACATCAAAGCAGTGAAGAAGGAAGACATGAGGAAATGGAGCTCAGCTCTGCAGCATCCTCCCAGGGTAATTAGATAGTGGGGCTTGGGGCTGGATCCTTAACTTTTAAGGCAGTGCATTAATCATTAACAGGAATGGGAGTCATCATGAAGCAAACTAAAAAGCCTGAAAATGTAAGTTTAAGTATAGTAGGTGCCAGCAGAGAGATAATTGTGTGCACTTCTGGCCTTATCTGCAAACTCTGCCGTACACAGAGCCATTAAAAGCAATCTCCCGGTGATAAAGCACGCCCACCTCATATTAAGCTGTTTAAGTGGTTGCCGTAATTATCTTACAGATGTTTTAAGAATACATATGTAGGAAACTGCAGGTCTCTAATTATAGGTAGACTTGCAGAGGGTGCACTTTGCTTCAGTGCAAAAGAGCCTGTGCTGACCCAGGAGTGACCTCCCGAAGTCTGTTTGGGGAAGATGTGAGCTGCTTTCCTTCTGCATCTGAAATCAGCCACAATGGCAATGACCCTGTGTGAAAGCACTTCCTTGCTCCAGCTCACAGCAAACCACTGGCTCCCTGTGCAAGGGCTGATCCCCTCCTGGGAACGTCCCTCTGGCAGGAGGGATGGAGGCACTCTTGGCTCTTGGAAGTTCTCACTACATGGCCAAGCACTTGTCCCTTCCCTTCCCTTCCCTTCCCTTCCCTTCCCTT